>NW_018921923.1:539390-600117 GCF_002207925.1 Prunus avium
ACACTTGCATTATAAAAGATGAATTGGTTGATGCACTTCACTAATGCATACAACACTTGCATTATAAAATCTGAATTGGTTGATGCACTTCTCCAATAAATCCCACCAGCAGCCCTAGCTTTCTTCTCTTCATCCATTCATCCAAATTAGGCCTTAACATGCTTGAATTGCATGAATTATGCTCTCTAAAGCCATCATTATTACCTAAAGCTCAATGAACTGAAAGATAAACACAAAAAGGATTAAAAGCACAAGTTTAACTCAAAAACATAACCAAATCATAAGCTAGAAGGGTACAAAATGATATACAATTATGAACCGATCAACCGCCAAACAAGGATGAGGTGAAGGTGTTCATAGGCAATGGAGTCAAAGTTCAAGTGGAGTTCATTGGAGCAGTTAGGATTCAACTAGATTCTGGTTTTATTTTAGATTTGGTAGATGTAGTCTATGTTCCTTCTATGACAAGGAACCTTATTTCAGTTGCTAGACTTGTTAAATCAAAACTTACTTTAAGTTTTGATGAATTTGGATTTTTGATTTTCAATAATAAAGAAGTAGTTGGGAATGGTTTTCTTGTTGGAAATATGTTTCAATTGAACTGCAAAATGCCTCAAATGGTTATGAACATTGCAAATACCAAACTAAAGACTCAAGTATCATCTAAACTTTGGCATAAAAGGCTTGGCCACATTTCGAAAGAGAGAATGAACTCCCTGTGCAAAGAATTAGTATTACCACAAATGGACCTTAAGGACATGGATGAAAACTGTGTTGAATGCATCAAAGAAAAACTGACAAACATGAGAAAGAAAGGAGCAGTAAGAAGTGAAAACTTATTGGAACTAATTCACACAAACATCTGTGGTCCTTTTCCAAATCCAACACATGAAGGTTATAAATACTTCATAACCTTTATAGAAGATTACTCAAGGTTTGGACATGTCTACTTCATAAAAGAGAAAATTGAAGCACTAGACATGTTCAAAATTTATAAAACAGAAGTAGAAAGACAATTGGAACTGAAAATCAAAGTGGTACGGTCAGATAGGGGTGGAGAGTATTATGGCAGATTTGATGAGGCTGGAAGGAATCCAGGACCTTTTGCAAAATATCTACAAGAAGAAGGAATAATTGCTCAATATACAAATCCTGGAACACCTCAGCAGAATGGAGTTTCTGAGAGAAGGAATAGGACTCTAAAAGACATGGTTAGAAGTATGATGTGTGGTACTAATCTTCCTATTTTTCTATGGGGAGAAGCCTTGAAGACTGCAAACTATATTTTGAACAGAGTTCCAACAAAGAGTGTTAACAAAATTCCTTTCGAAATATGGAACAAAAGAAAGCCTAGCTTAAACCACTTAAAGGTTTGGGGTTGCAAAGCAGAGGCAAAACTCTACAATCCTATGGAAAAGAAGCTAGATTCTAGAACTGTAAGTTTCTATTTTGTAGGCTACCCTGAAGGCACAAAAGGGTATAGGTTCTATTGCCCAAAACACACTACAAGATTTGTTGAAACTCAAAGGGCAGTCTTCATGGAAACTGAGTCTGATGCAACAGAAGATAGAAATTTGATTTTTGATGAAGAAATGATGGAGATAGATGGCAGTGCTGGATCAAATGCAATTGAAGGCATTGTTATAATACCTACGGTTGACACAAATAAAAAGGAATCAGAAAATATGGAAGAGGACACAGTTCAAGAAGAGTTTTTAAATCCACCTGTACAAAATGACATACAAGGCACATACCAAAATATGCATGAGATAGAGTTGACAAGATCAAAAAGGGCAAGAAGATCTGCATTGCCAGATTGCTATGTGTATCTACAAGACTCTGAGAATGACATACTTGGAAAGGATGATCCTGAGAATTTTAAGCAAGCCATAATGAGTGAAGACAATGAAAAGTGGTTGGCTGCAATGAAATCTGAGTTGGAGTCAATGAGAAAGAATGGTGTTTGGGAATTAAAGGTTTTGCCTCAAGGAAGTAAACCTATAGGCTGCAAATGGGTTTATAAGACCAAAAGAGACTCAAAGGGTGCTATAGACAGATATAAGGCTAGGTTGGTTGCTAAAGGGTACACACAACAAGAAGGCATTGACTACACTGAAACTTTCTCACCAGTATCCACTAAAGATTCTTTCAGAGTGATCATGGCATTAGTTGCACATTTTGACCTACATCTCCACCAAATGGATGTCAAAACTGCATTTTTAAATGGATATCTAAAAGAAGAGATTTATATGCAACAGCCTGAGGGTTTTGTTCAAGAAGGACAAGAAAACATGGTCTGCAAACTGAACAAATCGATATATGGCTTAAAACAAGCCTCTAGACAGTGGTACATGAGATTTGATGAGGTTATCAAGACTTATGGTTTTAAAGAAAACATTCTAGACTCATGTATATATGTCAAGGTCAGTGGGAGGCATTTCATGATACTAATTCTCTATGTGGATGACATACTTCTAGCAAGTAGCAATCTCACATTGTTGCACGATGTTAAAGTTTTCCTGTCCAAACATTTTGAAATGACTGACTTGGGAGAGGCATCATATGTTCTTGGAATAGAAATCAGTCGAGATAGGAAAAGGGGTTATCTAGGACTCTCACAAAAAGGGTACATTGAGAAAATACTCAAAAGGTTTAATATGATGGACTGTGCTGGAGGAGATGTGCCTATCAACAAAGGGGATAAATTCAGTCGAGAGCAAGCACCTAAAATAGATCATGAGAAATTGGAGATGACAGATAAACCCTATGCTTCTCTAGTTGGCAGTCTCATGTATGCTCAAGTCTGCACAAGACCTGATATAGCATTTCTTATAAGTGTTCTAGGAAGGTTTCAGTCGAATCCAAGACAAGCTCATTCGGTTGCAGGGAAGAAAGTGATGAGATACTTGCAAAGAACCAAGGACTTTAAATTGATTTTTAAAAGGAGTGACAATTTGGAATTGGTTGGTTACGCAGATGCAGACTTTGCAGGATGTGCAGATGACTTGAAATCTACTTCAGGTTTTGTTTTTCTGTTTAGAGGAGCTGCGGTGTCTTGGAAAAGTGTCAAGCAACCTATTGTGACTACTTCAACTATGCAGGCTGAGTTCATTGCTTGTTATGAAGCTACATGTCAAGCAATTTGGCTAAAGAACTTTCTAACAAGCTTGACTATTTTGGGAACTATGGAAAGACCTATTCAAATATGGAATGATAACAGCTCAGCTGTTTTGTTTGCAAAAGGAAATAAAAAATCAATTGGGGGCAAGCCATTATCATTAAAGTTCTTGTCTGTAAAAGAAAAGGTAAGTGATGGAAGCATTGCATTAGATCACCTTGGTACAAATTTGATGATAGCAGATCCATTCAACAAAGGGCTTCCAAATGGTGTTTTCAAAAGGCATGTGACTAGTATGGGACTATTGGCTAGTTTCGATGCTTAAAACAGTGGGAGCATTTTCTTTTAGTTATTTTAAAGTTTTCTGTTTAAAGACAAGTGTGGTTATTTCTTTAGTTAAAGTTTGATTTCGATGGATGTTGGTATGGTTTAATACAATATATACTTTGTTTAAGTATATATATATATTATGTTTTGTTACTTGAATGCAATAAGCAGTAAATAAAGTTGTTGCTAGCTTAAGGATAACTACTAAAGTAATGCATTCATGACAATGATATTTTGCCTAGAGCAAAAGAAAGGATCTTGAGTAATCCTATAAGTTGGACTGTAAAGAATAGCATAGTGATCATTTCACTTTCAGTTAAACTATGACTATTCTGTAGTTTCAATCTTGACAGCAGCATTATGTAACAATGGAGAATGTTGATTGTGGCTATAAAGACTACATAGAGTTTCTTTGGTCAGTCTTAATGGCTCATCATCATAATTCGTTGTTGACAGTGGCTTGGTAAGGAAACAAGATCAAAATGTGCTTCACAAGGCCTTACAGTAATTGACATAGTTCTTTAGTGATTAATTGACCAAGTGGGAGAATGTAAGGTTTTCATTCTAAAGCAAACACTGAGATGGTCTTCTAATCATATACGGTTAACTAGTTCTATGTCAATTAGGAGTACATAAATGATCAGACTTTTAGACTAAGTATAAGTGATTATTTTAGTTCAATACTAAGTGCTAAAGGTTTCCTAATTACATGTGGATTGGAATGGCTAAATCATGATGGCTTAAGGAGAGCTTAAGAAGTCTTTGATGAGGAGGATTCTTAAGCTCAGCCTATAAAAGGAAGTCCCTGTGCTATCGGCAAATACTCAATTAAACACTCACCCCGTCAAGAGAGAGTTAAGGTGCCGAGTAGCAGAGAAGATTTCCAAGTTGAGTAATTCTGTCGAACACCTGCTGGGCATTTGCCGAACGCCAGTTGAAAGCCTGTCCAACAACTGCCAAACAAAAACCAGAAGCAGATCAACCATCAGCAAACACGTCATGCCTGATCAAGGTTTGACTTGGTTTTTCCTATTGTTTTATGGTTTTCTAGCCTAATCTAATAGGGTTTTAGTTTCCTATTCCTAGTTAACTTATAACAAAAGCCATATGTATTATAAATATGACTTTTAGGGCTAGGTTAAAATAAGAGAGAAGAGAGAGAGAGACACAAGAGAATTCAAGAGGGAATTCTAGGGTGTTTACAAGAGCAATCAAAGGGTTTGAGCATTGGTGTGAGAAAAGAGAACTAGGGTTCTTGTGAGAGCTAAGGGAGTTCAAGTTGCAACCAAAGTTGGTCTTACATACTAGTGAATTTCTCGGGTGGATCACCAAGAGAATGTATGCACGAGGTCGAACCTCTATAAATCTTGATGTTCTTGTGTGTTTACTTTTCGATTCGTGTATGTGCTTTATCTTTGCGTGGCTTGTGTGTGTGATAGTTGCGTAGTCCATCAACGACAAGGTCTTTGAGTGTTTCTGCACAACATATGGCAATACATTTCATGCAAATGGCTATATATCCTCCCAAGCTCATTTGGTTAGAAACTCTTGCTTCTAATACGTACCCAAAATCCTTTTCTTTTTTACCCTCACAAAAATCCAAGTGTAATTAAAAGCAAAGGAAGATAGAAGAGGGTTAGAGAAGATGCCTTTTTCTGGGACCAAATGAGCCCATCATCTTTGGCTGTAGCATGTTGGGAACATCGACTCATATTCTAATCACTCCAAAACATAGTACAAATAGTATGAATAATATATCACTCCAAGAAGATCATTGAAGATTTGGAGATCCCTCCAACTCAAAATAGTTTTTTTTATATATATAAAAACAACAACTCCAGGAATCTCTATTTCTACATATCAATCAAAAGCTCAAAATTATCAAGAAGTTTGCGTCCAAGAAGGAGCATGCCAATTGATATATATATATATGCCAGCTAATAGGCAATTAAGTTTTTAATTGACTATAGATTTTTTGTAATTGATATTCTTGCATTAATGGTATGAAAACAGTAGATTATTATATCTGCGGTTGCATATGGTTGTCTGATAGAGACTGATCACGAGTGAGCGAGACCACTAAGACTATCAAGAAAAAAGAAGATATTGACCTAATATACACACCCAAAATTACAGTACAAACCTATGCTGCGTGCAGCACGCCAAGCCTCAACAAGCCTCAAGTAGCCTCTCACTTACCTTAATGTTACAAAACAAGTTTGGAATAATATTCATAAAATGAATCATTATAGCAGTAGTTGGCATCACTATCATTATATAAATTAAAATAACTATATTTGAGGCGGACACCAATGTGGAATTAATCAGTCTCCATTATTAACAAAAGTAATTAAAGATACTGTCCAGTTAGTGCAAGACATATAGCATTAATTTTAAATTGGGACCAAAAAAATTGTCTATTTTTTGTATATTTTTTTAATTTGGATCAAAGATCATCTTCATATGAAACCCATGTGGATGGACGGACAAGATCTCTGCAAATTGTGAAAAAATCAAAGAGGACATGCTCTCACTACCTAACTTGACCAAAAAAGTAGCACTTGTTTTTCTTTTTCTCATTTCTCTATCTTTCAGGCAGTTTGGTGAGCACAAAAGGAAAGCCTTTGACTGTGGCAACTATAAGAGACTTTTTCTTTTCTTTTCTTTTACTAACGATGCAGTAAGAGCTCGGCTTGTACTTTAGTTGAATACTGATTTGGGGAGTGATTTAACTCTCCCCAAATTAATATCGTGTTTGTAGCGAAAACAAATAAACCATATCTACTTACTTTTTTCAACAAATTTATTTACTTTGATTGCCTTCGATATGTAGTGCTTAGGTCAGATGATTCAGAGTTCAGGTTCAGAATTAAGAATTCAAGGTTCCTAGATAATGTTTAATTATGAACTGATTTTATTTGAGAATATGATATAAAATTGAAACTTATTAGATCAATTTCAATGGGAATCCATGGAATCTCTAATTCAAACTTAGATCTCTAGGTAACTATTATTGGAATTTATTGAATATGTGCTTTCTCTCTTGGCATGCACAAAAGGCACATGCACTGTACTGTTAAGTTTATTTTTTTTTTGGGGTCAAATTGCTAGCTTACTTTGAATTGAAGCTCTCTCTCTCTCTCTCTCTCGGTTGGTAGCCCATCATACCACTATTCTTTGACCTATTTGCTTAAGACAGGCTCATCTTCATTGACTTCATGCACTCACCAACTTTGAATTGAACAGTAATTTAATTCTTATCACTTTCATTTTATATGTATATGAGACAAATAATAATTTTTTTTGGGTAAATTACTCAAATGGTCCTTAAATTTGTACTTAATTTATATTTTGGTCCCTAATTAAATTATTCGTTCAAATGGTCCACCAACTCTTTATTAATCGGCACTTTAGTCCTACCGTTACATTTTCTATTAAATTTAGTCATGTGAGCATAACTGTATCACCCCTTTATCACAACTGTATCACCTATGTATCACCATTGCATCACCTATTTAGGGAACATAGGACAATTATAGACGATTTTACCCTTACATTAACATCATTTAACGGTATGATCAATGGAGCGATTAATATAGAGTTGATGGACCATTTGAACGAATAATTTAGTTTAAGGACCAAAATATAAATCGGGTACAAATTTAAGGACCATTTGAGTAATTTACCTTTTTTTTTCTTTCCTTTTGGCTGGCCATCTTAGTTTCCTTGAAACTGTCAATGCCACAACTGTTCCTGCGTTACACACAAAATCTATCGTTGAACTCAGACATAATCTAATTACGTTGAATAAGTCAAGCCCGCCATTTTGTATTTTTAATAACCAAATGTTGTTTCTTCTGATTGCAAGATTAACATGGCTTCAACAAATATATATTTACCTTTACCAAAAAAAAATAATAAAAAGTATATAGTGGTCACTATAACTAGTCAAAATTGTCGTACTGCATTATAAAATTAAGTTAATGATATATCATGTTGTCGCAGACACCATCAGCACCAACGACAAAGGGAGCATAAAGTTCCAAATTATGAATGGCCATCCAGCAAAAAGGGGCTTTCATTTTAACATGTCGTTCCAAAAGCGAAGGATATTTTCTTCTTGATGATAATGCATATGCATGAAGGAACAAAGAACGGAAAAAGCAAAACAAAGCACAAAATACAAGGAGGGTTTAAGTAAGACGAATCTCCACCATTTAAATTCATGTGATTTTAAAGTTGATATATATACGTACACGACATCCCCTTGTATATATACAGTTATTCTCTTATTCAGATGTTTGTACACTATTATAGTGCAGATGTCACTGTAAACAAATGAGAAAGCAATGAGAGATAGTAGAAATACATGACGTATAGATAGCGGTATGATACAAAACATTAGTAGTCACGGTCAGAACTGACAATTTCAGGTTGTTGAAAATAAGTATGTTTGTTGCTTCAAGATTATCAGTTGGATGCTTAGGTCTCTATCAATTTTTTCTTTGCAGCACATTGTGAAGTGTCACTTTTAAAACTACACTCTTCTCAAGTATCTTAAAATTTTTGTGAGGGTTTATAATTTTAGTGGTAAAATATTTATTTTCAACTTATAACAAGAGTTCGATTTTTATTTTCTTAATTATATTGTCCGAATACAAAAAATATAATATTTGAATTGAAAAACACATTTCCAAATTAAGAGGGAAAACACATTTTCGAAATCAAGAATTTTTTTTTTTTGGTTTGGTTTCTCCTATGGTGGTAGTAAGCTCAAGCACATTGTGCGAAGACTGACTTTCATGTCGAGGATGGCATGTCCTACCAAAAAGAAAGAGAGAGAGAGAGGAGGGGAGAGAGAGAGAGCTCTTTTCTATATTCCTTCCTTTTGGGTATCAAAATGTACGCAATAGAGCCAAAAATTAGCATCATGAACCTTTGATCATTTCAGCAATTTTTTATTTCCTACACAAATCTACACAAATTTTTTATTTTTTATTTATCCGGGCCTATCTATCCAACAAAACTATTTCACCAAAAAAGGACTATATTTATTAGTATAATTTAACATGTGGGACAATTTAGCATCAATTTGTACCAAAATAATACAGCCAATATATAGCAAGTAAGGGACTTGTTAGTTTAGTGATTTGGAGTAATTGCTCCTCATATAAGGTTCTGAATTCGAGTCCTAATATCCGTGTTATGTGTGTGAATTTATAGTGCATTATCGTCCCTCTCAATAGGATTCCTTTTACCACCACACGCCTATGATTTTTATTTCCAACTATAAGGTAAGCATATTAATTTGTGACCAACTTTGATTGCTTCTGGTGGAAGGCCCTGTGTGGTTGTGCTGGAAGAAATTTTACGAACTGATGTTTCTTGTGACCAACTTTTTTGCTCTCATTAATAATCAAACCTCACCCGAAGGGAAAAGGAAAGATCGAGGATGCAGGCGATAATATTGATGGGACAATTTGTTCTAGCAATGAACATAAAAAATAAAAAAGATTAAAAAGTAAAAACTTGTACATGTAGTAAAAATATTGATTAGTTGAATCGTATACTAGAAACCAAAATACAATTATTATGAGAAAATCTCATTTATATAAACACCAAAGTTGACTTTGAATGATTTGATTTTACCTCTAATTTCTCCCTCTTCCTCTCTCTCTCTCTGCACACACACTCACAGTCACACAAACAGTTGAGGATGGATAAAATATTCGAAAAAATGGGGCTTGGTGGTTTTTTATTTTATTGTCGGCGTCTGTAAGCAAAACCATTGTATCTATATAAAGTGAGGTTCCCATGCATCAACCATCACAGACTCATTCAGTATTGTTTGTGCTAAGCAACTAACTCAAGCAACCCGGCCTTCTTCCTTCCCTCATCACCAGCCAGTTTTTCCAGATCGGTGAGTTCTCAACAGCCAGTTTTTGCAAATATACTCAAATATATATCCAAGAGTTCCAATGGGTGGTTGAGACATATATATATATATATATATATATATATATATATATATATATATATATATATATATATATATATATATATATATATATATATATATATATATATATATATATATATATATATATATATATATATATATATATATATATATATATATATATATATATATATATATATATATATATATATATATATATATATATATATATATATATATATATATATATATATATATATATATATATATATATATATATATATATATATATATATATATATATATATATATATATATATATATATATATATATATATATATATATATATATATATATATATATATATATATATATATATATATATATATATATATATATATATATATATATATATATATATATATATATATATATATATATATATATATATATATATATATATATATATATATATATATATATATATATATATATATATATATATATATATATATATATATATATATATATATATATATATATATATATGATTAACATCAGGCCAGCTTTTAGAATCTCTCCATTGCCCAAGTATTTTTTGTTTTTTTTTTCTTTCTTTCTTTCTACCAAAGAGGTAGGTCAGACTGGAACTGAAATTCGAACTCTGACCTTACCTCTGTTAAATACTCTCAACCAACAGAGCTACAAGTCTCGACGAGAGCTTCGTCCTAGATAGGTTAATATTTTTTAATCATATTATTAGTACTCAAGAATCATACTAATTTTATCTGTGCTCCATTCATGCAGTTAATACGGGAAGAAACTTTTTGTACTATTTAATTACGTGATCAAGAGAAGATGTGGAAGATTAAGTTTGGAGAGGGGGCAAATGACCCCTTGTTGTACAGCACAAACAACTTCCATGGAAGGCAGACATGGGAGTTTGACCCAGATGCAGGTACCCCTGAAGAGAGAGCAGAGGTTGAAGAAGCTCGTGAAAATTTCTACAGAAACCGCTTCAAGGTTCAGCCCAGCAGTGATCTCCTCTGGCGTTTTCAGGTAATTAATATAAATTTTGGGCGGCCTGCTTTAATTGTTTACTTTTTTTTGTGTGTAAAATTTAAAAGCTATAGTTTATTTGCACCACATTAATGGAGCCATACACACATGTTGAAGATTTGGATGAATCTCAAGAAGATTATGCCTTTTTCTGATAACAACAAGAAAACATTTAAATTGCCAAGTCGTACATGAATAAAATATTTTAAATTCCAACCCCAATCCTCTCTTTTTGTCGTATATGATTTCATGTTAATAGTTCAAAAAGGTAATATAAATATATAATTTTGTTCTTTTTTACAAATTACTCCACCAATATGCAAAAGTTTCTAATAAGTCCACTGGTCAACCTGCGCGAGCTTAGGAAAGCCATGTGTTTTTTTTTTTTTTGGGTAAAAGACCACTGGCCAACTTTGTTTGACCATTTCTTTAAATGGTGGATGTAGATACGGATTGGACTTATATCTAAGAATTAGAAATATTTAAACAAACCCACAATACTTAATGATATGTATACAAATACTGAATAGTGTATTTCTTTGTATACAAATGATTTTCCTTTGATTAAATTTAATTAGTCCAAACTAATTATAAGTATCAGTATGACCCATTAACTCTTTTATTTTTATTTTTTAGAATAAGCGATAATTGTATTAATAATTCAGACACCAAGGCCATAAGCCAAAATAGCATAAACTACCCAAAAAAAGTTAATACAAATGTGGAAGCACAGTAATCCTAAACTAATGTTTTTATTACTAATGGGTCAAGAGTTTGAGGAACCTTGAACAGGCCAATGTTGGTGGTTGGGTCAGCAGATTATACTAAGTGTTAACCTTAATTAAAGATAACCTTTTGATTGGTGAATTAAGAGGATAATCAATATTATGTTAACCTTTACATTGAGTACAAGGCAGAGCAAATAATTAATTTTAGTGGTGATGAGACAGTTATATACACTTGTATTAGGTGAGTGAAAAGGAAAGGGGAAGGGCCCCAGAAAGGCACAGCTTTTCCCCCATCACATTTTTCATGCACTTGTATCAAATCAGAAAAAGAAAATCTCAAAATTGTATTATTGGTTATAAATTAATGCAATGTTCCCACTATTAATCTTGGTTTATTAATTTTTTTTTTTTCCTTTGACCAATTGCAGATGCAAAGAGAGAGAAACTTCAAACAAGAAATTCCTCCAGTAAGAATTGGGGAGGGTGAGGAAATCACATATGATCAGGCCACAGCTGCATACAGGAGGGCTGCTACCTTTTGGAATGCCTTGCAATCACCTCATGGACATTGGCCTGCTGAAAATGCTGGCCCAAACTTTTACTTTCCACCCCTGGTAAATACCACTCTTCATCTCACAGTAAAAGAAATTGATTATTTACCACAAACAGAAATATTTACAGTAAAAAAAATTGAGAAGCTGTAAGTGACACTGTGAGAGTAAAAAAAAATTGGGTTTTTTTTGGGTGCACAATTATTTGACAACTAACCAACTGTTAACATTATTTCAATGCAGGTCATGGCTGCATACATTCCAGGATATCTTAATGTTATTTTCACACCTGAGCATAAGAAGGAAATCTTGCGTTATACATACAACCATCAGGTAATTAGAAGCTCTTAATTCGAAGGATCAATTATTTCTTATTATGTTGTGTTTTGTGGTTGAGCTTATTGAATTATGAACTTGTCTACTGCAGAATGAAGATGGTGGGTGGGGATTGCACATAGCAGGGCCTAGTATGATGTTCACCACATGTCTTAACTACTGTATGATGCGTATACTCGGAGATGGCCCTGATGGCGGTCGTGACAACGCATGCGCAAGGGCACGAAAGTGGATTCTTGACCGTGGGGGTGCATGCTATGCTGCATCATGGGGAAAAACCTGGATGGCGGTATGACATACTTGATTGAAATACAGATAAAATGTTGTTGTACTGCAAAGGATGCATGCTTAATGAATGTGTCTAGAAAGAAGATCGTTATTGTTGAAATGATTGAACTTAATTATTTTGTTGTAGATCCTTGGTGTGTACGATTGGGAAGGCAGCAACCCCATGCCCCCGGAGTTTTGGACTTACCCTACTCTGCTTCCTTTTCATCCATGTAAGCACAATTTTCTTGCAGAGTCCCTTTTTTTTTTTACTGAAGTTTGCTACTTATGATAAGTCTTCTTTGGTTTTTTTAACTTTCTGGTTCTGACTAGTACTGCTTCTTGTGTGCAGCAAAAATGTTCTGCTACTGCAGGTTGACTTACCTGCCTATGTCTTACTTTTATGCCACAAGATTTGTTGGTCCAATCACTCCTCTTGTTGAAGAATTGAGACAAGAAATTTACTGTGAACCGTACAGTGAAATTAACTGGAGTACAGTGCGCCATTCGTGTGCAAAGGTGAGTTTACTTTTCTGTTCGTTAGTTCATATACGCAACTTTAATATAATGGTCTTGAAATTTTACTCACATACACAAGCTGACTTTGCTGTACATTGTTGATCAATGCAGGAAGATAACTACTATCCCCACGGCAGGGTTCAACGTTTTATGTGGGATAGTCTTTACACAGTTGTTGAGCCTCTTCTTAAGCGCTGGCCCTTCAAGAAGATCAGAGACAATGCTATTCAATTTACAATTGACCAAATTCATTATGAAGATGAGAACAGTCGCTATATTACGATCGGATGCGTGGAGAAGGTAATGAAATTAGCTAGAAGAAGAAAGATATGGAATGTGTAAGAGAATGCCTGCTGGTTATTTTAGTGATCTAATAATGCCTTTTGAATTGGACAGCCATTGATGATGCTTGCTTGCTGGGCCGAGGATCCTAGTGGAGAAGCTTTTAAGAAGCATATTCCTAGAGTTACAGATTATATATGGCTTGGAGAAGATGGAATCAAGATGCAGAGTTTTGGCAGCCAGTCATGGGATTGTGCTCTTGTAATTCAAGCTTTGCTTGCTGGGAATCTGAATGCTGAAATGGGACCTGTACTTAAGAAAGCACACGAATTCCTGAAGATATCTCAGGTTCCCTATTTAAACCATAAAGAATTTCTTTAATAATACTTCAAATGTTTCCGTTCTTTTGAGATTTTCTGTTGGCCTAAAATATTCATCCTGTATGTAACATTGTAGGTGAGGATCAATACTTCTGGCGACTACTTAGCTCATTTCCGTCACATTTCTAAGGGAGCATGGACTTTCTCTGATCGGGATCACGGATGGCAAGTTTCAGATTGTACTGCAGAGGCATTGAGGGTAATTGATTTTAATCATGCACTTTACTCAAGTTGAAGACTGAGCTTCAAATATGATGACAATGGGGCTGACTTGTAACTTTTTTGTTTCAGTGTTGCTGCCTGTTTGCAAATATGTCCCCAGAAGTTGTTGGTGAGCCAATGGAAGCTGAGTGTATGTATGATGCTGTCAATGTCATAATGTCTCTTCAGAGTCCAAATGGTGGTGTATCAGCCTGGGAGCCAACAGGAGCACCAAAATGGTTGGAGTGGCTCAACCCTGTGGAATTTCTCGAGGACCTTGTCATCGAATACGAGTACATCGAGTGCACTTCATCTTCAATCCAGGCCTTAATTTTGTTCAGGAAGTTGTACCCTGGGCACAGAAGGAAAGAGATCAACAATTTCATCACAAGGGCTGCAGACTACATTGAAGACATACAATATCCTGATGGCTCATGGTATGGAAACTGGGGAATCTGTTTTGTGTATGGTACCTGGTTTGCAATCAAAGGGTTGGAGGCTGCAGGCAGAACATACAACAATTGCGAGGCAGTACGCAAAGGTGTTGACTTTTTGCTCAAAACTCAAAGGGAAGATGGTGGTTGGGGAGAGCACTACACCTCATGCACAAACAAGGTATTAGTCTTCTTCTACTAACCTGATTGTAATCAAATTCATTTGTAAAGAAAGCATAATCCTCATAATATTTCCCTTTTCTATCTCTTCAGAAATATACAGCTCAAGACAGTACAAATTTGGTCCAAACTGCACTTGGATTGATGGGTCTGATTCACGGCCGGCAGGTCAGTAATGATTTAAACATCTCAGAGCTAACCTCTGCTCTCCCCATGCTCTGTTTTGATCCATCACAATTCCCTCCACAAAAATGATCTCTAAATAATTCTTATCTTTGTTATAGGCTGAGAGAGATCCAACTCCTATTCACCGTGCCGCAAGGGCATTGATGAACGGTCAATTGGACGACGGTGATTTCCCCCAACAGGTACTGTAGTAAAACCAAAAATGGAAAAAAAGAATGACAATACATATTACTTATTCTTATATATATATACACACACACACTAACTATTTGTTACTCTTTTTCTATTGCAGGAACTGATGGGAGTTTTTATGAGGAATGCCATGTTGCACTATGCAGCATATAGGAATATCTTCCCATTGTGGGCTCTCGGAGAATACCGTACACTGGTTCAGTTGCCTACCAAAAGGATTTGAGACTTGAACCACAAGCAGCCACAAGCAGAGGAGTTCATGGACTTGCCAATACAACCAGAACTAATAAAAGCTTGTTCTAGTTGGGCCATATTTTTTCTTTTCTTATTTTATGTTTGTAGAGTTTGATGTACTTGTAACCGCTGAAGAATGAATAATCTATGCATATATATAAATATATTGTATCTTACTTATACACACATGTATCATGTATGAGGCACAAGGCTTCAATAAAGTAAATGAATATGAGTTTTCATTGTAACTGCTACTTTACTACATTCTGCTCTTCAACTCCATTCACTCCATTCCTGCATGAACACCCTAGAAATGAAATAACAGATGAGGGCAATGTTTAAAAATATATAACCAAATTCCAGATTTCACCAATTGAATCTTTATTAGATGACTTCGTACTCTGCCTCACAGAATTTCTACTTTTAAGACTCTTGAAGCGTTTCTGGACTTGTCTCATCTTTTACAACCCGTGGAGAGCGAGAAAGTATAGAATTCACTGCAGTGAAGTCTAGAACTGAAGAGCAGCGTTTGCAGGTTGCAGTCTACAGTTGAAGATATTAAGGGCAAACCTTCAAGAGTGTCAATGGCTTGTTCTAATATCACCTTGTCTCCCACTCCTTGGTAAGATCCCTGTTTTTACCTTTAACCCAGCCACCTGAGAGTTTATGACTCTTCATGGTTGTTGCTTCAGTTGTCCTTAAATAACCAATGTTCATTATACTTGAACGCCAAGCAAGAAACCCTATTGGATGATACTCATCACTGTGTTCCTCAGTAGGACACGTAGTTACGCCATCATGAAACCCTATTAGATGATAACCTTTTAACAATTTTTGAATCTTAGTACTCCAAGACACATAATTGGTGTCATCCAACTAAGAGACATAAAGTCACCAAATTTCCCAGGTGTTCCAAATTAGGGCACCAAAATTCCCAAATTGGATCACACAATAGCAACTTACAAGTCAGAGCCTCAAATTCACCAATTGACAACTGATTCAACCTTTTTAACAGAATAAAAGGATTTCGCACCGATCAAAAGACCAAAAATGGAATAAACTTAAGATATGAAAACATATGATGCTGTAAATGTGAACAACACATTACAGAGGAGAGAAAACCATGATGAGCTCGAAGAATGAAAAAGTAAACAAAAGGTGAAAAACTTAGCTCAGAGTCACACACGAAACAGGATCTCAGATGCTGTGTTACGGCTCTAATACTAATACCATGGTAGAAACCATTGTGCCACATCAAATCACTGTAATTCACAATCAATCAATTACAAATAGAGAACAAATATCAAGACTAGTAAAGAAGAAAAGCAGGAGAGAGCAGAAGGGTTAGAATGGGTAGGGAAAAGCCTTAATTATATATTTATTATTAATAAAATTTATCATCAACTCTGACAAAGTATATTTAAAATACATGCTTAAAAGTAAAGCTGATATCCAAAACCAAATATAAAGAGAATAGTCACCCCCTTGTATTTTAATAATCTGCATAAATAACTCATTAACTTTTAAACTGTTTTCTTCCTTTACCTAATGGCGTTAAGCAGACAACACTCTTCGTATATGCGTACATACACGTAGATTAATCTACACGACTACACATAGAGAGGCATTGGAACCATATTGCGGTATTCTGCAAGAGCCCAAATTGGGAAAATATTCCTGAATGCTGCGTAGTGTAACATGGCATTCCTAAAGAAAACTCCGATCACTTCCTGTCACGAGAAAAAGAAAATAAACAAAACATGAGCAACCTGTAGCTAGTAGTAATTAAACAATATCCTTTTTACTTTTTCCTTGGTGCAGGAGAAAATACTTCCTCATCACCGGATGTATATGATAAGAGAAATAGACGCATGGTTGTATACAACCCGGTAACACTTAAGATTTTCTCATGCTGCAGAATAAATGGTGTTTAAGAATGGTACCTGCTGGGGGAAATCGCCATTTTCCAATTGAGAATTGATCAACATCTTTGCAGCTTGGTGAATAGGAGTAGGGTCTCTCTCCGCCTATTGCATAAATAAAAAATATGAACATGAAAACTTAGAAATTGGGAGAGAAATATGCTAAAGTAAAAGAACTGAGGAAGTGGCTGGCACATAGCTAGGTGTAAATATTCATGTACTAACCTGTCCACCATGAATTAAACCCATTAATCCCATTGCAGTCTGCACCAAATTGGATCGGTCTCCTTCAAGAGGTGTATAGATCTGTGTAACCAATTCAAGAGATTAATTTTAGTTTACTCTGAAGAGAGAATATATTTACTAATGAATCTCAGAACAACTAGGCGCACGGTATAAATTGAGCTGCATGTTGCATGTGCTAGTGTGCTATGAGTATTTTGGGAATAGACCAACAAAGCCTCAACATATTTCATGTAAAGGGGGAAAGAAAAGAAAAAGAAAGAGAAAGTGAACCTTGGTTTCACAAGAAATGTAGCTCTCTCCCCATCCACCATCATCTCTCTGTGTTTTGAGTAAAAATTCAACACCTCGGCGTATAGCCTCACAATTATTGTAAGTCTTGCCAGCAGCCTCTAACCCGCTGATTGCAAACCATGTTCCATAAATGAAGCAGATTCCCCAGTTTCCATACCTGTGATAATTATTGCCTCTTTAGTTTATTTCTCTAACACAAGTAAGAACATAAGTACGCTTAACATAATCTGATCTAAGGCAAGCATACCATGACCCATCAGGACTTTGTATGTCTTCAATGAACCCTGCAGCAGTTGTGATGAAATTATCTATCTGTTTCTTTCTGTGGGCAGGGTATAACTTCCTAAACAAAGCTAATGCTTGGATTGAAGATGAGGTGCACTCAACATGCCTGCATGACTCTTATGTTAGTCTTCAAGGAATGTAGTTTAGAACTTAAGGAATTACAGAATTGAAAATGTTGGATCAAAAGTTTTACTCATATTCGATGATGAGATGGTCGAGAAATTCTACAGGGTTGAGCCACTGAAGGAGAAAATGAATATATGCATGTCATGATACACATTGAAACAATGGAGATATTAAAATTCTTTGATCACTTAAAGGGATTTTTCTTACTTACCTCCAACCATTTTGGAGCTCCTGCCGGCTCCCAGGCTGATACACCACCATTTGGACTCTGGTTCAAATCATAGAATGGAGCTCATTAATACCATTATAACAAAATAAAGGGACAGTAAAGAGAAAATAAAAATAACTATCTTCAGTAGTTATAAATTTCCCCATTTAGAGATATACTACTTTTTATTCAATCTAATCCTCACCTGCAGAGAAAGTATGACATTGACAGCATCATATAAACGCTCAGGTTCTAGTTGTTCACCAACGAGTTGTGGTGGCAGCATGGACAACAACAAGCAACACTGTTCGACATTACATGTGCTTGAGAAACATATACAATTGTAATGGCTCTAGCTCAACCCTCAGCTTGATAAAAATAATCACCTTCAAACCTTCTGCAGTACAATCAGAAACTTGCAATCCTTGGTCTTGATCAGAGAAAGTCCATGCTCCTTTAGAAATGTGGCGAAAATAGGCTAAAAAGTCACCAGAAGGATTATCCCTAACCTAGAATATTACAATCCGATGCATATTTTAGCCAACTTAAAATGCAATGGGAGAAAGAAAAATGCTTGATGGTCAAAGTGAAAGGAAGAATGAAAAGGGCTTTTATAGAACTTGTAAGTACAGAAACCTGAGATTTCTTAATGAAGTCATGTCCTTTCTTAAGTACAGATCCAAGTTCATCATTCAGATTTGCAGCAAGCAAAGCTTGAATGGCGAAACTAGCATCCCACATCTGGCTACCAAAACTCTGCATATGAGTACAATGAATCAAAAACAGAACTTTGTTGCCCAAATAGCACTTCCAACCAAGAAGCTGAAATTAAAACCTGAAATATGCAAACTGCTAACCTGCATTGTCATTCCATCTTCTGCAACCCATATGTAATCTGCAATCCTTGCGAGATGCTTCTTGTAAGATTCTCCATTCGGATCTTCAGCCCAGCAAGCAAGCATATTTAATGGCTGCCAAATTCAAATAACTTTGCATTTTAAATAGCAGCAATGTGAATACTATTCTCATCTAATTAGTTTTTCTTCCATTATGATCTGATTACCTTTCCCCCAACTCCAATAGTAATGTATCGAGTATTCTCGTCTTCATAATGAATGTGTTTACTGGTTTCTTGAAGAGCCTTCTCTCTGAGCTTTTTGAAGGGCCAGCGAGTGAAAAGAGGCTCACAGATTGTGTGAAGACTATCCCACATCAAGCATTGTAACTTACGATGGGGATGGTATTTATCCTCCTGCATTTAAAAATAAATAAATTGAACATTCATCTTATGCATGCACAGACATTTTTCAATAACATCAAAATGTGGTAGTGTGGCACGAATCAAAAATATTGGGTGCATGCAAACCATGTAAACTCACTTTTGCACACAGATGGCGCACTTCGCTCCATTTAATTTCATTGTAAGGTTCATTGTAGATTTCTTCTCTCAGTTGCAGAATGAGGGGTGTGATGGGGCCAACAACTCTTTTCCCAAACAAATATGACATAGCCAAGTAACTCATGCGAGTATAGCAGAGTATTTTTGCTGCACATATGGAGTATCAATCAGAATGAGAAAGTTGCAAACCACAGAACTATCAGTGAATTCGCATCGAAGTCGAAGTTACATCCTTTTAATTGAACTATATCCATTGTACTATACTACAATACTGTTTTCTGAGTTCAAACAGAAAAATTAAATTGCGCAAACCTGGATGAAAAGGGAGGAAAGATGGGCAGATCCAAAGCTCTGGGGGAATAGGGTTGTTTCCCTCCCAATCATATACACCGAGCATCTACGATCAAAGAAATTTAATCATTTGAGACAGTACTAATCTACAATAAGTTATTGGTGCATAAAATTTAGCATAAATGAATCACACGTAAAGAAATGAAAAATGGTAATCATATGAGAAGAAGATTATAAGTTTGTTAGAAAAGATCATACTGCCATCCAAATCTTTCCCCAAGATGAAGAGTGTGTTGCACCACCATGATCAAGAATCCATTTCCTTGCTCTTGCACAAGCATTGTCTAGACCACCATCGGGTCCTTCGCCAAGTAGACGCATACAAATGTAGTTCAGAAGTGTACACAACATCATACTTTGGCCCTCTTCTATGTGTAATCCCCACCCACCATCTTCGTTCTGCAACATACAAATTTCTTTAGGCTGAACTGGTATCCATATACATGATTAATTAATGTAGAAAACCATATAAATAATAACACAATATGATTTTTAACCTGGTGACAGTACATGAACCAAAGCATTTCCTTACGATGGTCTGCAGAGAAAACCATATTAAGATGGCCTGTAATATACAGGGCTATGACCTGCATTTTAAGGGAAGAAACAAAAGAGAAGATAAAAAAAAGGGGAATTAATTGCTCCGAAACCCAGATGGCCAAATATATCAATTTCATCTACACAGCATACTTTTGCAGTTAAGAGAATTAAAAAAAACTTTGGGAGTCTGACAAAAGTAGTATGCTCTTGCATATTGTGGAAACAAATTAAAAGAGTTACAACTCACAAAGGGAGGAGTATAAAACAAAGGACCAGTATTTTGAGCGGGCCAATGGCCGTGTGGTGATTGCAAGGCAGACCAGAAGGCAACAGCCCTTTTGAATGCAACGGTGGCTTTTTCATGTCTACATTCCTCATCATCATCTTCGATTTTAACTTGGGGAATTGTTTGCTTGAAATTTCTCTCTCTGTGAAGCTACATTTATTCGTTAAAGAGAAAGTTATTAGAAAGATTAAAAAAATGTAATCGAGTATAAAAACTTCAATTCTTTCCAGTAACATGATACATAATCCCCAACAATTCATAGTCCATCCTTCATAATCCCCAACAATTCATAGTCCATACTTGGGGAATTGTTTGCTTGAATTGTTTGTAGTCGATACGTTTTTGTTATTGACATATTACTTATCCCCAATAATATTAAGAGCATCCACAATGGATGTTCAATAGTTTAATCAATTGAACTATTTTGGCATCTATTAAATTGGATTGTAATTTTACTTGCAATGGTACAGTTCAATAGTTATATCTTCTTACATATTCTTTTACATACTCAAATAAAATAAAATGGATAAATTTAATAACAATAAAATTGTACCATTGAAATCTTCTTACATGTTCAAGTATAAATAAAAAAAAGTACACACGCTACAAATGCATTAATTGATGTATTATGACATTATGCATTAATGGCATAATGTATTAATGGCTGTATTTTTTTGATATTTTTTTGGTATGCTGGTCTCATGGTTAGTCTTAGGGGTGGGCGTGATCTGGTTTGGTCCAGTTTTCACCTCAAATCAGAATTGAAACCGATACTATTTAACTGGTTTGGTTCTGATCGATTTTAGTGAATTTTTTTATAAAAAAATTGGCCATCTGGTTTGAACCAATTTCGATCTGGTTTCCGATTTTTCCAATTTTGAATCGGATTATTATTATAAATTATTTTTTTATACAAATTCCAACTAAAATTTTATGTTTTGAGCTTGAAAATTAACAAATGATCCAATTTCATACAAAGAGAGACATTGGACCTAGAAAAGAGAGATGTTTAGAAGTTGGGTTTGGGAAATATTAGTTATGAGATTCAAAATGTAGCATTGGATTTAAATAATTTTGTAAAAAAAATAAAATAATACACAACCGGTCCGATTCGGCCCAATTTATTTTTGGTCAACTCGATTTTTTCCGGTCCAATTCGGCTCGATTTTTCGATTTTTCGGTTTGAATGCCCACCCCTAGTTAGGCTATTGCAATTCAATAGAGGGTTCATCGCATAGCCCCCTCTACTGCAATTGCATTTATTGCAATGAACTAAATTACACCATTGCAAATGAAATTTTATTATTTTAGTTCAATTTCATGCAATAAAATTGCATTGATCCTAACCATTGCAAATGCTATAAATACCATATCAATATCACCAGCCCCTTTTTAAATAGTCAATTTTCATAGATATAGTTTTTGAGATTTGTGAAGAGAAATCAGAGAGAATTGAAGTACGTTTTTAGCAAATATCAGACTCAATCACAACCATTGAAAGTGACTGAATCTAAAACATTGTGTGTCAAAAATGTGCGTCTCCCTATCTTGACTATATATATAGAGATATGTAATGTGAAGTACCTGCATTCGCCAGAGGATGTCACTGGAGGCCTTGACCTTGTAACGATTGTTGTAAAAGTTTTGACGAGCCTCTTCAACCTCTGCTCGCTCTTGAGGTGTGCCTGCATGAGGATCAAACTCCCATATTTGCCTTCCCACAAACTTGTTTGTGCTGAACAAGTAAGGGTCAACATTTTCACCCTCAGCTCCAAACTTCAGCTTCCACATTATTAATTCTTGATGATCTCAATTAATTTGACTGAGATCACTGGAGACTACTTATAATTAATGTTGTTGTACACTTCTTAATGAAGAACTACCAAAAAGCTTTTGGTTGGGAAATTTCTCAAGGGCTCTTAAACCATTTGCAATGCTTGCATTGTTTGTGATCCTCAGTATGAGACGCCTCCATATATATATATAGAAACTCCCCAACTCATTGGCCACGTACTTTGCCTCTGTAGTTAATTTTTTATTAGACTCAACTCTGGCCAACTTCCTCAAGATCTATCTACCTAATTCTAGCTAAAAAGAAAGATTAGATTAGGGCTTCTTATATATAGGTCGACTTTCATCAAGATGTAATGAATGCAGTTCACACACTCTCCTTTTTCAATTGCAGTCCACTGTTACCAAGTAAGCAATTAGGGCCAGTTTTAGCATTGCTGTGTTGTGAAAATAATCGCTGTCAGATTTGTTGTGAGAGAAAATAGTTTGGCGTTTGGTACAACTTTTTGTTAAAAGTGTTGTTGGTACTGATTCCCGTATAATTAGAAAAATGATTGCCTCATAATCATTAAACCCAACACTTCTTCGAAACTGATTCATGCATAATTAGAAAATGAAAGCACCTCATTAGCTGCTTTCCTTTATAACTTTCTCTCACATCAATTTTTCACAATAAGTTATTTTCTCATAATTGACCAAACGGGCTGGGCTTCTCAAAATTTTAAAAAAATCACTTATCACCCCAAAATAAGCAATGTCAAACAGGCAGTTAGTATGTCCATAAAATTTTAGGAATTTATAGTATATGTCTACCATAAATGGAATTATATGAAAAAACTTTCCTAAAATTTAGCGTTTCTTTAAATATATATATGTACATGTCTTAATAGTTTTTTTCTTGAGTTTTCTTAAGCAATTTTTTTTAAGCTTCCTATATATATAGAATTTATGTATATCAGTTATTCTCTTATTCAGATGTCATCACATTATTATAATGCGGATGCCATTGTAAATAGGGAGGAAAGCAGGGAAGGGTAGTAGAAAATACATGGTGTCCCCACGATAATAACGTCCGGACGTCCGCATAGGAGAATTTCTATATATATATATATATATATACACACACATACACACACACACATACATGTCTGCCATGTATATTAGTTTTTTTCTTGGGTTTTCCAAAGCAATTTTTATGGAGTTTTATCTCAATATACTCAAGTTGAGTACCTATTGTGGACGTGTGAGTTTCTTTTTCCTTTTTCTGTAACCTTTTAGATGGGTACTTTTTAACTTTAATTATGAGTTTAAAGATCCATACCAAAGGTATTGTATGAGTTCAATTACCAAGACTAGAGGCAATTTATGTGTATAATTATGCACACAAGAGTTGGCTTTTGGGCTAGAGGTAACTTATGGATTTAATTACCCAGAGTAGAGGTAATTTATGGGTTTAATGACCTGTATGCATAGGTACCTACTTTTAGCTGATCCAATATGAACTCTACAGCTAATGCTTATTCTATTAATAACGGAATTACATCTAAAAGAAAAGGCAGTCTTATAATTATTGCCGCCGCTTAGTCTAAATAGAACATTAACAACTAAAACAACAAAAGATATTGTGTTAACTTGTCATATACGTCTGCTCCCTCACCAAATCCACCTACATTTTTCACCATTCTTCTGAAAAAAAAAACCCCACGATTATTTGTTCCATCAAAGTGGTATTGCTATAACTTTACTTTGCTTTTTGTTTTGTTTTGTTTTTGGTTGATCTTCTGCCTTCTGCTTTAAAATTTTATTGAATTAAAACTAATTTCTACTCCTTATACTCTAACAGAAATGAATGTGAATATACTGTATACCTTTGGTCGAACTCCCAAAGAGAACTATAATTTGAAGGACAAAGTTGTGTGGTTAAAATGTGCTTGTGTATGTAGTGCGCAACAAGTGCTATTATATATGTGGGGATGGCAAAAAATTTCATGCATGACGTGCACGGATTTAGATGACTTAGAGCAGAAGAAATTAAAGCGGGGTCACAAGAGAGTGAGTTGAAAATCTTCATAATATTTCAAGATCTTTAGGATTAATGAAGAAGAGAAAAACTTTGGCGGCCAATTGTGTTGCAGGGTTTCGTTCAGTTTGTGCAGTTTGTTCTGCTCTGTATATTGGTTGATTGTGTTGTGTGCTTCTCTAGCTTGCTTTTCAGTGCAAGCAGTTTACTGGGAAAACTTGTTCCCCATTGGTTGAAAAATAAAATAGAATAAAAGATGTGTAGTATACGAACATACAAGAAGAAGGGTGATCGAAATTGAATGCAATGGGATGAGCACACTGTCCAGACCTAATCTACATCTGCCATATTGCATTGAGTTTATAAAAACTTTCATCTAATATTAAAGAAGTGAGATATGAGTTCATCGAAATTGAATGCAATGGGATGAGCACATTGTCCTCACCTAATCTACATATGCCATATTGCATTGACTTTATCAAAACTTTCATCTTATATTAAAGAAGTGAGATATGAGTTGATCGAAATTGAAGGCAATGAGATGAGCACACTGTCCTAACCTAATCTACATCTACCATATTGCATTGATCAGTTTATAAAAACTTTGAGAAGTGAGTTGGCGCTTCTAGAATTATTACTTTTTTCTAATAAAACTTAAGTAATTTTGAGTTTGCCATCCTGGTGGTGAGCATACACCAGATTAAGAAGAAAAACTTATATGAAATGGCGATAGCACTGTTTTGCTATCTTCGATCAATTACACTGTTAAATGAAAAAGTTATCATATATGTGGCATAGCATAATTGGCCAATAATAGCAAAATAGTATTATCCCCTTTGCACACAAATGTTTCTCCAAATTAAGGGGAGAGCAATGGTCAAGTCAATTTAGTAGTGCACAATCCATTCGTCGTTGAATTGTCAAAGTACAAGAAGTTCAATTCATTGGGCTGGACAGGAGGCAGCGGAGAAGAAGCATCTTGCTTTCTTTTTGGGGCTAACAACTTTGAAAAAAGATTGACAACTTTGCATTAATTGATAACCAAGAAAGTTGGAGAATTTTGAATTGTATTTAGACTCCGAGTCCAATTAGATTTCTTGGGATAACCAAAAAAAAAAGAAAGAAAAGTTCCAACTAGACTTTTACTGACTATGGCTACGACTAATTTGCCACTGAATGGATACTTTTCATAAGAAGAAAAAAGGACTTCATTGTATCAGGTATGTGCTTGCTATACATGTATTTTAATCACAATTAGGTTCCTAATTATACGTAACCCATCATGCTTTGATCTACTGATACACGCAACGTGGCTGAAACCGGCACGTTGGATTCCACCGTCACACGATTGCTCGACACGTTTCGTAGGACATGCTTAGGAAATGACTCACTTGCATGCAATGTGTATTGCACATTTTGTATGAGATCAGGGAAGAGGAGAAGTTTTGAGAAATCAACGGTCCATCTAGTCCCATTGCTCCAAACTGACCCCTTGGCAACCGTTGATTTAAGAACCATGCCTTGTACTACATTTCGGTCAACCATGACTTGATCAATGGTAGTAAAATACTGTCCGTTAGATTGATCTAGTTGGACGATTGGGACACCCGTGTAATCACCTGAGAACATATTGTCAACAATACTAATGCCACATGCCACACCCTTCAACGATTTAATCAAAACAAAAGCATTGCCAAGGAAGAATGACCCCGCTATATGGAGTTGGACCGGGTCCTCCGCCACAATACCCGTGAAATCAAAGTAAGAGTTCAGTATTCGAGTTTGGGTCAACCCGGGAGCCCGAACATAAATTCCGGTCCCACCCCATGTAGTGGCCTTGTTATAGCAATGTACTCCGGTGAGCACATTGGCTTGCCCTTGTACCATTACACCAATTGATGCCGAAAAAATTACCACATCGGTGATTGCGTTATCGTTCCCTTGGATGTTAATTCCAATACCAGAAAAGTTCCTTTCGCGGAGGTCACCGCCGATATTGATGTGTTGGCCGATAAAGGAGTTTCTAACATAGGTTTCATGGCCACCTTGGATTAGTATACCACTGGTGGTGAAATGTGAAATGTAACAATTGTCAATGGTAGTTCTTAGTGAATTTATAACTGCAATGCCACCACCTCTGAACTTTGAGTTTATCATGAGATCCTTGAGTGTAATGTCTTCGTACACAAAAGAATTCGAGGATGACCACAACTCGATCAAATGGCGGTCGGTCGGGAAATCATCAGATGCATGAAGGGATCCACCATGAATCTGTAACACCATAACAATATCCCATGAGAATATGGACAAAATAAAATTTTAAAAATATAAACATGAAAAATATGAAATCAACTATTCTTTTTTTATTATTATGACATGAGGGAAATCAAATTATACATCTTTTAGCATTAATTAGGAAGAGAATTATTACTAAACTAAGAGCTAGTTGGTTATTGTAACAAATTACATTAAATAAAATTTCATAAGTATATACCATTATTATAGATATAGGCTTAGCTAAGTTGGCTAAAGCGGATATGCTCATCACTCTGCACCCAAGTACGAATCCCCCTCCCCGTAATTTAATGTAGTTTGTCAGTTGTATAAAAATAAAAAATATTAACAAGTCTGATACTAAACTTAAAATGTTAAGGCTACCCCATATAGTAATTACATATTTCATCCAACACACTCCATCCCATTAAAACAAACACAGTGAGTTCATCTATATATGTAGTACTAATTGAGATAATATGTTAGAAAAGTTTGGAACAAAAAAAAAGAAAATTGTACCATAAAGTTTCCACCACCGGTGTCTGGTAAGCGCAATGGACGGCTGATCTTGTACGTGCCTCCATCAAGGTGAACTTCAGTGCCTCCAAGGTCAGCAACACCCTCAATCAGGTGACCATCATCAAGAGGAGATGCAAAGGCATCAGAGATAGCTTCCTGAAGTGCCCCTGTGCTGTCCAATCTTCCAGTGGGGTCAGCACCATACTCAGTCACGTGATGAACACGTGAGCCCGAGGACACCTATGAATCACATATGAACAACAACATATCATATATATCTAATCATTTCGGAAAATTAATCAAAATGAACCAAACCCAATTTTTATTTCTTATTTAAAAAAAAAAACAAATTATGGACTTCGCACCTTATTTTGGATAGTATGTGATGCCTTCATCATTAGAGCCATGCGCCTCATTTGGTCGTGGTAAGTACCAGCTGCCCCTGCGTATGAGCTTTCTCCATGATTAACCATTACATTTAGATACATAAACCCCATTAACAGCTTCACAAACATAGCATTTGGTGGTAACATGGCTTTCTGTTTTGAGAGAGAGAGAGAGAGAGAGAGAGAGAGAGAGAGAGAGAGAGAGATGTATATACACTCTCCATCTGAGCCAACGTCTCATATATATACTGGCTAATGCATACATACTAATCTTTGAAAGATACTTTCCGGGCGAGCCAAAAAACTTATAGTCTCCGAGGTCATCTTAGGCCTACATGTACTTCCGCCGCTAATTATAATTATTTTGAATTAGTTTACTTTGTTTGAAAAAGATAGTAGGAGGATTAAATTTGTGTAGCACCTAATTAGAGATGACCGAATTAACGAATTAATTACGACCTTATTATATAAACACTATTTGAGATTTGAATTTGTAGCACCCTATAATTTGAAATGGACTTATAGAGTGCCCCAAATGTTAGGCAATAATTAATCAATGAAAGAGAAAATTAAACTTCAAGTTTGACTAATTGATGAAGCACACTTTAGAAAATAGAGACTTGAAAATATCGGTGCAGCTGGAAGTTAGGCCTGAGTTGCTGCATGTATCTTCAACTATTGCTTTCATTCTTTCTTGGTCATTCGGGTTTTCAACTTCAAACTTCAAACTTGACCGCAACAAAAGCCACCGGAGTTTTCAACCTTGATAGGCCAGTTCTGTTTTCCCTCCATCGTTTTAGTCGTTTTCTTCACTTCTCTTTGGCATTACGTTTCTACTATAGAATGTGTGATGCATATGTTCCATATAAATTTTTCTCTTTTTTTTTTTCTTAAGTGAGAAATTTTTTGTCATTAGGGTTGATGAAAGTCGTATATATCACACTGTGCATGTGATGAAAGTCGGTAGAAGAAGTTGATGGGTGTGAAGAGCAAAAACTTAGGAGAGTGAATAGTGGTGAAATTACTAAGTTAACCTTCAATTTTAGTTTTATTATTAAATGGAGACTTGATTGATAAAAGAACAATTGATATTTGATACTTTTTAGTTGACATATTGCAATTGTTTTTCAAAGTTTTTGAGAGATTTTTACAAATAAAGAGGAATTGGTTACGCAGTTTCGATAGCAAATTTACTTAATTTAGGAAAGTGGCAGACTTGAGAACCTAGCTATTAGAACACCATTATTTTTTTGGAACCAAAACAATAAAACCATTATTCTTGTTAGTACTTTTTTTTATTTTTTTTATTTTTATGAGAAAGAGAATTCATTCATAAAACCAAAGACGTACAAAGAGCAACATGATATGGCCTCGTTAAAACCTTCCTAGGACAACCCCATAGGACAAACCCCAACGGAGGAAAGAGACGTACTACACGTGTTAGTACTTGTACTACTAATTTTTTCTGATTTCTAGCTAGCAATTAACCCTTGCATTTGATGTGGTCCTAAGAATTTAAAACCCATCATAAACCATAAAACAAAAAATCTAAAACCCAACAATATATAGGTTGATTAGTTTCCTGTTTTAAGTCATGAGAGATATCTGAGAGAAATAAAACATTATGCAAGCTCAAGGAAAGCATGATCAATCATCACAATCTATAATTGGCAATACAACGTTGCCCACAATATATAGCAAAACAACATTTCCAATTGAAAGGCAGGCCTTACATCTCTCCTGTCTAAAACTCAACCTCTATCTAACACACAAAAACAACCCCCTTGCGCTGTCATGTGCACACTAATTAGACCTTGTCAATTTCATGGACTATGGTTTCCTAATTTCTTCCAATATCATCCCCACCATCTCTTCCTCTTCTCTGGTTTTGGCCCCTTCACGCCCACCCTTTTGCATGTCCTCTAATTCCCATTTGCCACTCCAATACCAAAATCAAAAGCAAAGACAGACAGAGGGAGAGAGAGAGAGGTTTTAGTTCATTCAAATTGATAGAAATCATTTTAGTTTTCTGACAAGTAAGCTGGGGACCCTTTTTGGTTTTCACAACAACGCATGGTAATGGGCGCGCATATGGCTATGGCTAGGCTTATGCGCGCACCAAACCCAACCCCAACATTTTTCGTTGCTCTATTCATTGCCGTGCTTTCATGCATGGTCATGCTACCTTTTGGTTCACCAATGGCTACAACCACTGAAGCCCTTATGAGGTTCAAGAAAACGTTACAATTGGGAAACGAAAGTGCCACTCTTAGCAGTTGGGATCCTAACAAAGACCCGTGTAATGGTAACAAGGCGAATTGGGTTGGTGTGCTTTGCTTCAATGGGAATGTGAGGGGTTTGCAGCTTGAAAACTTGGGTTTGCAGGGAAAGCTTGATTTGGAGCCTCTTACTCAATTACCTTATTTGAAGACCCTAAGCTTCATGAACAATAGTTTGGCTGGTCCATTGCCTAAGCTTAAGAACCTAAAGTTGAGGTCTGTGTATTTGTCTTATAATCATTTCTCAGGTGAGATTCCTGATGATGCATTTGAGGGCATGATTTTGTTGAGGAAATTGTATTTGGGAAACAATCAGTTTACAGGAAAAATCCCTTCTTCCCTTACCACCGTGCCTAAGATTTTTGATGTGGGGCTTGAGGGGAACAAGTTTAGTGGCCAAATACCAGATTTTCGACAGAAGGGTTTGAAGAGGTTGAATCTAGCTAACAATGAATTGGAGGGTCCAGTTCCAGAAAGCCTAAGCAAGCTGGATCCAAGTAGTTTTTCAGGTAAGTAATTACAAATGTACATTCCTGCATGAGATTTCTTCCCATATATGTAGACTGATTTCTTTTGAATTCAAAGAAAAATGTGGATGACAATGCATGCAATGCATGCCTTACAATGCAAGTAATCTGGTATTAGGATAATTTTTCATCAAAAGCATCACCGTTTATTTATTTAATTTTCTGTGAACAAAATGTAGGCAATGGAAAACTATGTGGTCCACCTCTAGCGGGAAAATGCGGCGACCCTCCTCCTCCTCCTTCTCCTTCAGCTCCGCCGTCTGAATGTTCTGGGGACTCATGCGGCACCTCTAAGAAGCCATCGTCGGGTCTAAAAATAGCCCTGATTGTGGTGAGTATATTGCTCCTACTGGCCCTCATTGCTGTGATTTTGATCTTTCTCAACAAGAAAAGGCAACAATCAGAATTAGACGTGGCCGAATCATTGGACGACTCGACCTCCAAGTACACGGCAGCTGGTGGGAGCAGCCAAATGGATGTTAAGTCGGTAGAAGCTACGCCACATCCAAAGAAGGGTGACCTTGGAAAGTTGTCATTTGTGAGGGATGATAGGCAGAGGTTTGATTTGCATGACCTGCTTAGAGCCTCGGCTGAGATCTTGGGGAGCGGGACGTTTGGGGCTTCCTACAAGGCTCTGATCATGACTGATGCTGTGGTGGTCAAGAGGTATAAGCAGATGAACAATGTGGGAAGAGAGGAGTTCCATGAGCACATGAGAAGGCTTGGGAGATTGACACATCCAAACTTGTTGCCTCTGGTGGCCTATTATTATAGAAGGGAAGAGAAGCTCTTGGTTTCTGACTTTGTGGAGAATGGTAGCTTGGCCTCTCATCTTCATGGTGAGTTTTTTTGCTTCTTTTTTGTCACAATTAATAAAAGTTAGCTTAACAGTTATATGCACGCTTCAAACATAACCGCGTGAGAGATGTGATCAGCAATGCAGTCATTAAATACAGTACAAATACTTTTATTCATCTATATTGAAATAACATCATCCATGGTGGAGTTGCTTTTGTACAGGCAATCACAATTCAGATCAGCCTGTGCTGGACTGGCCAATTCGTTTGAGAGTAATCAAAGGCATAGCCAGGGGATTGGCCTACCTCTACAGCGCGCTCCCTAGCTTGGTTGTACCCCATGGCCATCTGAAATCCTCCAATGTACTTCTAGATGAAAACTTTGAGCCCCTCTTGAATGACTATGCCCTACTTCCAGTGATCAACATGGAGCAAGCCCAACACCTGATGATGGCCTACAAGTCACCCGAATACGCCCAGCACCGGCGCATCACAAAGAAGACCGATGTCTGGTGCTTGGGGATCATAATCTTGGAGGTGTTGACAGGCAAGTTCCCAGAGAACTATCTCAAGCAGAGCTTCGACAGCAGCGCGGATTTGGCCAGCTGGGTTAACGGAATGATCAAGGAGAAGAGGACCAGCGAGGTGTTTGATGAGGAAATGGGGAGAGTGGGGAGCAGCAAAGGAGAGCTGCTGAAGCTGTTGAAGATTGGTGTGAAATGTTGTGAGGAGGATGTGGAGAGAAGGCTGGATTTGAATGAAGTGGTTGAGAAGATTGATGAGCTGAATGAGGGAGAAAGTGATGGAGATTATCGATCAAGTGTTTCGAGTGAAGGAGATGATTATACCTCTCAAGTTGTGTGATTGCAGAAGAGAAATGATGAGGACTTTTGGTTCCAAGTATTGCTGGCTGGTTGGGACTTAGAGAAACCATGTTGTAAATTAGAAGAATATTATTTATATATGTGCAGGGGCTACTAGGTTTCAGCTAGCTTCATTCCCATGAGTTGAACCACGTGGCAGGGAGAGATTTGAAATTTAAAGCAATGAAGAAATTAATTTGTTTTTGTTTTTGTGTCATTGTTTTTTTCTTTTGCCCCATTTCTTTTGGATTAGGAAGTGGGGTTGTGTTTGTAGGTGTTGGGGATGATGGCTCTTGTATCATCTTGGTGTAATGGGAATTAATTAGCTGATAAAACTAGTCATCAGATATGCTCTCTCTCTCTCTCTCTCTCTCTCTCTCTCAATTCCTTTTGTTTTGGTTCTTTTTTGTCAAATTTTCTCTCTAAATTCGGGCACTGAATTTCTCTGTGTTCCTATTTGAAACCAATGACCTGTGTTAGACTTGGAATCAACTGAAAACGTATTCATATTGTCCATTTTTCTTAATAATTTTACACTTCTAAGACTTGATTGTTACCTACATAACAAACTTAAAATGAAGGTATATCAAAGTGAAAAGTTTGGTCAAACTACCGAGATCAAGAATGTAATTTGGTAGCAAGGGACTTATAGTAGCTCAAGTGGTTAGGAGCATTTTCCCAGTATTCTAGATCCTAAATTTGATTTCCCTTCTTCCAATATCGCTTTATATCCGAAAAAACAAATGTAAATTGGTTAAAAAGAAATGGAAAAAGTTTTAACCGAATGAGTTGAAGATGATGTGTACACTATTATGTGCTTAAATCGTGGCTGAACTTACGATCCACCACCCATTTACCACTCCAAGCAATGAGTCAATTTGACTTGAGCCAAAGTTCATGATTATTCTTGGCTTGTAAATATCCATTTACAAACCATATGGATGAATAGAGAGAACTAATCATGAAGTTTATAGTAGTTATATTTTTTAGTTTAAAAAATCTTAAATTCTATTCCTCCTAGATTTGGCTATAAAAAAAATAGAAAATTTGGCATAAGTCCAATTATGAGGAGAGATTTTGGGCGCAATCCATGCAGAAATTATTGTTGATCCAAGTCCTTTGACTTTTGCGCCACATAAGATTACATGCCTATTTCAATTTATTGATATTTACTTTTTTTTAAACAATTCTAACTCTCTTTTTTTTTTTGCCAATTTATGTTCGACTCTTATTCGACCCAAAATGCGTGAGTTATTTCACATGCAAAAAGGGTTCAAATTGTTGAGTTTTCAAAACTTGGATGAAAAAAGTTGATAGGTCATTCTGCCCTAAAAAAAATAGTGTGTTGTGGAAAAGGGGAGGGGGGAATCTCATTGTCTATGCTTAGATCTTCTACTTTTGGCAGCCGACTATCTTATTGTGAGGCTTCTATATACTTGGTCTTTTTTCTTTTTGATCTGAATTGTGAGGCTTCTATTTTAAAAAGCCAAAATAGAGAAACCGCCAGGTTTTGAACCAAAAAAGAAGAAGAAAAAATGTAAAAGTTCTGAGCCTGTGGTGGCTCATAAATTCTTGTAAATAGCAAATTCTAAGGTGGTCAAGTTTGATAAGGGACAAGAGGTTTGAGGCATCAGGATTTCTGGGCCACTTTGTACAGAACATGGAAAAGTTTCTACTTGATTAGTTTGTGTCCTAGCAATATTCTGTTTTTCATAGTTAGAGCTTTTGAAGAAAATGTGGCAAGCAAAAGGAGGAAATGGGACAAAGAAAGGAGCAGGAGGAGGAGGAGCAGCAGGAAATGGTTTGGTGGCAGTTGCCATAGACAATCAGAAAGGGAGCCAAAATGCACTGAGATGGGCTGCTGAGAATGTTATCACGAGGGGCCAAACTGTAATTCTACTACATGTTGTTCAGAAGTCATCTTCAACATCTTCATGTAATCTCTCTCTCTCATGTAACCAGAAGAGTAACTTGCTATTAAGATAATCTAAAAGTTCATAACCATTATAATATAAAAACAGTTATATTATTTATGCCTGGAATTCACAAAGCAAGTTCAACATATCAGATACATCTGTGATTTCACAATTTATATTGTGTCTCTTCTCACCTCTGGAGCTAATTCAATTTTCAATGCAAGACCAAGTTACAACTTCTTTTTTTGGAACAGTGGCTGGAAACAATGCCCTTATTTGTGATGTAAGCAATCCATCTCAATCGCCACGCAAACAGCAGCTTGAGAAGATGACCAAGGATCTGTTTCTTACCTTCCATTGCTATTGTACGCGTAAGGATGTAGGTTTCGAAGCTCTGCCTTCGTAAATTTTGGTCCATGAGCATCCTGCATAAAAAGGCTTAATTTACAATTCACCATTTGGAGCACATCCCTAAAATTTCTTATACATAATCATATCGATAATCACGACAGCTTTATCAATCGGTTTTATTTATGTTACTCTTTGATTGTTTGCTCATGTAAAGTTATTTTCTCAGATAAATTGCCTTGATATCGTACTTGAAGACGCGGATATAGCAAAAGCAGTAACAGAGTATGTTTCTTATGCTGCAATTGAGAATCTGGTTCTGGGAGCTCCAGCAAAGCATGGATTTATCAGGTAATGGCCTCATTCTATAAATCTGGTTTTGAGATTCTGTGTTTTCCTGGACACATTTTGGATAGAAATATATGTTTATACTGTAAAGACTCGTTTAGTTTGCTAATACTCAATGATTTTCTCACGCAGATTCAAGACATCAAGTATTCCAAGTAGTGTATCGAAAGGGGCACCTGATTTCTGCACTGTATATGTCATCTCCAAAGGGAAGATCTCCTCGGTGCGAAATGCTTCTCGTGCAGCACCATACAGTTCTCCACTAGTTAACCAAATAGATTCATTAAATAAGCAAAGTTTTAAACCACCTGAAACACCTAGATACAACAATATGTATTTAAAAGGTTTGTATCTCTCAGTTATTATGCTTTCTTGAAAACTGATTTTGGATGAAAAGTACTCTAAATGCAATATTTTTATCCTCAAAATCTAGCAGCTAGACCGTCGTTCAAGCCTCATAACTTGCAAGATGAAGCATACAGGTAAGTTAAACAGACAATGCTTTAGTGTTATGCTATTATGTATGAAAATAGATGCTGTGTAATTTACCATAGAAACTGATACCACCATCCTGAATTGAAACAGATTGGGATTAACAAGAGGAGGTTTTAGTAATGGGAGGATTAGTGGAGGATTCTCAGAATCGGAAAGCGACATATCATTTATAAGCTCGGAAAGGGCAAGCACTGACCGTGCTTCTTCTGTGACGTATGATTATATGGATACAAACCGAGGACGGCTATCTACTAGCTCAGACCAGAGCTTTGGGTCAATGCGTCAAGGACCTAAGTTCGCGGACTTCAGTTCTCTGCATGATTTTTCATCGGTTTCACATGAAAGCAACCTAACATCATCTTCATGGTCATCACAGAACCTGGTAAGGACAGGATATACTCAGCTCAACTTATATCAAGTATCCTTCCTTGCACATTATCTAGCTAGGTGTTTTTTTTCACCGCATTTATAAACTTATGCAGGACGAAGTCGAATCTGAGATGAGGAGACTGAAGCTAGAGCTGAAGCAAACAATGGACATGTACAGTACAGCATGTAGAGAAGCACTTTCAGCTAAACAGAAGGTGATAAGAAGTCTACATTTACCTTCTGCATTTTCAAGATTCCATTTAACTTTATGTCCCCCACAGGAAATGGAGCTGCACAATTGGAGGGTTGTAGAGGAGCAAAAACTAGAGGAGGCACGACTGGGTCAAGAAGCTGCAATAGCAGTTGCAGAGAAAGAAAGAGCTAGGTGCAGGGCAGCCATGGAAGCAGCTGACGCTGCTAAAAGAATTGCACAGTTGGAATCACAGAAACGAGCAAATACAGAAATAAAGGCCCTCAGAGAAGCAGAGGACATGAGGAAACTATTAGATAATCTAGCCCAAACCGATGACAAATACAGAAGATATGCTATTGAGGAGATTGAGCAGGCAACAGAACACTTTGCCCCGTCTCGGAAAATTGGGGAAGGAGGTTATGGTCCTGTCTTTAAGTGCTATCTTGATCACACACCAGTTGCAGTAAAGGTCTTGCGTCCGGATGCTGCTCAAGGAAGGACACAGTTTCAGAAAGAGGTGAGTACCGAGATCCTTGCTTAGAAAATATGATCTACTAAATTGATATAGTAAACTAACAAAGAAGTCTGTTTTAAAACCTGATACCTTGTGGAGATCAACAAACAGTACGAAATTGATCAAGACAGTTAAAAATATAAAATAGTTAGAAACTTACTACATTGAGGGAAAATGTAACAAAAAATGGCAAGATTCTAGAACCGAAAAGGGTAAGAACTCAAAATCACTCGAATAAGATTCTTAACAAAACTAAAGGTTAAGATTTCAGAAACACCCCCAAATAAACTTCAGTAGGATTCAAGAACCAGAAAAGGTAAGATCTCACAATGCCTGCTGCATCAATGTCTCTAAATCCAAGTGGTACTTGGTACCTGACAGTATTTCACTTTCAATTCCATATACATTTCATGCAATGCAATAGAAGCTCCATATACAAATTCTTTTCCAACATGCTTTATTCACTTACTTCTTGTTCTAAATTGCTTCCACCAAACATATAACGGTAAAAGATATGATATCGATATTTTTTATCTAATCTCTTCTGTCATGATCCAAATGCAGATTGACATACTTAGCTGCATTCGACATCCCAACATGGTACTACTTCTAGGAGCCTGCCCAGAGTATGGCGTTTTAGTCTATGAATATATGGCCAATGGAAGCTTAGAGGACTGTCTCATAAAGAGAGGGAACAAGCCAGCTCTTTCTTGGCAACTCAGGTTCCGAATCGCTGCTGAGATTGGCACAGGCCTACTCTTTCTTCATCAGACCAAGCCAGAACCCTTGGTGCACCGTGACCTCAAGCCCGGCAACATTTTGCTAGATCACAACTATGTGAGCAAGATTAGTGATGTTGGATTGGCCAGACTTGTCCCAGCAGTTGCTGAAAATATGACACAGTGCCTCATGACAGCAACAGCTGGAACATTCTGCTATATTGATCCTGAGTATCAACAAACAGGAATGCTTGGTGTAAAATCTGATGTCTACTCCTTAGGCATTATTCTTCTCCAATTGCTAACAGGTAGAACGCCGATGGGCTTGGCTCACCATGTCGACAAGGCTATTGAAAAGGACACATTTGAGGAGATGCTGGACCCAGCTGTCCCTGACTGGCCAGTGGAAGAAGCCTTAAGCCTTGCAAAGCTAGCAATCCAATGTGCAGAACTCAGACGAAAAGACAGGCCAGATCTTGGCACCGTGGTGCTGCCATCACTAAATAAATGGAGAGAACTTGCTGAAGATAAGATGAACCACAAGTTATTAGACGGCAATAATGGTCTTTCCCCCCATCACAGTCATGTTCCCGATCAACAGGTAAGTCGAAAAACTGAAAAACTTAGAAGCATTTGGATGCTGACTATGAGATCATTGCATAAGTTTACCTAGAAAATCAAACAGAAAATCTCCACCTTCTCTAAGATGCTTGGCATTAAAAATTTAGTTAAGACTAAAAAAAATGGAAAAGCAAGTAGGCTCATTCAAGTGCCAAAAAAACCAACATGAATCACATTATTTTAGGTCATATGTTAGGACTTCCATGTGATCAATGATCATCAACCTTAACTAAAAGAACTGGAAAAAAGCACATGTATACATGGTTCTACCGGTTTTCGATTAAGGAGGAAGGTATTTGACATTGTAGAGTATCTTTTGCAGGAAGTGATGAGTGATCCACAGCTCAATAATTCAGGAACCTCAAAGAGCCAATCAAGCACATCTTCACAGACAGAAAATCAAGCAGAAGCAGGTATAGAGTGAGAGAAACAATTTTGACAAGAAAACATGAAGAACTAAATTTAACGGTTTTCGATTTACTTGGTTTCACAGGGCCAACTGAAACTGAATAATGCTAGAAGGTCAGTGTGAGTTCCATGATGCAACATTGCCCCAGTGACCTCATTAGGTTAATTGGCACTTTGTTTCCTCAATAATTTTTTTTAAAATTGAAATTTTGGATGTGGGCTTCAGTGAGAAAGATACATAGGCATCAGAGACATCAAATTCAAAGTCTCAGACAGCCTGAAATTTTGTTGTCATGTAAATATGATTGGCATTCAAGTGTACATGTAAATATTCATATTATCAACAACAATGAGTATAACAAAGTTGTAGATTTCAAACATGCGTCTAAAAAAGCAAAAAAAAATCAACAATGACAGACAAGTACCTTTTTTTAAACCCAATTTCTGAACATCGTCAAATTATGAATGGTCATTTCCACACAAAAAAAACCCCCACTTCGGTTCCTTCATCCTTATTTTTGTACAACCCGGCCAATGTTCTTCTTTCCCTTGATGGGCTGCACAAATCAGGCACCATTTCAATTTGAGGGCTTGTTATAGAAAGAAAAATATTCCCATTTTATTGAAAATTTCCAAACTAACCCATATCTTCACATTTTCCAACATTTGTTCTTTAATTTTTACAAGCAGGCTAAAGACCAAAACCTAAGGAACAAACATTCTAGGCCTATAATCATGTGGCCCAATGGACAGTCATGGAGGTCCCAAGTACATAAGGGCTTAACTTTCAGAACCCATTCCATGAAGTAAAAGATGGGCTTGAAGTTACTTTCCCATATTTTTGGAAGCAAAACTCTTTAAATTTTTGCTTACAATAATAAAACTCTTGTTGAATTAACGTAAGTAATAGAATACTCTCATTAACTCAGTTCTTTTAAAACAACATGGTATTATTTCACTTTCAGATATCCTCAACCGTAAAGAAAGTAAGAAACGTGGCACCTTCAAAGTAGTGGACGTGTCATGTTCATAACAAACGGTGGCTGCAAGTGTGAAGTTTCTAGTTGTGGATTAATTTTCAATTTCACTTTTTACCTTCCTATTTCTACCAAATTAAGGAACATTCCCAGATTTTCTGTTCTTTATCACATCAGCAAGAAGATAACTAGTTCTAGCGTTATCAGAAAGTCTTTGTTGTTGCACAAGGAAGGAACAATGGGACAAGGCCAAGAAGTCAAGACCAGAGATGATGCCCAAGTTGAAATTCAGGTTCCTTTGTTTGTGTTTGAATGCATGACATGCCAAAACTGAGTTTTCTTTTCTTAAATCACATGACATGACATGAAAGTTGAAGTTAAATGTTGATTCTTCTGATTCAAATATTATGTTGGTTTGTTTTGTTGTGACAAATTAAATGGCAGGAGAGAGGGGAAATATTTTTCTTCTACAGGCCAAAAGTTAACAAGGAGGAAGCTCGCAGCCCAGATGATGTTCAACGTTTGTACATAGTTTTAAGGCCAGAGTCAGGTGAGAGGCCAATTGAGGAGAAGCAAGACCCTGATTCAGGAAAAGAAGGTGCAAAGAAGAAGGGATCTAATTCTGGTGAAAAAGGTTCTGGTGGTAGTCAAAGTGGGCATGGTAGGCATGAAGTGAACATTGAGAAGCAACCATTGCTGAGGTTCATAGTGATGGGAAGGAAAAGCCTTCCTGACCCAAGCAAGAAGGGCAGACCCTATTGGGGTTTTGTTGACATGGTCACCACAAATATAGATGATGTGAAAACTGCTCTTCAAGGAGGTACAAAATTTCCCATTTTAACTTTGCATAGATTAGTATTTCTATATGATAAGATCCTCATCTTGGTTTTCAATGCTAATATTGTGCTTGTTGGGTTTAGTGTTTTTGATTTTGTTTAGTGATCAGGATTTTAATTAAAAGATAATCATCACTACCATGCGGTGATACTAATTCACTCAAATTAAACATGTGGTGGTGGCGATCCCGCAGTATATATAACATGCGTAGGTATTACAGTCACACCGAAAAGTTACTCAGAAGCATAAGTAGAAATCAGAACTCATTGTATATACATGTTGTATGGCAGAGGAGTATGACACTAAAACCAAAGGGCACAGACACACTTCTGCAGTAAGGGCATTAGGAGAAGGCATATACCGCATTGTGAGGCATAAGGAGGAGAAGAAGAAACCCCACACTCATTTGATTTACAAGCTTGAGTTCCCACCAGAAGATGAGAACAATGAGCCTCAAGAGTCACTTAACATTAAACATGAAGGCTCATTTCATATTCAAATAAAGAACCCAGATCAACATGGCAGCAGCAGTACTTCTCAGTTCAGAGGGCTACAGAACAAGCGCAGGGCTATGTTTCCTGCCCACCTGCAAGGCCAGTTTGGGAATTTAAGGTACTGCCCAGCTGATCCACCTGACTTCTTGAACTATGAAGGATGTGAGTTCTTGCTCATATCGGCTTCGGAAGATATAGAAGAGGAATTGGGACTGGAGCTGCAGACAGAGGGGGAAGCAGTTGAATCTTGTTCTGATTTGATCAAAACTTTTGGGGAGACTGCATCTACCAGTTCTCTTCTGAGAGGCACTTGGGTTTGAAAAAGAAAATGGTACCATGCATAGTTGTAGTTTGTTGTATGTAACTTTTGAAGCACTTTGTGGGCACATGGCCTGTAGTTTGTAGATTTGTGAAGTTTGTGCGACCAACTCTATTGCTGCAGATGTAGTAGTGACCATGTGTTTTATGAATCAGTGGTTCAATTGTTTTTGTAAAAGCAAGCCAAGAGTTGGTAAGTGCAAAGAAAGTTGAAACAAGGTTGGTTCTGTAGCTCAAAGCAATAGCTGGTAGAAGTGTTTAAATATGCTGGAAGAACAAATTTCATCAGAAAAAAACACAAAAACTAGTATGTCCTCATGCAATAAACAGTTTTCGTAGAGAGAGTAGCTTACTCAAACGTAACAATCCAAATAGATTATTTGTTTTTGGTGTAATTATCCACAGAGGTTTATCTTTCCATTTTTCCTAACAAAATTACACAAATACGAACCACTCAAAAGCAGAGCTCCTCCTAAGATCAAAACTTGTGAGTTTTGACAAAAGATAAGATACAAAATTAAACAAAACTGAAAATAAAACCTTGGTGACAACAATTAACAGCACTATTTCAATCATAACTTTTTTCTTTTATAATTTTTTTTTTTTGGGAAAGATTCTTTTATAAATATTGGGTTTGTCTCATTGCAGCAGAAGTCCCGCCAAAGGGATATCTAACTTACTTACCAAAATTCGACCAAAAAATCAAACTTGCCCAAAAAAGTGAGCTTTAGCTCAATCCAAAACAAAAAGATGAGAGCTTGCTCTGTTGAGTTTCAGGGTTTTAGGGTTTAAGAAAGACTCTGTTTGTTTCTATGTATGGATGTGATTCCTCTAACCATGTCCTCCTCCTCCAAATTCGTCCAAATCCCCACAACCCTCACCTTAACTTTCAAACTTTCCTCATCCCCAAACAAACCCACAAACCCATCTCTCCTCCCCAACCCATCAAACCCCACTCTCACTCTCAGACTCCTCCTGACCCACAAACCCAAAAACCCAATTTTCCACACGCCCTCCAAAACCCATAACCACCTTCACCATCCCCTGTTTTCCACACCACCCAACAGCCCTGCACCTCCGCCAGACCACCAATCGGAGCAATTCAAAGCTGCCCAAGACGCTCTTTTGGAGTTTCTTCAAGAATTTGGGGTTTCTGAGACAGAAGCCGCCTTTGTTTCGTCGAATTCGCCGAGGTATTTGCGGATGTTGGTCGATGGGGTTTTGGAGTTGGATGAGCTTGGGCTGTGGAGAGAGCGGGAGAGAAAGGAGGGAAGAGAATTGGTTGGGTTTAAAGAAAAGGTGAGGTATTTAGCCAAGGAAAAAGGTGACAATGGAAAAGTTGCGTTTTTGGAGAGTGTGGTTGGGTTGAGTCTGTCTTCGGCTATGAATCTTGCCAGGCATTTATCAGCAGAGACACTTCCGAGACTCGTTGAGAAGGTAAGGGCATCGCAATTCGTAAAATAATAATAATAATTTGTTGAAGTTTTGGTCGACAATTTGTGAGAAAATTGTTTTAATGGAAGTGAATGTAATTTGTTTATGTTATGGTAAACAAGTAATTGGTACTTAGAATTGCTTTTCAACTTTTTTGAGTTCAGTTCTTGTTTCACGAACAAGTCATTGAATTTATTGGTTTCTTTGATGTGAACAAGGTTTTGAATCTTGTGATTATGGTGAACTAGTTATTGTTATTTGGGACAATTTGTGAGAAACAGTCTAGTGGAAGTTATTTATTGGGTTAATTTATGTCAAACATTTGATTGGGAGAAGGGTGAAGTATATTTCTCATCTGTGGAGCGTAGTGAAAAAAGAACATATTTTTTATATGGTACGACAAAGGAAGGCAAGACTTGTTGGAGTTACTTATTGTCGGAAGTGATGACATATTTTTCAGTTTTAATAGCTTATCTATGGCAATGCCCTCTTATCCACACTCAATATTACAAATCCTGTACTAAAAAAATTATGTATTATTTTTCCCTGGAAATCTTTTTGACATGACCCAAAATTCTTTGAAGTTTGTATGAGGTTCTGCATTATTAACATCATTGTGCATTCTTCGTCATGTCCTGACATGGAGAGAGCTCACTGGAAAGTATGAGTACAATGACTTCCGCTAGACTGTTTCTCACAAATTGTCCCAAATACCAGGCTGCATACATAGATGATATTACAGAATGGGAAAGTATGCAGCCTGATTATTTTATAGTACATAAACCTTTGAAATGACTTCGTGAGTTTATAAGTTCGTAATCAAGGACGCAAGATGAATTAGGACCCTATAACTGTAAAAGTGGAAATCTTATGACATGGACAAGACCCAGGAATTTGGTATTGATTCTCTAATGTCATATGAATGCAGAAATGAAATTATTCTTCAGATCTGTTGCAGAATTGTTTCTTATTTTGCATTTGGCTTATAGGTTAAGTATGTGAAGGAAATATTCTTTTCTGGCAGTAATGATGTGGGGCTCATTGGGAAAAATGCTCGTCGTATGATGATGCACTTATCAATTCCTATTGATGAAGACTTGCAACAAACCCTATCATTTTTTGAAAAGGTCTGGTATGTCCCTTCCAAATCTTAGTAATGCATTTATGTCAAACTGCAAGTTACTTTTAATTCTTTGTTATTTAGAGATTTGTGGTTCATATGCATTTATGTGTCTGGATAGTTTATTCTTATTTCCAGTTGGTTTATCTTTTTATGCTATAGATTGCAGCAAGGCGTGGAGGTCTGGACATGTTGGGTTTTGGAGACGCCACTTTTCGTTGTTTAATTGAATCCTTTCCCCGCCTTCTTTTGTTGTCCTTGGATCCTCACGTGACACCTATTGTGGAATATCTCGAAAATATTGGAGTCCCGAGAGAACGTATGAGAAACATAGTTCTGTTATATCCACCCATTATTTTTTGCAACATTAAAGTCATTAAAACAAGAGTGCTTGCATTTAGAGAGGTACAGTTAACTTCGGTTCTGCTTTCTCTTAATTCGAATTTAAGTGCAAAATTATTATGAAACTTAGGTGACTTTAAATATATAGTTACCAAATAGTTTGTTATTTCCAAAGCTGTATGAATGATAAAATAAGTGATCTCTATCTCACTGTGCAATTATGTTCGTTCTAGCTTCCTCTTCCCCACCTTGGACATTTCCTTGTTCTTTGGACATGTCAACTTTTGAATTTGTGAAATTTCATGATCAGTAGCATAACCAACTTTACTGAGATTACATTTATAACATATGCCTTTGGTTGTACATGTAATAAATAGAATTATGGTGTTGGTTTATACATTGTTCACTTGGTCTATATTATTTGGACCAAGAATGGATTTCATAACGTTATGGAGACACCTTGTCTGCCATGGTTGAGCATTTCTTCATGTATTGTTGTGCAGGTTGGTATGGAGGATAAAGATGTTGGTAGAATGTTGGTTAAATATCCATGGATTCTATCTACCAGCATTCAAGAGAACTTCAAGGAGGTTCTTTCTTTCTTCGATTTGGAGAAGGTACGGAATCCAATCAGGTCTTTTTATTTATGCTGTCTGATTTTTCCAACTGGAATGAATCATTATTTTGGTTAAAATACTAAATGAGAAATTTTGCTTCATTACAGGTACCAAAAATGAGTGTTGGTCTTGCAATCAAAAGCTGGCCTCATGTTTTGGGTTGCTCAACCAGCTTGCTAAAATTGATGGTTGACCAGATTGGTGAATTGGGTATTAGAAACAAGAAGTTAGGTCAGGTTATCTCTAGAAGCCCTCAGCTATTGATACGGAAACCTGTAGAATTTCTTCAGGTAGGTAATTTTTGTTTTATTCATATCTTCGCATTTATATTACACAAACTTGTTTCCTTATAAATTTGTTTGTTTGTATTCGCGATTTTTACCTCATGATTTAGATGATGGCTGCAGAGCTTACTTGTGTGGCTATTTGGTAAATTTGCTGTTTTAGGTTGAATATGAAATATTGAAGCCATATACGGTTTTTTTCTTTTCTTCCAGTTTCATGCTTTCAAGCTGATAATATCTAGCCTATACTGCTTGGTTCTTCATCAAATGACCAAGAAAAGAAAAGGATGTCATTGAAGAACTAGTCTATAAAACAGGAAGTAACAAATTGACGCAATGGAAAATTTTGAAAAGCAACATATACATAGATATATATATATATATTGTTCTTTAAACTGTTAGGTTGTTGCCATGTGTGTGTGTTGAGTTTGCAAAATTTAGATAGATATATATATATATATTATTCTTTGAACTGTTGGTTGTTGCCTTGTGTGTGTATTGAGTATGCAAATTTTATGGTGGACCGCAGTACGGTGTCTACAATGTGCGACACCTGTGGCAGATGGCCAGTATGCAAAGAAAGATAAGCATATCTCCATGGCTCTGAGCCTTTAATATCTCAGTTAGCAAGGTTCGCACAAACAATTGCAAGCGTAATTTAATTTTGTCCTTGAACATGAGACTTGAGAGAAATTGAAACTGATACATCCTTTAAATACCCTGACACCCTTGAACAAATGACCCGTAATATAGGATTATAAACTTGCGGACGAAATTGCCCCTGGTTTTCATGAGTCCGCGTGATTTATTTCTCTTATTATAAGCGCAATAAAGCTGCTAGTACTGGGTGAACTCATATTGTCCGAAGACTTGGTCTCACTGCCAATGCAATTAAACTTATGTAATGTGACCTAATCTAATCACCTACCAATTCAAGTTGGTCCCACATTAGAGATCAACACAATGCAACTGGATATACTTTACCAGTCTGTGAAGGATTCGGGAACCATGTAAATGTGTCACAGTTTCTTGAGTCCAGTTTTAACTGTTATTACTGCTTTATACAGGTGGTTTCATTTGTGGAAGGTCTAGGATTTGATAAAGAAACTGTTGGCATCATACTGGGTCGCTGTCCCGAAATATTTGCTGCCAGCATTGAGAGAACTCTCAGTAGGAAGCTTCAGTTTCTTGCTAGTATTGGTGTCTCCAAAGTTCATCTTCCACGGGTTATCAAAAAGTATCCAGAGCTTCTTGTTTCAGACACTGATAGAAATTTACTTCCTCGGTAATGCTTTTTTTGTTTAGTATATGCAGCTCAACAAACTTAGAATTCTCTAGTTTATTTTTTATTTTTTATTTTATTTTTATTTTTATGAAATGTGAATTAGCCTAATGTGGGGAATTTGGTGAGCAGGATGAAGTATTTGATGAAGAAAGGGCTGTCACGGAGGGATATTGCATTCATGGTCCGCAGATTTTCGCCGTTGCTCGGGTACAGCATTGAAGAGGTTTTGAGACCGAAGCTTGAATTCCTCATAAACACTATGGAGAAGCCAGTAACGGATTTGGTGGAGTATCCCAGGTACTTCAGTTATTCATTGGAAAAGAAGATAAAACCAAGATATTGGGTGCTTAAGGCAAGGAATATGGAGTGTAGCTTAAAGGATATGTTGGGTAAAAATGATGAACAATTTGCTGAAGAGTTTATGGGTGTTGGAAGCATGCTTGTTCCACTTCCTCCTTCCCCTAGACAATAATGAAGTGATAGGAGCTCCTAAATTTTTACTTTGTAAATAGTAAACCACAGATTTGTTCACAGTTTTGTAACATTTTTGTTGTAACAGTCAATGTATAGTAGTCCTATTTCATTAAATTTTTTAGTTACTGAAATTTTTTAACATATCTATTTATATAAAGGGAGATGGCCTTGAAGGTGAAACAGTCCATAAATAAAGAATGCAATAGTCTATTCAATGAGATACAAATAAATGAGTAATGCTCACACAACAAACGTCCATAAATCATAGCTTAGCACTGTAGAGTGTTGAGTTCACCCTATGAGTATAGCCGCGCGGCTACACCATTTTTAATAATAAAAACCGTAGTATAGCCGAACGGCTATATACTCTTTATTTAAAAAAAAATCAAGTATAGCCGCACGGCTATACTCTTGAGGATGGGAGAAGACTGCAATTGTGGGGCAGCTGTTTTCTACGGTGTGAGTAATATTTGTGCCAAACAAAACTTACCACTCAGACATGTCAAAAGGGATCTCAATGAGTCCACCATAGCTGTCTTCAAGGTCGGCACCATAACAAGTAACACTATAAACAACACTCAGAGCAACACCAATCTAATACCCATCCTCAAGAGTCCAATTACCATGGTCATTACTACCACAAACAAGATTTGGGAAAGGGTCGTTGGGAGAGTTTACAAAAGGAGTTTAAACATAGGGAAAAAAAACTCATTGCAGTGAAACGATTTGAGAAGCTAGCCAAAGAAGGTGGGACGGAGTTTCGTGCGGAGATGCATGCAATCGATTTTACTTTGAAACTTTTTAGGTTTATGTGTGAGTTTTAATTTTGAGGGTATTTGTATCTTTTTAAGTGAGTTTTATGCTATATTTGAAATGTTTTTATAGAAACTAATATTTAGGAAAGTAGGGGCCAAATTTTGGCTATTTTTTATAAATACTCATGCTCTAAGTACACTCTAATATTTAAATCAAAATTTTAAATTAACTAAGTACACCCTATTTAACTACCAAAAATACCCCTGGTAATTAAAAATAAAAAATCATGAGTAGCACAGGTCAACAACTTAAGTAAGAATGTGTAACCTGTTCTAATTTTTTCAGAGATCTAATGAAAGATACTAAGTAGCATATCCTTGTGTGATTGCTAAGCTGATCATCTTATTCTTCAAGTTCTTCCTTTTTCTTTGATTTTCTGAACATGGAAAACCCAAGCAGATATCATCTTGCAGACTGCCCCAAACCCCTTTATCTTAAAGTCTTTCTAAACGATAAATAAATATATATAATAAATCAACTCTTACTACAGACCTCTACAAATCTATTGGTTTTAGCCTAAGACTCTCTCTCAGGACAGTCCCAACCTTGGTTTCCTTGTTTAACACTTCTCTTTTCAAGCATTTCTCCCGTTTCTGGTACCTAAAATCCAAAACATTCTTTCACCTTAGCTTCCCTTCATAAAGACTTCACCCTAGTCAGTTTCACCCCTAATATTAAGGTTTGTGGAAGTAGGGGGGTTGAATATGGTGAGTAGGGTGTACTTATATTAAAATTACATTTGTTTCACAATTCAATATATCGTTTTTGGTCATTTTATATTAGGGTAAATTAGTAATCCAATAAATAGTTTGGTAGTAGAGTGTACTCAGTTAATTTTATGGTTCGTTCAGCAGCACTCTTATTATTTCTATTGAAAGTGTAAATGTGAAGTTGTGAAAGTGTAAGTGTGAAGCTCTCTACGAATTTACAGTACGTTTCACGCTCATGCGTGAAGAAATTAACCCTCTCTGAAATAGATACCCACGACAAGCAAAGGTATGTTACTAAAAAACAAGTTGATTGCACGCCCATGATAAATAAATGAAACAAGGTTTACATCACAAATCTCAATGCTTTTGAGGTACTCACAAAAGTTTATCTCTAAATATTTCAATGCAATCGATCGACCAACAACTCTTAAGTTAACCAAATTGTTTGTAGCAACAGTCACTGTTAGTCTTTCAAGAACAGGACAGTTAGACATAAAGTACACGAGAACTTCTTTGGTCACATCAACACATTCCAAATGAAGAACTTTTAGGAACTTTAAATCCAATATTGTAGTCGGACTGTCATAATGCATGTTGTTGAGCTTCGAGGTATAATCATTTTTGAGACCAAATAGTTTGTGAGGAAATTGATAGGCAGGAGCATCATAAAAAATATGAACATATACAAAAGACCAAACTCGAGCTCAAGTGTTTGAACTCTCTTATTCATTGCAAATTGGATCCACTTATCAATGCTACTTGTGGAACGACTATGTAATTCAAAGCAAGCCCTGAATCGTTCAATGGTTGGGCTTCTATGATGTTCCAGCACAGTGTTTACCCAATATATCGACGGATTTCCAGGTTTTTAAGTTCTGGTTCTAATTGGACAAAGTCGGGAAAATTTGGACCAACCCCATATTTAGCATCAAAATTGAGAGTCATGGTAAACGCCCCACACATACTGCCATCGCTTAGAAAGGATACTGGTAGCTGCAGCTTCCTTCAGTGGCAAGAGACACACTATACCAAAAAGAATTTCATCCGGTAACCCACTAATTCTGTCCACCAAGTTGAACTCACTGATTTGGTCCACCGCCATGTTGTACTTGCAGTTTTTGTTGGCCTTTTTCCGCAAACTTTTCTCTTTTCTTGTTGTTTTGCCCCTCGATCCAAAGTTGTGCTCATCTTTCTAATACATCAATAGGCCACCCCAAAAAACAGAAGGCAAGAAACCATAAAAAGAGTAAGGGCTGAGGAGTGTTACAGGGTAGTGTTCTCTCTCTCTCTTCTTCAATTTCATGATTCCATTCAGTTAATAAATTTATGTTACAAAAAGCATTATGAAAATCAGGGACAGAAAAAGGATGCGAATTTGTACAAGTTAGATAGTGGGAAAATATAAAGATGCCATTTTGATTCTATTTTGGCATCTGGGCAAAAAAGAAAGATGCAATTTTCATAGCAACTAGAACAGCGGTTACCTTCATGTTTTGGACAAATTGAGAGGCTGGAAGTACCACTTTCTTCATCAAATCTGGGGCAGTTTACCTTCAAAATACAGAAACCATAAATCATACAAAACCAAAAGAACTTGGGTGGCAAGCAACCGCTGGAATTGTTTCCTGGTCGAAGTTGGATTCCAAGTTTTGGATTGGATTTATGCGTATAAATGGGCCCAGCCAGCCCAGTCCCATTTTTCAATCTATTTTATTTTATTTCCCGACCGTTGAGTTGAAACGGTTTCTCATTCCCTCCCTCCCTCGTCGCAAAATAACAAAACCTCCCCCCAATCTCACCATCTGCTGCTAAAAATCACAAAACGTCCAACAAGAGAGAAACTCCAAGACAGACAAGGCTCTCTTATTCTCCATGTACCTGCCTTGCCTTCTCCGTTAATTTCTTTCTTTTGCTTTATTTTTTTCTTCGCCTTTGTTGTTGTTGTCTTTGGTGAACTTTGTGAGTTTTTTTATTGTTGAATTTGTATTATTTTTGCTTTAATTAATAGCTTTTGGATTCAATTTTGTGTATTGTTGTGCAGCTTGATGGTAGAAATATACACGTTCTTTTGAATTTGAACTTTAATTACTTGAAATGGGGGATGTCATCAGTAAAGCTGCAGATGGGGTCGGTGGTCTACTTGAGAAGGCATTCTTGGCTCCGTTTAAGACTATGTTTGGTGGCTCATGCGAGTAAGTTCTGCTGAAAATGTTCTCTTTTATTGCCGGCCCGGCCATCGTTCTATTCAATCATATCATATGTCGTAATTTCAGATGAAAATTACTATGATTTGTTGACTTCATTTCATCTCCAATAGTTTCTTGTGTTGCACTGACTTGGAGGCCTGCTATGAGTCCCTAATGTTCATACATGTTTTCCTTATTTTCATGACCGGCGGCATTTCTTCGCAGTACACCTCTTGTTTACTTCTTCCTTTTTCCTGCCAAAGGGGTGCAGCTTATAGGCATAGGCACTTCATTTTCTTAGCTGCTAATCTTAGGAAATCTTATTTATTATCTTCTAGTTCTTGATTTTCTTTATCAGTTTGGCACTAAACTAACAAAACCATGCTTTTAGATTCTCCTTCATTCCCCTTAGTTCTTGTTTGTTTTCCTCAAAGATGTAACCTCCTAGGCATCGATGCGGATCGGAGGGGGAAATACTCCTTTGCAAGATAGGAATTAGCCGAATACTTTTCTGAGCTTGTGTATATTCATGTTCAACTATAGATGATGAGACTGGATGATGGATTTACCTTTGGATTATGCTTCACTGCCCTGCTAATGTTAGTATGATATGTTTGATTCTGCAGGGATGTGTGTTCAGGACCCTGGGATTTCGGTTGCTTTATTGAGCATCTATGTGTCTCCAGTCTGTTGAAACTGTTAATGATCTTGGTCCTCTGCTACATAAGTAATTTCTTGTTCTTTAGTTGTACTCTTCTTATTTTCGTTAGAGTTTGCTTCGCAGACTAGCCTTGGAAGTTCATTTGTTATGAGCTTCAGTTGCAGAAATGTTGATTTGTTTCTTATTCATATTTTTTACTTTCTTTCAGCTTTATTATTCTTCTATCTATTATTTAAACTGGGGTTATTCCAATGCATTGGAAAAAGCCTCTGTAAGATGTGTTGGGCTGCATGCGAGACATACTGGTATGCACTAGAAGATATTACTTGTTTCTTGTGGTACAAACTAAAGAACACTAAGAGGGTAAACCGCCGTCGTCACCGCCATCGCCGCCGCAGCCAATTTCGAGACATTGAACAAGGATACAGTTCAAGCGAGGAAAATGATTTGTGGGATAACTATCATGAGTTAAATGTCAGCAGAAAGCGGAAGTCAGTCAGCAGGAGAAGAAAGGATAAGCTGCAGAGCTCTGTTTACCCATCAAGTAGGCGTGGCACTCATAGTCACCACCATGTAAGGTTAAAGTCTAGGGGAAGATCTGTGCGCATTGGGGGCAGATCTCAAAGGCCAAGAAGCTCGAGACATCTTCAATTAAGAAAAGTGAGAAATGTTCGAAGGCAAGCCAGAACATCGAAGAGGAGGAAACTTAGGTGATTGTCAGTGTTTCTGAAATTGGTTTTGAAATTATGACGGTTGTAATTAGTTGAATTTAAGATTTGACTTATAATAAAAGAACATATGAGATTTCAATTGTTGCATATGAAATGTGATTGAACAAATTTTTGCCTCCACTTGAGGCAGAAGATGAGATATCAGTTTACACCACATTTTTTGAAAGGTTCTTTGTTTACTTTTATTTCTCTACGAAGACTATTGTAAATTCATACATACATTTATAATTTATTGATGTAAAGCAAACTAGCTCAACCCCACTAATGCAACCTGAAAGCCATATGCATGACTACTTATTTACTTCTTTTGATCGGAAAGGAAGTTCTAGACATGTGGTTTCTTAGAACAAGTTTGATCAGACGCTGCAGCCATATTCTCTATGGTGACCCCAGCGTTGCCTATGTTGGCAATAGCTCGCGCGTATTTCATTCCATAATTTGATAAAGGTCCACAGTTGTTCTCATAAGTCCTCACCTGCATGGAAAAGAATTCAAAATCAATATCTGAGAGATGGGCTCAAACACTAGTGCATCTGCATTCATTTCATGTTTGAAGTTACAGGAGAACGACTTGCAAGCATCTTGAAGCAATCCCAATCATCTACTAGAGGTTGCCCCTGAGGCCTAACATTAAGCAACACTTTTGAGCTCTTCTGATGTCCAAACAAAAGCTCCCCTATTTTATTTATTCTGTAGTCCACAAGTTTCCTATGAGCAATTTCATCGAGCAGCTGCTTTTGGGCTTCCAGTTTGGTATGAGAGCCAGCAGGAGCTCTGTGGAACTGAAGAATAAAGAGAAATAGTTGTTAGCTATAAGAAAAAGAAAATCTTCTTTTGCCTGGCCTGCTATGTTTCTAGAGTTCAGAACCCAGAATAAAATAATACTAGAAACCTTGTGATGAAGATGAAGGAGGTCTGCATCACGTTGGCTAACAACCCTTGAGATTGATGGTGAAGAGATATCTTCCATGGAAGTGTAGCTATCATTTGCAGGATCTGCACCCATGTAAGTTAAGAGGAACTCCTTTCTGTGACTCATATCTCCTTACTGCATAACATGAGAATCATTTGTTCTTCTTCGAACCTGTAATTTATCGAGATGGTCATATTATTCTAATTTTCCTTGACATTATACCATCTGACATGCATTTGTCAAATATTTTATCTATTATATTGAAAGTTCAATCATAATTTAGAAGTTTGAAACATTGTCATTGTTTACCCTTTCATATTGCTTCTCCAATGTTTCTTTACGCAAATCATTTTTGTCACTGCTCTCAAATGTGAAAGTACCAAAATCACCACAACAACAAAGTAATCAGTGCGAGCCTTTTAGCGAAAACATGTTGGAAACTGATGAAGCAATGTATACTTTGTTTAACTAGAACAGCATCTTAATAACGAAAGTATTGCATACCAATCCTCCATCCAGGAAATACTGAACAAGTCTCCTAAACAGGTATCATACTCAGCAGGAACACCAGGTTGACCGGTACAGTATGTTGCATAACCATCCTCTTCTGCATTTGCTGATGTAGTAGCATAAATACTTACATTCTCTGGAAGGAGGCCTTCAAATATACTCCCAGACTCACAAGCTTCAAGGTAAAATACCCATTTTGTGTAACAAATGCATAAAACCTTAATAAGTGCAGAAATACACCCAAAAAAATAGTCGAAAACTTCAGTGAGGATGGATTATACATTAATTACTAATGAAGTGGAAATTCCCACCATGCTTTTGTAACCTTTAGCAGCATGCTTCTTCTTCAGCACATCTATGAGGTCTATTGCGAAAACCAAAGGAGTACCAGTAGGCATCCCTGAATGTAAATATAACAACATCTGTAATATGCACTACATAATTTAATAGAAATGTGAGTCTAGACAATAATATAAGAAAAACTTCCACTTTCTTTTCCTGCATACTATGATCTGCATGCTTATTGCTTTGTTAAAATATTTCAATTAGAAAAAAAAAAGAAATTCATGTTGCATACAATTTTCATTAATACAAAGTTACTAACCAAGTAATCCTGCAGCACCATGGTCAGTGTAATATATGAAAATATGGTCATTTGGACCGCTACACAGAACCTTCCCACTACCTCCACTGAGGCTACTTTTGTTTCCAAGAATAACAGCATAAAGATTGTCTGCATTAACATCATCCCCTGTATAATCCTGCATAAAAAAATAAGTTACCTTACAGTTTAAAGGATGTTAAACTTATTAACAAAACCAGCTAGAAACTGAAGTCCAATTGAGAAAAAATAAAATAAACCTTGGGAACTCCTTTATAAACATCATGGCCTTTTGGTTTGTTGATGATGACACCTTGTCTAGGATTTTCCGGGTTGAACGCAATATCATCATACATGAAAACAATGATGTTCTCATCTTTCAGTCCACCTTTCTTCAGTATTTGGTATGCATGGCATACATTAGCCTGCATTTTTCAAAAATTATATCAACCAAGATAAGGTCACTTGATAGTATACAATGAAATTTGGACAAACTTAAACCTGGTGCCTATAATTTCCGTAACCATTAGACCCGGCAACTAGAACAGCCCATTTGTTTCCATTATCCTGTGTGGTACTTGGAGAGCCATCATCACCGTGAGTAATAGAGTCTATGTGTACTGCATTTACAGGGAGGCACAAGCTTCCAGCAGTCAAACTTAAACAAGCAAGAAATATCAATGCTCCACAATTTTGCCTAGCCATTCTGCAGTGCAGATTATACAAGGTGATCTGCAGAAACACAATTTAGGCTTAATTAGAAGTTAACAAATAGTTAATGTACAAAGCAGCCTTGATGAATGATTAAGGAGATGAACTAGGAGATAATATTTAATGTGGAAGACCAAACCTCTTACCAAGAGATTTTCACAATGTCTCTGCAAAGTTGCAAAGTACTCTATTTGTAGAGTTCTGTGGTTGAAAAGAACGGCTCAGATTAAATCTTCTATACATGCTAAACAAGGAAGTGAGTAGATACATGAGCACTACATAGTTAGCAGCCCATTTTTAAAAAAATATAAAATAAATAAAATCTCATGCATGAAAGTTAAAAGAACAGGAGAATATGAGTGAAAAAAACAAAAAAAACAAAAAAAAAAAAAGGAAAAGAATAGAGGATCCTTGGCTACTGCCCATCTCCCTTTCTTAGTTTAGAAATTAAACAAATTAAGTTGGATGTTTTATTGTCTTAAATTAGTAATATTGTGAGTCTGTGAGATGCTACTAATGTATTTTCTCTACATTTTAACTAATCCTGAGGTTTTGGAAAAGAAAAAAAAAAACTAATCCTGAGGTTACTTTATGCATATTTGGATAATTCGTTCCATTCGTTTAATGAATTTATTATATTATATACATATATATTGTTATGTGTCTTTCGCACCGAAGTTCAGTCACACATTGAAATTAGTCACTATGTGAGTTAATTAATTGATGTGTAACAACCAATATGTGATATATGACACGAACAAATATATGCATAAGGTCTACTAGGAGATGAAGCTCTGTGACTCAAGGAATAAGGTCTACTTGGTGAAGTTTTGTTAAGAAACATGTTATAAAGTCAATAGTGTTGAAGAATATAAGTCTCATATCGGAAACTTGACTAGATAAAACCCCACACCTATTGAGCTTTGTAGGTGATTAAGTAGGGGACAATATCGGTGTGATAATAGAGGGCCGCTGGCCCGTCTCTCTGAAATTTAACTAATAGTATATACAAAATTATAGGATGAAATCAGGCAACAAAATTTGTGACAATGCAAAAGTTATTCTTAAGGGTCAATCAATTGAAATGTGAGATTTCAAATATAAATGTTTAGTTGATGTTGTATTGGTTAAATCCTTTGAACTTTCTACCTAGTCATTTCAACTACAGCAATTTGTTCACAATTTGAGTTACCTTTTCTTGTAAGGAAAAAGTGGATAGAAGATACATGTGTTTGTTTGATAAAAGTCTAATAACTTCCTTTTTTGTTGGATTAGGTCATTAGAACATACATTTTTTTCTTTCTCCCTTTCCTCAATTACCATTTATTGAAGCTCATTTAAAGAAAATCCAACAGACAATTTTTGTTTCTCAAGAAACACGAAACTGAAAACTTTTAAGAAATGAAGAAAGCTTCTTCAATTCAAGAGTCCAGATTAACAATTAAAAGAGTCGACACTTAATCTGGGTTGCAGAGTCTCTGTGTTTTCTTGATCGAATTCCTTAAGTACTTGTTTCTTTTGTTGCCAAACGTGTTCGCGAACGATAATGTAAACATCAGTAGGCTCTTAGCTTGAGAGCTTGTACTGGTTGCTGAACTGATAAAGATCTTGGTCAGCTACAGAGTGATGAACTTTTTTGCTATTTAGTTTTATTCTCATCTTTCAATATAGAGTTTGGTTCATATGATTAGCCTTGAAAAAGCATTAATTAGCTACTAATGGCTAGCAAAGGTATTATCCGACACAGAAATGTCACATATGTTTAAATGCTAGATTTTACAGATCCACAGACGACATCACATTTTCGAAACATTATTTATTAATTTTCATTTCTTATTTTCATACAAAGACTGTTGCAACATCAACCCCATTAGACCAACATAAAATTCATATATATAACCGTTTATTTACGTCATATGATCAGAAAAGGAAGTTCTAGACAAAGGGTTTTTTGGAACAAGCTTGATCAGAAGCTGCAACCATTTTCTCCGTGGTTACCCCAGCATTGCATATGTTGGCTATAGCTCGTGTGTATTTCATTCCGTATGTTGATAAATGTCCACAGTACTTCTTATAAATCCTCAGCTGCACGGATAGAATTCAAAATCAATATCTTAGAGATAAAATTTACTGGTTTACTTTAATTAAAGAATTAGATAGACAAGCACAAAAACTTGTGTGTCTGTATTAATTTGATGAATTGGACTAGAGGACTTACAAACTTCTTGAAGCAGTCCCAATCATCTACTACAGGTTGCCCCCGAGGCCTAACGTTCATCAACATGTTTGAGCTCTTCGTGTGTCCAAACAAAAGCTCCCCTATTTTACGGATGCTAGAGTCCACATGTTTCCTATGAGCAATTTCATTAAGCAGCTGCTTTCGAGCTTCCAGTTTTGCATGAGAGCCAGCAGGAGCTCTGAGGAACTGAAGAATAAACAGAAATGGTTTCTAGATATAAGAAGAAACACTTAGAATACAGAATTATATTAGCAAAATATATGAAAATTTGTGCAAGTTAAAGAACATTTAAGTTTAGGACTCATAATAATTTAAGAGCTGAAACCTTGCGCTGAAAATAAAGGAGGTTTGTGTCACGTTGGTTAACAGCCCTTGAGGGTGAAGAGATATCGCCGATGGAAGTATAGTTGTTGTTTGCAAGATCTGCACCCATGTAAGTGAAGAGGAACTCCTTCCTATGGCTCATATCTCCATACTGCATAACATGAGACTCATTTGTTCTTCTTCGAACCTGTAATTTAGTTGAGATGGCCATATTATTCTAATTTTCCTTGGCATTATACATATACTTTATGATCTGCATCTGACAAGCATTTTCAAAATATTTCATCTCTTGTAATGAAAGCTCCGTAAATATCTAAAACTGTGAGAAGTTTTCAATATTTTACCCTTTCATATTGCTTCTCCAAAGTTTCTTTGCGCAAATCATTGCTGTCACTGCTCTCAAATGTCACAATATGTTCCAAATTCATCGAAACAACAAAGTAATTAGTACGAGCCTTCGATTCAAAATATATTGGAAACTGATAAAGTAATGTACTCTGTATAACAGCATCTTAATAAAGGACAGCATTGCATTACCAATCCTCCAACCAGGAAATACTATACAAGTCTCCCAAACAGGTATCATACTCCTCAGGAACTTCGGGTTCACCTGGACAATATGTTCCATAACTACTCTCTTCTGCATTTGCTGCGGTAGTAGCATAAATATTCATTTTATTTGGAAGGAGGCCCTCAAATATGCTCCCCGACTCGCAAGCTTCGATGTAGAATACCTGATATATGTTTTTTAAATAAATGCATAAAAGCCTTAGAAAGTACTGAAATTCAGCAAAGATTGATAGTTGTAAACTGTAGCAAGGCTACAACCTTATCAATTGCTATTGAAATGGAAATTAATCTTACCAAGCTTTTGAAACCCTTAGAAGCATGCTTCTTCTTTAGCACATGTATAAGATCTTTAGCATAAACAGCATCATCCCCACTAGGCATCCCTGGATACAAAATACCACTCACACGTAAACGCAACGTATAATTTCACAGAAATGTTACCCTGTTCCCTATTCTTTCAATTAAGAATAACTTCTACAGAAAACAAGAGTTGGTTCTTCCTTGATTGGATCATGTGCATGCTTATTCCTTTGTTATTACAAATGTAACTCCAGAAACAAAAGAATTTTTTTTTACTAAATTTATGGGATCATATTACATACAATTTAATTTCTTAACAAAATATTTTGAAAGTTAATTAAAAGCTACGTACTAACCAAGTAATCCTGCAGAACCATGGTCTGCATAATAGATGAAAACATGGTCATTTGGACCACTTTTCAAAACCTTGCCACTACCTCCAGTGAGGTTCCTTTTGTTTCCAAGAATAACAGCATAGAAATTTTTTGAGTTAACATCTGCCCCTGTATAATCCTGCACAAAAGACAACAAAAAAATTGCATTACAGTTAAAACAATGTTAATCAAACAAACTAGTTAGAAACTAAAATCAAATAGAAAAATTAAACCTTGGGAACTCCTTTGTAAACATCATGGCCCTTTGGCTTGTTGATGATGACACCTTGTCTAGGGTTTTCGGGGTCGTGCGCAATGTCATCATACATGAAAACAATGATGTTCTTATCTTTCAGTCCACCTTTCTTCAGTATCTGGTATGCATGGCATATATCAGCCTGCACGGAAAAACAATTAAATGTACTATTAGTAACATAACATAATCTTTGATACTAATACTATAAGATGAAATTTTGACAAATTTAAACCTGATGCCTATAGTTGTAGTAACCATTTGACCCGGCAATTAGAACTGCCCATCTTTTTCCCTTATCCTTCTTAGTGGTACTTGGAGAGGCATTATCACCATGAGCACTGAAATCTATTTCTTTTCCATTTTCAGGGAGGCACAAGTTAATTCTAATACTCAAACTTAGCAAAGCAAGGGATAGCAATACTCCACAACCTAGAATAGCCATTCTGCAGATTAAGATCACCTGTACAAACATAGAATAGCTAGTGTTAGAATTAGAAGTCGACAAATTAATGCGCGTACGTATATGTATGTTACGTAGTAATGTAGATCAATTTTAATGTACTTTTGATGGTATAGGACCTTAAATTGAAGCGCTTCAAAACTCTCTCTAAAGCTCACTAGCTCAGCCTTGAAGAATATTAAGAAAAAGGAAATTAAAATAGGAGAAAGGCCAAAAATCTTACCAAGAGATTTTCAAAGAATTGCTCAAAATTATTTCACTCAAGCTCTCAGTGAGTACATGTGCTCTTCCAATGAACAAAGCACTCAATTTATAGATGCTTTATGGTTGAAATGAACGGTTGAGATTAAATCACTCCCATACTTGCTGAAGAAAGAAGTGTCTAAATGTTTAGATGAACAATTGTTTCATCACCCCACTCCAATTAATATTCTTCATCATCAGCTTTGTGATCTTTGACGTGGCCCATAACATACATAGTGGCTTAGTTCTTACAAATTCAAATGAACTAAGGCAACAATTTTTCATTTACCAACCTCACACAAAAACTGATCATAGTGATTAAAAATAAATTAAAAACTGGACCAATGTTGAATTTTTGAAAATCTTTATACTATAAAAAGTTTAACGTGTTGAGAGCACTAGATATTTTGAGCTAATTACCTAAAATTTTAAGTTTCGGGTTGGATATTATAGGTCATCTTAACAAGGATTATCCAAAATAATCCTGGATCACTCAAAAGAGGGGATTACTTGTGCACAAATTGCTTTTTTTTTAATTTTATTCATTCGCTAGGGAGGGGAGGGGGAGGGTTTCGCCCACTTTTCCAATGTGGTGCCACGGTGCCACCCCATATGCTTGTGCACAAATTGCTTGACATGAATGATTTTGGAGTCTATGTATTAATAGCTATGACCGATGAATTAAATCACGCATATTTGGATCAAATTTTTTCCATTCAATTAATGCAGTGCTGATTATTTATTGGAATTAATGCGTCTTTAATTCGCACTAAACTATTGTGTGACACATTGAAATTACTATGTAAAGGATAGGTGGTGGTCATTCGATTTCTTGTTCTTGAAGAATGATGGAAGTTAGCTTGTTGATATATTTGCCTGTGTTTGAAATTATTTTCTTAGCACCGCATTCCAAATATATCATGCAACACATTGGAATTACATGCAAAATAAAAATATAAATAATTGGTATGGTGGTATGTGTATTTCATTTTCTATTCTGGAAAAATAGTTTGTATTGCTAGGGAAAATAGTTGTAGCTAGGGAAGCTTTTTAGCAAGGTTACACATTATAAATATGTAGACCAAGCTTTGACACGGGTCAAAAATGGTATAGCCGGCTATACTAATTTTTATAATAAAAAACGTAGTATAGCAAGTAAAATATTATATAGTGGCTATTTAATATCTACTTTAGATATGTTGAAACTAGTAAATTAATGTCTATAAAGTACAAACTAATGAAACTTGGAGTGTCCTCTTTTCTCTTTTTTATTTATATATTAAATAGTATAGATAGACCTTTAGTGACACGTGGCGTCTAATCGCTGGAGGGTCCTTTTTTAAAATAAATAAATAGTACAGCCGGGCGGCTATACTCTGTGTTTTTAATTTTTTTAAAAAAAATAGAATTGTCTTGACACGTGGCGCCTAATGACTGGGTCCTCTTTTTTATATATAAAAACTAGTAAAGCCGAACGGCTATATTCAGTTTTTTATTTTTATTTTTTAAACTATACTATTTCAACAACCCTTTAAGTAGCATAATATGTACTTCTCTTTTTTAATTACTTTGATTAGTAATTATGTTTTAGTTATTATTTACTTAGTGAATATTAAAGGAAAAAAAGAAACAGAAAAATTGAATTACTATTTATTAAGTAAGATAATTCATGAAGTTAATTAAATATTTAATACCAACTATTCACTAAATAAATAATAATTAAAATATAATTACTAATTTAACTAATTAAATCAGTCAAATCTATTATTTAATTTCTAAAAATAAAATTTTAAAAAATTAATTAACCTAAACATCCTAATTTTATATTTTATTTTTTTTAAAAGACCTCTCCCGACCAAATTTTGTCGGCATAGGTTATTTTGTCGGGAGAAACCTTATCCGACAACTATTTGCCGGCATAGACCTATGCCGACGAAATTTCGTC
>NW_018921923.1:605336-626508 GCF_002207925.1 Prunus avium
TTTACTTAGTGAATATTAAAGGAAAAAAAGAAAAAGAAAAATTGAATTACTATTTATTAAGTAATATAATTCATGAAATTAATTAAAATATTTAATACTAATTAAATAAATAATAATGAAAATATATATATTGTCCTTGTAAAAAAAATATATCAAATTAGTTTTGTTTGGTTGTCTTAATTAAACTTCCCCAGAGCCCAAGAGGCCCAAGGCCCAAGGCCCAAGGCCCAAGTCTTTGATTAATTTAATTTTTATTAATTGAAGTCAAGTCCAAAACCAAGCCCGTTAGCCCAACTCTCCAATGTTAACTGCACTTACTAAATCATCATAGTGCTTTGTTTATAAACACCTTAATAGGAGTGTGAATTTTCGATGTGGAATTTCTAATTTTTTTTCACGCTTCTTCATAGTGTTACCAAGCCCTTCCCTGAATTTCTTTTCTACCTGATTTGCGGAAAAATGCCTTTCCTTTTCCACCATTGCCTATTCAATAGCAAGTCCGAAACACCATCTGATACTGTGGCCACTTTATCTCCATCCAAATGAGAGCTTTTATCATGCAGAAAGTCATCTTGGATACAAATGATATCCAAAATCGCATGCACCATTGAACTATTGAAATCAAACGCAACATGCGATAAGCTAAACAATTCATGTCCAGCCCAATGTAGATAGAAACCAGTTTACTTTCCATAAAGTTTCTCACAATTGAAGTACCACTTTTTTTCAAACATATAGGGTCTGCAGCAACTGTCAAACAGGAAAATGAGGACGTGAAAACAGGCAGGTATTCAATGGACACGCATTTTATTAACCAAAAATTATTACTTTTTATTCACTATGAGTGGGATGACTAATGACTACAGACAAATACACATTGTCATTACCGAGAAATAGTGGTAGTACTGGGGGTATGTCCACAGAAAGCACAGCTGATACTCATCAAGCTGTTAATCTCTCCTCAGTTGATTTCAATGGAGTTTGGTGAACCTATTCCTCTATTATTATTTCAGATGTATCATAAATTGTTGCTTAATTGTTGCATGTGCTTGTGTTTCATGTAGGTTTTTGAGCTGACCTCAACACAAGGACCGGAGGTGGGTCGTTATTTATTCAGAAAGCTGCCGCACCATAGAAAAGCAAAACTTCGTGTCTCCTCCTCCAGTTGCTATTCTACCTGCCGGAATAGGGAATGATCTGGCTAGAGTTTTCTACTAATCTTCGGCTTGATGATGTCTGGTTTGTAGATAATGCTGTAAATTGAGAGAGGCAAGTGCATAGGGTTGCAAGACTAAGAAAGAAACTGTGTTTGTATAGTGCAGCGGCCAACGACTTTATTTTTAAGCAATCGATATAGTTCTTAAGTCTCTTGAAGAATCGTTCAGCTTTGTAAATTTCCAAGCTCCCAACCAAAGCATCACATCTTTCTCAGTGTATTAAAAACACTTCCAATAACAGTTTTTACTGTCCTGGCGGAAGTGGCCCAAATAGACATGATCTAATAATGAAAACAAAGGCAGCTGTAGAAGATTTGTTTGACGAGCAAAACAAAAACGATGTAATGTTAGGGGATATCAGAATTTCACGTTTCTGATGTCTTGCACACGATAGGAATAAAACATCGTTGTGGACTAGTGAAGAATCATGTGTACGAGGAGGAGTAGCCAAAACACCTCCTGATGGAAAATAAGCCTCTTCTAGCCAGCAATGACTCGGGTTTATCCTCAGATTTATTGTGAGGAAAGTGCCTATTTATGAAAGGCATTCACTGCTCCTGTCACCCCATCTTCGTCATCCATGGCCTTGGCAATTTCAACAGCATGCTCTTTAACCTTTCAACCGAAAATAGTTATTTCTTTGTTAATTTAATCTATTCAGGTCCATGCAAGGGGTTGAAATAACAAAAAATAACCCAAGAGTTGTGACAAGTATTTGCATGTTGAAATTGATTACAAAACAATGTCAACTTCAATTAAATCAGTGCGTATGCATGTGTGATAAGTTTACACTCAAGAAATGACAAATTATATGTAAATCACTTGGAAGTTTAAAAAGAAAATGGTAAATACCTTTGGATCTAACATGAAGCGTATGGCATCGACCAACTTTTCAAGCGAGAATTCATCAGCTGGAATGGGTGCAGGACCTACTTCTCTGGCATGCACCCTCTCCCCCCAAAATGGCTGGTCCCCAAAGAATGGTACAATTGTGGTTGGACACTAAAAAGAACACAGAATATGAGCCAAATGAGTAACTGAATCATTTACAAATGTAAGACTCCCCAAGAATATAGCATTATCAATTACCGCCGCTTTCAGACCAGCAGCAGTTGTCCCAGCACCCCCATGATGCACCTAAGAAAATTTTTCATATCCAGTGAGAAACCGAGAGTAGCCTAGTTATCCAATAGGGGAACAAAACAACAAAACGACAAAAAGGTGCATCAAGTTCATGTGACGTTCTGAACACCAGTGCAGTGAAATCCCAACCAAATTAAAAAGAATTAAAAGCATTGAATTTTACCACAGCAGAGCATCGTTGGAATAGCCAATCATGGGGGCAGTTGTCCACTAAATACACAGAATCACTTGGTTCTGCCACTGAGAAGAGAAATATATGAAGGCTTTCAGATGTAAAGAAGCATAAGAATACAATGTGCTTGAAAGTAATCTTTTTTAAGAATCAAGACTTACAATTACCAAGGCCACCCCAGCCTCGGTTGATGACGCCTATCTGTCCAGTTATTCCAGAGCTTGAAGAATAATATTGGTCATTTTCTCTGGTTCTTCAAGAGGCTAATACAATACACATAAAAAAAATTTAGCAAGCAAGACAATTTACCATTTCAATCAAATTTACAATCAAGTAACCTTAACTACGCAATTCAGAGGTATACTCTGGATGTATTAGACATGCCTCAGTCAAATTAGATATTGAACAACTGAACAACCAAAGGATCGATTTGTCATCTGTCATGAATAGACCTCCACAAGCTGTTCGTTGGGGACCAACATGAAGGTGGTCACTCTTTGGAGATTGTGGCTTTGGTTGATTGTTTTAATTGGGAAGGAACAAGTAATTTTTTTAGGGTAAGGACAAACAGAGCTACTCTGGGAAAAGAATATTAAACATGAATAGAGAAAGCTGCAACAAACTCACAAGGCTATCAAATCCAATATAGACAGGCTGTTCACCAGCTTCAAGCCACTCCCCAAGTGAATCTGGGGGTTCATAATTTGAAGCAAGGTCAAGAAAACAAAAAACAACAACATCAACCTTCGGTCCCCAATCTGCCAAACAAGTAAAACGTAGAGCATATCAGCAAATAATCAGCATACTGTATTCTCATTTGGTGAGGCTTCTGCAATATTATCAGCATACTATTGCTAGAACAAGAAGAAGCCCATGTAATAAGATATGCTTAATAATCCAAAACCACCATGAGGATTCTGAAATGATCACCATATATCTCTATCATATCTTCAGCAAGAAATTTAAAAAAAAAAGTCTGAGTAATGGCAGAAGGCATCTTCTGTTACTCTTTCTCCATATTAAATGAAATTATAACTTTAGTTTACTTTTAATGAAATAAATTACCTCGAAGATTCATAAACTAGTGGAGGGATCTAGTAGACAGTAGATTGTGAAATTATTCACATACATTTTTAGCCAACGAGATTATCAACATACTTTAAAGTGCAAAACAAGTAAGAAACAAGGTGAAGAGTAGTAAGGAAATCCACAAGGAAAAAAAATAGTAACAAGCTCTGCGAGTTCATAGTTGAGCTGCATCTAGTGGTATCAAAGCGTCCTTTCTGCATTTTGCATCCTTCCTTGAGTTTAAAGCAAAGAGCTCTCATAGCAGATGCTGCATGTGCCCTGGACAAAGCAAAAATGATGAGCTTTGATGAGAAAAGTAGCAACTTCTCTTGTACAGAAATTGGTCGAATTGCAAGCCACTTTTATGTTCAATGCTCAAGTGTTGAAACATAAAATGAAATGTTGAGACGCCACATGAATGAGACTGAGGTTATTGTTTTTGTGAACTATTTTCTCTGTATTTTTACTCTATTTTCCTACCAGTTACACCCCATTCATTTCTTCTATCAAACTCGTTTTCAGAAAAGAATCCTAAAAATACACTTTAGAATTTTAAACATTAATATTTAAAAGGCTATACTATTTAAATTACAGTTTCTGAGAGTGAATCCAGAAGCAGGACTCTTCTTGTTTGATTCTAGTTATCGCCGATGTATTAGTGAGCAGAAGTTTACAGCCCGCGTATTGAACTGTAGAGTGGTATATGCTACAAGAAGGTTTCTTTTTCCTTAGGCCCTCCTTTGTGTAGTGTCTGTATTTGAATGATTATTTAACTGATTGATATTTTTTCTGCCAGGTTGTTGACTCACTCAAGCAAGGTTAACATGCAATGGTATTCGTTCATTCTCGAAAGGACACAGCAACAACAGATCAGAAATTGGTATACGTTTATATTCCATCTTCTTTTGTACGATACGTTTCCTTTGGAGTATATGTGCCATTTCTTTTCTCTTATATTGTTTTTAGTTTTGGAGTTAATGATATTGCTCTGGTTCAAAAAGATAAAATTTATCAACAGAACATGACTTAAGTGAAAAATAAATATACTGTTGTACTAAAAAACTAGGATCTATATTGATGCAGTAATCATTAGAAGTTTGATTTTACACATCTAACGCAGAAACAGTGGCTTTCTAAAAGGGAAATAATAATACGATCATCCGAAATTATACTAGCAGTGTGAGTGGCAATTGGGAAATGTGTGAACTTATTGGGATAGTTTTTGAAGTTCCTTAAGGTGTCAGGTAAATGGATTATAAGGACCATGTGGGTATAATTTGAAAGGGATGCGATATTAAATATAATCTGAAAGGATAAAATCTTTTTTTGACATTTAAATTCTTATAGAGCAGCCACCAATGTGATTTATCATAGCAAGATGAACTTGTTTCAATTTTTTATTTTATAATTCTTCTATGTCAATCACGTAAGAAGTGTTATGCTCTGCTTTCACTGTTAACCACTTATCACATGTTCAATAGGTTGAAGTTGCTCACAAGTTTGAAGGACTAGAGCATTTTAAGAATGATGAACACCCACAGTTTTCGTTGATCCAGGCAGGAAAAAAAGATGAAGAAAGAATAATTTATTTCCTGGATCTTATTATTGGTATCACACCTTTTATTTATTTTAGTGCATGCATAAATAGAAATTATAAGAGTATAGCCGCGCGGCTATACTCTCCAAATACAGTATATTAACAGTATAGCCGATCAGCTTTAAATACAATATTTTACCATTACAGCCGCAAGGCTCGACTTTATAAATAGAAATTATAAACGTACAGCCGAACGGCTATACTTTCTAATTACATTCGAATATTTTAAAAGTACAGCCGACCGGCTATACTCTTTAAATATATTCGAACGAACACGAAGCTTGCACTCGCAGAGGACGGAACTTTCTCTCGCAGTCACTGCTTCGTCCTCCGGGTTCGGCACCCAAAAAAGACCTAACCCACCTAGGTGCCCGCCTAGCTACTACCTAGCTGCCTAGGCGCCCGCCTAGATACTACCTAGCTGCCTAGCCACCGCCTCGCCTCTAATTATTCGAATATTTTGAAAAGTATAGCCGCGCGGCTATAAGCTTTAAATATATTCCAACGAACATGAAGCTTGCACTCGCAGAGGACGGAACTTTCTCTCGCAGTCACTGCTTCGTCCTCCGGGTTCGGCACCGAAAAAAGACCCAACCCTCCTAGGCGCCCGCCTAGCCACCGCCTAGCTACTACCTAGCCGCCTAGCCACCGACTAGCGACAGCCTAGCCGCCTAGCCGCCCGCCTAGGCCGACTTTTCAGACACTGCCATTGACTGAAAGTCTGAAACTCGAAATTGAAAACATTTAGCTGCAAATTTGTGCTTGAGATTGGGAAGCCGAAGCAGTGAAGCACAAGTCAGATCCATAGAAGAACAGATCATGAGACTCTTAATTCATCTAATTCCATTCCTCGCCCTGTTTCCCGCCTTATTTCTTCTCTCTTCGCACTGACGACATGGCGCAGAAGAAAAAAATACAAAATTTGCTGACTTGGTGTCTGTCTTCTGTGGAAGGAAATGATGAAGTTGTCCTATCATGGAGTTTCTATGGTCTTGCCAATAACAAGGTTCTGTGAATGGCATGCGTTAGGCTACTTGAATTCAAATTGATTCTGAAGTTTAAACATTTCTGTGAATGGCATGCGTTTAGCTTCTCTTGCTATGCTTATTCTTTAATATGCAAATGACATTTAAGCGAAAGCGGCAATCAAGAACAAATCCTGTACAGGGACATGAGTGCCGTAATTCACTTTTTGTTGCAAGTTCATTTGATTGATAAGCGTTCATCAGAACATTACAACAACAATTCTGTGGTGAGATTTTAGAAAGTTGGAACCTGTTCACTTTTTTTAGTTTGTTTCATAGGGAATGTTGAATGTCAATCATCTTTATGTAGATAATTTAATAATCCCTCCTTCCCTATTTTTCCTCTAATAATTTTGTTCTTGAAAAAAATACTGAAAAGAAAAAGGTTTTAAGGGATTACCAGATACCACCAGAATGTGCCCTATTCCACCGACCTTTGGAAGCGTATCTAGTTGAGATGAACATTTAGATTTGGTTCTTTAATTTAGGTTTCTATGAAGATCTTCTCTTAGTTGTCTTAGACCTATAATTTATTTTTAAGGTCATTGCTATATTCTGTCTCACCTGCCTCTTTTTCTTGCCATGTATGTTTTGTGTGCCTGTGTTGGGGGTAACCTGAAGCACTGTGGAAAATGCCTTCAGTCGTATCATCTCCAATGCCTAGATAAGCCCCAAAAGGAAAAGAAACACATTGAAGTATCTGGCACAAGACAAATACCAATTAAAACTGTTCCGACAAGTCTTGATGAGGTTCCTTATTCCCAAAGGGATGCATATGGGAATAAGTCTAGTGGCAAGAAAGTAGGCTCATCTTCAAATGCTAATGTTGGAGCATTGGTTGATGATAATAATGTTGGAGGGAGGTTAATTTCTCAATTGGTGATGAATTCCACTGTAATTACTGCTGATTTTGTAAGACAAAAATCATCAGCAGCAGCAGCAGCATTTGAAAGAAAAAGCAGCTCTGAATGTGATGGTAGCTCGCCAAGATTGAATACATCAAACTTAGAAGACACTGATTCATTCTCTAGAAATAAGTTAGATAAATTAGGTGGTGATTTAGCTTGCGCGAAACAAGTTGACCACCCCATTGATTACTTTCTGCCGAAGGAATAAAAGAAAAAAGGATATGGATGAGTCTAATATACAAAGGAAATCACTGCCCGTGGAAAATAGCTGCTCATTGATAACCAAATTGAATAATTATGTTTGTACTAATACCAGTTCTTATGAAGAAACTTTCCCTGAAAACTGCTCAGTAGATCATGAAGCAGATTTGAAGCACTCCAGGGAGGTATGTAGTATGAAGCCTCCTTTTGTCAATTTGGAAATAATGTATCCGCCTATGAGCACAAACACAATCATGTGAAATGAGAAATAGAAAATAAGTTGCGACATGGAAAATACATTCTCATTTACATGTATTCTATAATAATAAATATGTATAAAAACAAGGTCAGAATAAAAGGTGCATCATTATTAGTGCTTAGTTGCCCTCGAGTGGCTGACTGACTCCACTATTATGTGCATTCTTAACCTGATACTTCATTTCTGTATATGTAATTTGTAATCACCGATCTAATTTCTTTGCTACGGATCTTTGGTAAATGCACACTCCAAAATAGGGGAAAAATTACGACCAATAATACTATACCATGTAGAAGTGCTATCACACACGTGTCATAGCGTTATTGGTCAGGGATAGTAAAATAGTGCTATCTCTGTTTCATGAAAGTTAATAGGCCAGGTGATATATATGCAAAATCACCTATTTTATATAATAGTATGAATTTTTACTGTGCTAACCCCGTTTCATGAAAATTTTGACAAATAAAATAAAATAATCCCCATTTCATGAAAGTTAATAGGCCATGTGAATATGCAAAATTTCTACTGTGAATTTTTCATTGAGTTGATTAGTAAGTATCACTTATCTTTAATACGTGCTCAATTAACAAAGATTTTTTCCAACAACCGAAAAAATTAACAAAGATTTTCGCCTAGAAAAGCTGCTGATATGTCATCGTTTGATTGGGTCACTGACATGGCATCATTTCGTTGGGTCGCTGACATGGCATGGTGCCACGTGGAAAACAAGAACGAATATCCAAAGGCACCCTTCCTCCTCAGTGCTCCCGTAGCAGTCACAGTGTCAAACGTGAAATGACGTTGTGATCAGATCCCACCAAAAATCACTCGTTAGAAATTAAAATTAAAATTTGAAAAATAAAAAATTAAAGAAATTTTGCCCCTGTCGCTCTCTGGACTCTCTCTCTCTCTCTAAAGTCTGTCTCTGAAAAGTCTTTGAGTTCCTCTCTCCAAGGAGCTGTTGAAACCCTAACCCAATCTGGCTACAATCACATTCATTCGTCTGACTCGTTCACTGGTAAGACTATGTTCGTCTTTGATCTCCTTCTCTCTCTCTCTCCAATTCTCGATTTTGGGTTGCTGTTGTGATTATTATAGAGATCTAAATAGTCGCTTTGATTCGCGACGCTCAATTTCAAATATAGAGCTTTTGCATTTGGATCTCATTGGGGTTCATTGTGAATTTTAAATGAATTTTCCATCTTCATTATTGTTTTGTTTGGGTGGCGAGAAAATGAGCGCTGAAGTTGAGAGATTCAACGTTTGTTTGGGCATTATTTCTCTTGTTGTGCTGCTTTCCGTTAGCATTCTCGCGGAAACAAAATAAAGCATTCAAATAACTTTTGGTCTTCCATTTTGGCTTTTGAATTGATCATTTTAGTCTATTGGACTGTGAATTTTACAATTGGGCACGAGTTTTTTATTTTTTTATTTTTATTTTTTATGTTTTCTGTCTCAGAAATGTTAGTTTTCGTTACTAGAGTTTAGTGTTACTACAATAGGAGAGTTGTTAGGCCATTTTAATGAAAAGGTAGCTCATTTGTCTTTCTTCTTTTTTTGGTCGAAAAGGTAGCTCATTTGTCTGATTTCGTTTTTCTAGTATTTTTTAAGTGTTACACAAATATTCAATCAGATTTGGCTGCGTGAAAATTTTGATAGTTGTAATCAGTGAGCTAATTTGTCAATGTAATATGAAAATTCAAAATTTCATTGTACAGTCAACAAATTAATGGGTTTTTCTTTAATAGAGAAGTGGCTTGTCATAAAAGAGACTTGAAGACAACTATTTCTCATTCAAATCTGGATTTCTGGGGTGGGAAGAAGGAGAGAAGATTTTGAGTTCAGAGGACTGCTGGACCATTAGCCAAAGATACTGCTTCTATACTTGTATGAGGTGAAGTACTTGAAGTAATTTTTCTGGCTGAATAAGAACTTCAAAATTCAGCGTCCAGGTTCAGGGGGCGACTTGCCCCAAGGTGGCGAGTACAGTCCTTTTCCTGTAGCTCGGAAGGTGAATTCCAGCCATTCTTTGGTCATGGATGTCGATGTGGAGGATGGTAATTTGGGGCCTTACCAAGACAGGCCAAGGACATTCCCTAACATGCGTGGTAAATCTTACAACCCATTGGTAAGAATGTTATGCCCACTTTAGTACCTGTTTTCTAATTAGTGTTTGTTTAGTGTAGGGAAAACTTATGTCTCTATGTTTTTTGCTAGGCGCATTTTGTCTTTATTTTGTTTGTATCACCTTAAATTGAGAGAAACAAAGTTGAGAAAAACAATGTCCACTTTGGAGGTGACAATCATTGGTTGCATGCAGAAAATTGCTTTACAGTTCATCTGGGGCAAGAGCTGTACATCAAAATTGTGCATAATAATAACCATCCATGTAGCCTAGACCTTTTGAACTCATTTTTACATATTGCTCATTTGGCTTAACATATGTGAAATTATATGTAACATTTCCATAAGCAAATTCTTCTGCTATTTGTGCAGATATTTCGAATTCTGATGCGAATAAATGTCCGTGTTCTCTTTGTGATTTTACTTCTGGCACTTGGAGTGGTCTTTTACATTGGAGCAAGCACTTCTCCTATCATTGTATTCGTCTTCTCAATTTGTATTATCAGCTTCCTTGTGTCTTTGTACCTTGCTAGATGGGTTCTCGCAAAAGATGAGGGACCTCCGGAAATGGGTCAGGTACATCTTCTTCCAATGTCTTTATCTATAAAGTGTTATTAAAATTGATGTATCTGTATTCTATTCATTCATGATCCATTTGACGTATTATGTAACCAATAATTTATGAGTCTCTTTCCTCTTTCATTTTTTATTTTTGATAGGAATAGGATACAAGACATGATTAATAAAAAGTGATGGTAGATGTCCTCTGAAGGAAAAAATCAAAACTCAAAACCATATTTGCCTAAACAAACAAGCTAAATAGAAAAAGTCAGCTAAAACCCAAAACCATCATCTGCCTACACAAATCAGCTAAATAGACATGAGTTAATTGTATATGACTGAAGAAAGGCATAATAGTCAGTGGCCCAACTGATTTTTTGGGTAGTAAACTAGAGTCTGGGTAGTCTGATAAGTCCCCCCTCATGTCCAAACTATGAGGTTTGTGTTCTGTTTTTGAAGACTGAAAAAACTAAAGATGGTATTGACCCGTTGTTAAATGGTGACATTCTTTAACTCTGCATGTACTTTTGTTGAGCTTGTCATTTCCTTTTTCAGATATCAGATGCAATACGTGATGGCGCTGAAGGTTTCTTCAGGACCCAGTATGGGACCATCTCTAAGATGGCATTTTTACTAGCTGCGGTTATCTTTTGCATATATTTGTTTCGCAATACGACTCCTCAGCAGGAGGCATCTGGTATCGGGAGGTGATAATATGTGTTTCATATTCATTATGATACCACTTATCCTCTTCACCCCGTTCGAAAGAAAAGATCTATCAACATATATTGATGATTTTACGAACTTGCTGATGCAGGTTCACTTCCGCATATATTACGGTAGCTGCATTTCTTTTGGGAGCTTTGTGTTCAGGTGCTGCTGGTTATGTTGGGATGTGGGTTTCAGTTCGTGCGAACGTTCGAGTCTCTAGTGCTGCAAGACGGTCTGCAAGGGAGGCATTGCAGGTCTGTGTCCTATCTAGTTAACTGTCTGAGAACACATCAGATTCATATCTTAAAGGGGAAATAATACGTGCAGATAGCTGTTCGTGCTGGTGGTTTTTCTGCTATGGTGGTGGTTGGTATGGCTGTAATTGGTATAGCCATCCTGTATGCCACATTTTATGTTTGGTTGGAAGTGGATTCGCCAGGTTCAATGAAGGTTACTGACTGTATGTGTTGACTCTCCCTGCTCCTTTGCTTATGATTATGATATTTATTGCATAAATTTAAACAATTTTTGTTTATCATTCATGTTTCTATTATCCTATGATGAGACATTAAAGTGTGCAGATATCACTTATCGTCAGTTTTTGTGTTTACTTTTTTTTTATTATGTGAATATCTTTTGGATTATCTTGCTTTGCTGTGTTGATTTATTTAAAATTTGGTTTGCGGGGTCATGGTTAGAATCTGTTCAATCCGTTTGATATTGTATTCACAACCTTATAACTACCCTTTTGCTCTGGTTTAACCTGTTCTTGACGTAAACATACATTTAGTTGAAACGGTTATATTGGATGGTCTCAACCTAATAGCTATATGATCGTGTTAGCTGTTTGACTGCATACACATTTTTTATGCTTACCATTTTGACTATTATATATAAATTACTATTTCCATTGTTTTGTTAGATATTTTGCTTGACTTTGATGTACTTTGTTTTCAGTGCCCCTTCTTCTTGTTGGATATGGATTCGGAGCATCTTTTGTTGCCTTATTTGCTCAGTTGGGTGGTGGAATATACACAAAAGCTGCTGATGTTGGAGCAGATCTTGTGGGAAAAGTAGAGCAGGGAATTCCTGAAGATGACCCTAGGAATCCTGCAGTGATTGCAGATCTGGTATTTTTCTCCTTTGTTGGCTTCATTTAAGAGCCTGTGCATAGCCACTGAAGCTTGTTGTTTGGGTTAAAACAATCCCTGATCTGATGTTCACCTTTTTATCCTTGTATGACTTTTTTCATTAAAGTTGAGGTGGAAATGAAAGGAAGAAACGGTGAACATCGGATGTTTTTTAAATCCTGAAATCTGAGGCAGTAAAGTTCATTGAAGACCAAGATTCCATTTTTTGTGTGTTTCATATAAACTGTTAAATGTTTTATTATTCCATTATTATGGGTTTCAAAGTCATTTAAACTTTTTATTTTCTCATAAGGTGATAGGCAAGGCACCTCTGCCCACCTTGAAGTATGTTGTAAGGCTCAATGTGTGGAGATGCGCTTTGCGTTAAAAAAAATTGAGTTATCAAACTTAACATCTAGAAAAATTGAATGGCGGATGATTTGTTTTGTAGATGTGTGAATTGAGAAAATTGTTAATGTATCAAAGGTGGAGGTAGTTGGTGATGTTATTTTCTCTTCAGGCATTGAGTACCCTCAATTCTTACGGAGGAATTCCTTGTATGCATAAATGTTCAACAAGATAATGTGACGATAAATTACAAACAAAAAAAAGGATAATCGTTTAAAGTATAAAAAAATGTTTGTCTTTCTGTTATTGTTGTTTCATAATTATAGACATTCATTAACTTGCATGCAGATTTTGCAGTCATATTAGAAATGGAAAAAAATGGTTTGAGCCTTTTATCCATAGTTGAGAACATCACTGAATAAATTTCTATCACGTCTGCTACCTTTAAATGTGTAAGTTTATTGATTTTACTCCATTGAAATTAAGGTTGGAGATAATGTGGGCGATTGCGCAGCTCGTGGTGCTGATCTTTTTGAGAGTATTGCAGCCGAAATAATTAGTGCTATGATACTTGGGGGAACAATGGCTCAACGTTGTAAAATTGAAGGCAAGCACAAGTTTTGGTGTTATATTTATTCATGCACACAAACACTCCCTCGTGTCTGCATGTGTTGAAAGAGGGAGGGGGTTGACCATTTCTTTTATGTTACTGATTTTGTTCAAACCGGGTATCTATTTCTCTGAGAGACTCACCTTTACATTCACTATTTTGTGCAGATCCGTCTGGTTTCATATTGTTTCCTCTGGTTGTTCACTCTTTTGATCTGGTGATTTCATCGGTTGGAATATTTTCAATTAGGGGTACACGTGATTCTGGTGGAAAGGCTTCTTCGGAGGATCCAATGGCAATTCTACAGAGAGGATATTCTGTTACAATAGTTTTGGCTGTTCTGACATTTGGTGCGGTAATACTTCATTGACCATTGCGTTATGATTCTGTTTATTTTGTAGCAAATAACAAAAGAAATCAGCGGATAGTTACGATTTATGTTTTATATTCTTTGTCATTTGAAAATATTAGTGTTTTAAGTTTAGACTTTAGAAGCTTTGCTTATTTTAGTTTTGAGACACTATTGTCATTGCGGTTGTTTTATTCTACAGTCTACCCGATGGCTGCTTTACACCGAGCAAGCACCATCTGCCTGGTTTAACTTTGCCTTATGTGGGTTAGTTGGCATTATCACGGCATACATTTTTGTTTGGATTACCAAGTATTATACCGACTACAAACATGAGCCTGTACGCATGTTAGCCCTTTCGAGCTCCACAGGTCATGGGACTAATATAATTGCTGGAGTCAGTTTGGGTCTGGAATCAACAGCTCTTCCTGTTCTTGTCATTAGTGTATCTATTATCTCAGCTTTCTGGCTGGGCCAGACCTCTGGCCTAATGGACGAAAATGGAATTCCAACTGGTGGGCTTTTCGGCACAGCTGTAGCAACAATGGGAATGCTCAGTACTGCTGCTTATGTTCTCACTATGGATATGTTTGGTCCAATAGCCGATAATGCTGGTGGAATTGTAGAGATGAGTCAGCAGGTAGCCCTGTTATGAATTCGTTAACATTCTTGTCTCAGTTCTGAAGACTATTCTTGTTTCTTTTTATATTGTTTGGTTTTTATAATAATTTAGCGTGAACATCTCCTTACAGCCTGAAAGTGTCCGGGAGATCACTGATGTTCTTGATGCAGTAGGAAACACTACAAAAGCTACCACTAAAGGATTTGCCATAGGATCTGCTGCACTTGCATCATTTCTTCTGTTTAGTGCGTATATGGATGAGGTTGCTACATTTGCTCGTGAACCTTTCAAACAGGTAAGAAAGCCAGCTTTCCCAGTATTGATATTTCCCCCTCTTTAAATACTATTCAGCCCTGTCTTAATTTGAAATTTATGATGATTGCCAGGTTGATATTGCCATTCCAGAAGTTTTCGTTGGTGGATTGTTAGGCTCTATGCTTATATACTTATTTAGTGCTTGGGCCTGTTCAGCAGTTGGTCGAACTGCTCAAGAGGTTGTTAAGGAAGTAAGAAGGCAATTTATTGAGAGGCCCGGTATAATGGTTAGTAAAGTTTTCGTAGCAATTCCCCTGTTGTTAATCCTTAGCATTTTTTATAACCAAAAAGTCTTTACTATTATAAATTCAGCTCTTCTTTGGGTTCACAGGCTTCACCACAATACTATTATACAGACACCCTAAATGTCATTTAAATGCACGATTAATTCACGCAAATTATTTAAAGTGGATATTAATTGCAAATGAATTAAAACTGATTGTCAAGACAAAATGGTATTATTGTACATAAAAGGAATGTAACCCCTTCAAATTATGCTTTTTCTGTAGGACTATAAAGAGAAGCCAGATTATAGTCGTTGTGTTGCTATTGTAGCATCTGCATCTTTAAAGGAGATGATAAAACCTGGCGCCCTGGCTATTGTTTCACCTATAGCGATTGGTTGGTTAATCTTGTTTTTCCTCTTAATTTCTTTCATGTTTGACCATTCTTCCTTACACAAAGTATTTTTTTTTGTTGGTTACTCTTTGCGTAAGCTTTCCAATACTACATGATGAAGGATTAATTCTTGTTCGTATCTTTTGCAGGTATAGCGTTCCGGATCTTTGGATATTATACTGGGCAGCCTCTACTCGGTGCTAAAGTTGTAGCTTCCATGCTGATGTTTGCAACAGTTTCTGGTATTCTCATGGCACTGTTCCTGAACACAGCCGGTGGTGCCTGGGACAATGCAAAGAAGTACATTGAGACAGGGGTTCTCGGAGGCAAAGGAAGTGATAGCCATAAGGCTGCTATTACAGGAGATACGTAAGTCCCGTCTCTATCTCTCTCTACATTTCTTGTGCGTTGGAAAGAGTTTTGAGTACTGTTCCTTTTGTTCAGTTTTTAATGGTATCTGAGTTCTTGGAAATAATTATATGATCTGGTTTTATTTGTTGTGCAGTGTGGGTGACCCGTTCAAAGACACAGCTGGACCTTCGCTTCATGTTCTCATTAAGATGCTCGCAACAATAACGCTGGTTATGGCTCCTGTCTTCCTCTGAGAGTTGTTTATAACAATTGCGGTTGTGCCACTTTACCGCACCCCCTTTCCTTCATCTTGAATACTTAGTGGCAAAAATACAGATAGGATTTTTTTGGATGTATATTGAGGGTGCCTGATTCATAGTCTTACCAAATTATCGCTTTTACGATTGGACCTTGAATAATTAATGTTAATTGGCTTCTCATTCTAGTTCAATGTAACGTCTATGACGTATTATTCTCTACGAAATTGATCCCAATACATAATTCATCCTCTGTTTCGAGGCTTTCTGTATATTTTTTTTTCCTTTCTAATGAAACAATAAATTGAAGTGACATAATGATAGCTCAGCAGAGGTTCTATTTGGTTGGTGATACCATGTCAAAGAACTTCTGAATTGGAATTGCATGACTCAAATTAAACGGTTTTCCTTTGGTGTGAATTAGTTTGCTTGCCGTGGTAGTTTTGGTCTCCGGACTAGTATATTGCAAGTAGTCCAAGCAGAACCATACTCCTTTTCCCATTTTCTATTAAGATAAATCTGTTCACATCACACAACGTCACTTGGGCTTTCTGTTTTCTTGGTCAATGTCAACAGGTCTTTACATACACGCATGTACTTAGATTACGTGCATATACTTAAGATTGGTACCAACAATTTCAATGGGATGGTGTTCATAATTAAGATGGAACACAACAAAGCAAGTGCCTCTTCCAACCTGAACAAGCTCTTTCTCTTTTTCAGTTTTCTTCTGCTGCCTTGTTCTGCCTCTGCTGCTTGTGCCCAAGTGGATCATGCCTCCCTCTTGTCTTTGGCTTTCAAGCCACCATTGAATTGGTCTTCTTCGACTGACTGTTGCTCCTGGGAAGGAGTAAGTTGCCAGCAAGTTGACGATGATCACCGTGTCGTTCGTCTATGGCTGCCCTGGAGACGCTTATCTGGTGTTATCTCTCCATCTATCACCAACCTCACACATCTCACCCACCTTAATCTCTCCCACAATTCCTTCTCTGGTCCTCTCCCAAATGACTTGTTTTCCTCCCTCTCTAGTCTCCAGGTCCTCGACTTGAGCTACAACCGCCTCACCAACCACTTACCGGTGTTCTCTTCCAAAACCACCAGGCTTGAGACTCTAGACTTGTCTAGAAATTTGTTTAATGGTTCAATTGTTGTCCCAGCCGCGGCTACAGCCACTCTCACCACTTTCAATGTCAGGAAGAACAACTTTGCTGGCTCCAACCCCATATCTTTTTTCTGCAACAATGGTAGCGATCGCTCTTCCCTCACCATCTTAGACTTGTCCTTCAACAAATTCACTGGTGAAATTCCACCTGGACTAGGAGCATGTTCCAAGCTCCAAGTATTCGGGGCAGGCTTCAATCACCTCTCTGGTTATCTCCCTGGTGAGATTTTCGACCTTGCTGATCTTGAAGAGCTCTATCTGCCTGGCAATCGCCTTTTGGGACACATTGGCAAAGGAATTGTGCTCTTAACCAAACTCAAGATGTTGGAGCTCTCCTCAAACAAATTCTCAGGCCCAATCCCAAGCAACATTGGCAAGCTTTCAAGGTTGGAAAAGCTTTTTCTCTCCGTCAACAACTTCACAGGTCATCTACCTCCATCTCTCACCAACTGCACAAATCTGTCCACCCTGGTTTTGAGGAGCAACAACTTGACTGGTGACGTCTCTGCCTTCAATTTCACAACTCTCCCACGCCTCATCATGCTTGACCTCGGCAACAACAACTTCACTGGTGAGTTACCTCAAAGCCTCTACTCTTGCAAATCACTTAAAGCAATCAGATTAGCCGGCAATCAGCTCACAGGCCAGATATCTCCTGAAATAGTTGCACTAAAGTCCCTCTCCTTCCTCTCTATCTCTATAAACAACCTTACGAATGCCACTGGGGCTATTAGGATTCTAATGGGATGCAAGAGCCTGACCACTCTGGTCTTGACCAAGAATTTTCTGTTTGAGCCTGTGCCTGATGATGAAAGCCTAGCAGAGCTAGATGGGTTCCTTAACCTTAGGGTTTTGGCTCTTGGTGGTTGCCTATTCACAGGTCAAGTACCCTCCTGGCTTGCCAAGCTTAAAAATCTTCAAGCCTTGGACCTCTCATACAACCTCATAACCGGTTCGGTTCCCAGTTGGTTGGGTTCTCTGCCTAACCTTTTCTACATGGACTTGTCCAATAACCTTTTTGAAGGAGGATTTCCTACTGAGCTCTGTGGGATGCGGGCTTTGACATCGAAAGAGACCAGTGATGATAGTTTTCTAGAGTTTCCTCTCTTTGTGAAGCCCACCAATGCTACCAATCAGCTGTACAAGCAGCTCTCCCACTTTCGCCGAGCCATATATGTGGGCAACAACCTCCTTAATGGTACCATCCCCATTCAGATTGGACAATTGAGGCTTCTTCATGAGCTTGACTTAAGTCACAACAACTTCACCGGCAGCATCCCGGATCAGATATCTAACCTGACCAACTTGGAGAGATTGAATTTCTCCTACAACCATCTCTCTGGTGCAATCCCTGCTTCTCTCAAAAGTCTAAATTTCATGTCTTTCTTCAGTGTGGCATATAATGATCTTCAAGGACTTGTACCATCCGGAGGCCAGTTTGATACTTTTACCACTTCCAGCTTTGAAGGGAATCCAGGATTATGTGGCCCGACAACCGTGAGGCTCACTTGCCCTCCTCAACTGCCACCGCCGCCACCAGTTGGTGGAGGATCTAGCTTCAACGGAAATCTTCTTACTGGCATCATCACTGCCATTGGTTATGGCATTGGTTTTGGCATTGGTTTCTGGATTGAAATTAATAAAAAAAAGTTTCTTTGTAACTTAAAGTGTGTATTTAAAACTTGTTGCTCTTTGGTCAATCAAATGACAAAGAGAATACAAATTTTTTGCACCATAGATCAACAAAATAGTGACTCTGTAAATTAAGTTATGTTGAAAATTAAGCAGCTAATGTTCAAGTTCCATGTTTGATTTCTAAAAATCTATATTCTCCCTGAGCATGGATTTTGATGTTGATTGCTATACAGAACAGATAGACCCAAACCAAATGAAACCTGAAAATTAAGGAAGGAAAAAAAGGGCCTCTCTTTTGGAACCTTGGGGTTCAAGTTATCGAATACAAAAGGTTGAAACTAGACATAAAATACACTGTCAACAAACGCTTACGTTGAATGTAAGACATTTTATTTGTTCTTTTTAGCAAGTCCAACACACCAAAGATTTTTGACGTCTGTGCTCTTCCCAATAAGCTTCGGATTGAATGTATTAATTTAGTATGCTATTAGAATACGACACCACACGTTCTTACACGCATCACCCAATAGACGCTTTCTTGTTTCACTAAAATAAATGACTTGTTTCTCTATATGGTGACCTAGCTATGTTAAATGACTTGTTAATTTCTTACCTAATACTTAATATAAATCCTTCTTGAAAAAGCTCTCTCTCTCTCTCTCTCTCTCTCTCTCTCTCTTTTATTTTTTATTTTTTTAGTACAGGATAATCAGGCCCACCAGACCTACTCAAATTTATTTTCGTGAATAGCAGCTACTTCCAGAAGTCAATAACAGCTATTCAAATGGGTAAGCTCCATTTGCTTCATACGCGAAAATTACTCAATTTATTGTCAGTTTCTCTCGCATAGTTACTCAGTTTCATATGAAAATTAAAATCATACCTTCAATAAAAGTTGGGCAGAATTTGGTATTTATAGCGCTTGGTAATGGTGCAAGAAAAAAAAAATCTTGATTTTGAAGTTTGCGACGTGCAAATTAAATTGGGTTTGTGTTTTGTCTCTTAATCTTATAGTAGAGAAGAGCATGAAGGTCTTTGGTTGTGTACGGTGGTATATGGTCTGATGAATTTCAGGGTGAAAAGAGCTCAGATTTTGGGGACACCCATTTGAAGTTGTATTGGGTTCGGCATGTCAAGCTAAACGATGGTTGTTGAGCCATTATTTCTAGGCCAAAAGTCATTTTTGGTCCCTGTAGTTTGGCACTTCAACCACTTTTGACCCTGTAGTTTCAATTTCGTCAATTTTGCCACTGTAGTTTCGTATTTGTAGCAATTCAAGGACATGTTAGTATTCTTGTCAATATCTTTAACGATGCAAGGGGCAATTTCGTCAACCCAAAACCCTTGAGCGTAAAAGCTTGTCTGAAATTCTCCCTATTTCATATTAGGGCTCGAAATTCAACCACTAATCCCAATTTTTGAAGAACCCTAAACCCAAATAACCAATTTCAAGCCCTAATATGAAATTAGGGGAGTTTCAAACGAGCTTTTATGCTCAAGGATTTTGTGTTGACGAAATTGCCCCTTGCACCATCAAAAAAATTGACAGGAATACTAACTTGTCCTTGAATTGCTATAAATACGAAACTACAGGGTCAAAATTGACGGAATTGAAACTACAGGGTCAAAAGTGGTTGAAGTGCCAAACTACAGGGACTAAAAATGACTTTAAGCCTAATTTTTATTTTTATTTTTTAATACCAAGTAGCAAGTACCAACTACTGAGTTTCTGTTTGGAGAGGAATCACAATTGGTCAATAGAACAAAGACATCAAGTAAATTAAATGCTGCTGTGATATATTTTTTTTATGTGTTAATCATTCATGTCATGGTCTATGTGACAAACTTCCCAAGAAAATTGACACCCTTTTTGATAGATTTATTATGTGTGGTAGTCATTTTTTATGTGATTAAAGTCATTTTTGATGTGCTTGATTTTTGGCTTATGTCTTATTAAACACATTTTATTGTGATTAATCTGTTCATGCAATGTGACTTCGAGACTCTCTCCTTCTCTCTAGGTCAATGGCTGTTTACTGAGTAGTGTCCAAGTACTTCCATGTTCACAGAAGCTCGCTCACACCAGAGCTACATGGTCAAATAATTACAATTATATGTACAGATTGGTACCGATGGTTGCATATGGATGGCGATCATTAAGATGAAAAACAATAAAGAAACCTCCTCCAAGGAGAAGGAGGAGGTGCCAACAACACCCTGCCAAGGACCAAAAATACAGCTTCTTCTCTTTTTGGGTCAATGGTTTTTCCTTGTGTTGCTGCCTTCCTTTGCCTCTGCTGCCTGTGACCAAGTGGATCACGAAGTTCTGTTGTCCTTGGCTTCTAAGGTATCATCATCACCACCATTGAATTGGTCTGCTTCCACTGACTGTTGCCTTTGGGAAGGAATACTTTGCAACCAAGATCATCAACGCGTCATCCGTGCATCACTTCCTGGGAGAGGCTTAAGTGGTGTCATATCTCCGTATATCACCAACCTCACCTATCTCACCCACCTCAATCTCTCCCGGAATTCCCTCTCAGGTCCTCTCCCAGATGACTTGTTTTCCTCTCTTCATCGCCTCCAGGTCCTTGACTTAAGCTTCAACCATCTCGTCGGCCAGTTATCATCCTCCTCCAGCCAAACCACTGCACTTCAGATGGTTGACTTGTCCAGCAATTCATTCAACGGCACAATCCCATCTTCGTTCTGTTGGAAAAATGGCTCACATTTAGTATGCAAGTGAAGGAGTGAGCGACCGGTCGCAAGGTTTGGGCGACCGGTCGTTT
>NW_018921923.1:627204-641344 GCF_002207925.1 Prunus avium
GGATCACCAAGAGGATGTAGGCAATTGCTGAACCTCTATAAATTCTTGTGTCACTTTGTGCTTGGTTGTTGTCTCAAGTGTGTGTGTGTGATTCATCCATCATTGTGTGTGTCACAAAGTCCATCAACAACAAGATCATTAGGGGAGTGAGTGAAAGTGTTTGTCCATTTTTTTCACAACACGTTCATTGTCTCCGCTGTATCTGCAGGCACTCTCACCACTTTCAATGTTAGCTACAACAGCTTTACTGGTCCTATACCCCTCTCTGTTTTTTGTAGCAATGGAGACAATCACACTTCCCTCACCATTTTGGACTTGTCCTTCAACAGGTTCACTGGCCTAGTCCCCTCCGGACTTGGGGCATGTTTCAAGCTCCAAGTCTTCCGAACAGGCTTCAATTACCTCTCAGGATCTCTCCCGGATGACATTTATGACGCTGCTAATCTCCAGGAGCTCTCTCTGCCTTTCAATCATCTTTCGGGAGTCATCAGCGATGACATCAAGCGCCTGAAAAATCTACATATCCTATGGCTCACCTCAAACCAATTCTCTGGACCAATCCCCAGCCATATTGGTACGCTTTCCAGATTGGAAAGCTTGCTTCTCTACTCCAACTACCTCACAGGTCCTTTACCTCCATCACTCACAAACTGTAAAAATCTATCCATCTTGAATTTGAGTTTCAACAACTTAACTGGAGATCTCTATGCCTTCAATTTCTCTACTCTTCAACACCTCACCAAATTGGACCTCGGAAACAATAACTTCACGGGTGAGTTACCACAGAGCCTCTACTCTTGCAAATCACTTACAGCTATTAGATTGGCCAGTAATCAGCTGAGAGGGCAAATATTGCCTGAAATAGTTGCACTAAAATCCCTGGCTTATCTCTCCATCTCTTCGAACAACCTAACAAATGTTACCGGGGCTCTTAAAATTCTCATGGGTTGCAAGAATCACTCTGACCCTTGGCAAGAACTTTGGGTTCGAAACTTTACTAGATTATGACAACATAGTAGAGCCAGATGGATTCCAGAGTCTTCAGCTTCTTGCTCTGGAGGGTTGCCAATTCACAGGTCAACTGCCCACCTGGCTAACCAATCTAAAAAATCTTCAAGTCTTGGACCTGGCATTTAACCTTATAACCGGTTCTATTCCCAATTGGTTGGGTAGTCTGCCTAACCTTTTCTACATAGATTTGTCCCATAACCTGTTTACAGGAGGACTTCCAAAAATGCTCTGTGGGTTGCCAGTTTTGACATCAAAAGAGGCTGTTGATCAAGTGGAAAGAGGATATCTAGAGTTGCCTATCTTTGTCATGTCCAGCAACGCGAATAATCAGAAATACAAGCAGCTCTCCAAGCTGCCTCCAGCCATATATCTGGGTAGTAACAACCTTAGTGGCAATATCCCCATTGAGATTGGCCAATTGAAGTTTATTCATGTGTTGGACCTTAGTCATAACTGTTGGAAAAATGGCTCACATTAAGTATGCAAGTGAAGGAGGAAGCGACCAGTCGCTGGGTATTTGCGACCGGTCGTTTTGAAGCAGATTCGAAGTCTGAAGAATTCGCAGGAAGCGACCGGTCGCAAGGTATCTGCGACCGGTCGCAAGGTATCCAAAAGGTATCAGCGACCGGTCGCAATGTATCCGCGACCAGTCGCCCGCAGTGCTGTTTCGTTTTTTCCACGCGTTTTTCAGTTTCCTTTCACATGTGTTGGTTCCCTACCTAATCCCTCGAGCTTCCAAGGAGTTTTATGGGTTCTAGGAAGTCTAGCAACGTGCTAGAGAAGCTGGAACACCATTGAATGAGGTTTGTTGACTTGCTTCAAGGAGTACCTACCCTATGGCTCTATATAGGGTGGCTGAAGTTGCAGCTATCAATGCCTAGCCTTTGTTCTGCCCAAGTTGTGGTCCAAGTCTGGAAACCAAGGGGAGAACGTGGGAGGAAAAGATGGAGCCTTCTCCACCTTGTGTTTAGGTGAGTAGCTGAAAGCAAGAACGTGAAGGAGTAATTGTAGTCCTCTACTAAGTCCAAAGGTCTGCCTACAAAAGAAAAGAAGATGCAAGACAACAAGTGTGGTTAATCTCAAAGTTGTCAAGTAGCTGGGAGCTATTGTGTTCAAAGGGAGGTTATCTCACCAAGGGAGGAAGAAAGAGAGGGCAATCAGTTCAAGATAGGAGCTGAGTTGGGTCTTGAGAGTCTTGACACAAAGGGGGAAACACCAAGGGTTGTGAGAGTGTCCACAAGTGTATCAAAGTGTTGAGCAAGGGGTGTGAGAGAAAAGAGAGCTTGGGGAGAGAATAGAGTTCTAAGGGGGTTTCTGTGTAAACCAAAGTTGTAGTGAATTTCTCAAGGGGATCACCAAGAGGATGTAGGCAATTGCTGAACCTCTATAAATTCTTGTGTCACTTTGTGCTTGGTTGGTTTCTCAAGTGTGTGTGTGTGTGTGATTCATCCATCCTTGTGTGTGTCACAAAGTCCATCAACAACAAGATCATTAGGGGAGTGAGTGAAAGTGTTTGTCCATTTTCACAACAATAACAACTTCTCTGGCCGCATCCCGGATCAAATTTCTAACCTCACCAACTTAGAGAGATTGGATCTCTCCCATAACCATCTATCTGGTGAAATCCCTGCTTCTCTCAAAGGTCTGAATTTCCTTTCTTTCTTTAATGTGGCATACAACGATCTTCAGGGACTTGTACCAACCGGAAGTCAGTTTGATACTTTTACCACCTCCAGCTTTGAAGGAAATCCAGGCTTATGTGGCCCTCCAACTCCAAACCGCTCTTGCCCTCAAAGCCTTCAAAGCCTTCCACCAGTATATCCAGCTTCGCAAAGATATAACAGGAAGAAGCTGCTTGTTGCAGTCGTCTTTGTGATATCTTTTTGCATCAGTTTCAGCATTGGTTTTAGAATTGATGCTAAGAAAATTCCATTAGTTGGTAGGTATAGAAAGTATGTATTTAAACCTTCAAGTTTTGACATGAAAATATTTTGATCCAAATGCATGGGAATTCATCAGGTGATATAAGAAAACAAGCAGCAGGGTTAGTTGAATAAAGTGTCTTTGATTTAAGTTATATTGTGTTACCAGAATAAAGGGGGTAGAGATTTAAGAAACTTTGTTTAATAAAAGAAAAGGGTGTTAGAGAGGGATTCAATAGAACAAATGTACTAGAGATTAGAGTGATAATTAGTCATGAATTGAATTGACATATGAAATTCCTTTTTGAGTTTTAGAGTGAGAAAAAGCAAAAGCGATAGAATTCGTCATGTCTGTCAGACTTGAAATAAAATTGGGGTTTTGAGTTTTTAAGTTGGGTTGTGTGTTCTGATTACTAAAGGAGAAGAGGTTTTTTTTTTTTCTTTCCTTTTTCTGTGCGCTAATTTTTAATCCTTGGATTGTCTTGTAAATGTGTTATAGGGCCCGTTCGGTAACGTTTTCGGAGAATGTTTTTTGAGAATATTTTATGAGAATGAAAACGAGAAAACGAATTTGCATTTTCAGGATTCAAAAATGGGTCTGGTATGTTAATTGGAAAACAGATTCAGAAAACAAAAATAGTGAAAACACTTCTGGTAGGTCAATTTGAGGAAAATAATTTGTGAGTTATTTTTCAAGTATAATTTTTGCTAATTTCTATCCTAAAAAATATTGTTTTAAAAAATTCTGATATTTTAAAGACTAAAATTGTTTCAAAAAATGAAAAATGTATACTTTGAGAATAATAATGTATAATAAAAATAATAATAAAAAAATTCTAATTTTAGAAAAACCTAGATAATAAAATAATATTATCTTTAGTTTAAAATAAATATGAAATTGAATAATAAATGATGGTTTTATCATAAAATCAATATACACTCGTGAAGCAAAATAAAAAAATGAAGTGGAACAAAAAAACTGAAAATTGAAAAAAAATATTGACAAATGAAAAAAAGAAAAGAAAAATCAGACCAACCAAAAAAAACAGAAGAAAAAAGAACAGGAAAAGAAAAAAGAAAAAAAACAGAAGAAGATAGCAATCAGACCAAGGCCTCGCGGCTGGAGCTGCCGCGCCACCTCCGGACTAGTATATGGCAAAGTACTTTTCCCCTTTTCTATTAAGGGGCTCTCTGTTTTCTAATAAAATAATATTATCTTTAGTTTAAAATAAATATGAAATTGAATAATAAATGATGGTTTTATCATAAAATCAATATACACTCGTGAAGCAAAATAAAAAAATGAAGTGGAACAAAAAAACTGAAAATTGAAAAAAAATATTGACAAATGAAAAAAAGAAAAGAAAAATCAGACCAACCAAAAAAAACAGAAGAAGATAGCAATCAGACCAAGGCCTCGCGGCTGGAGCTGCCGCGCCACCTCCGGACTAGTATATGGCAAAGTACTTTTCCCATTTTCTATTAAGGGGCTCTCTGTTTTCTTGGTCAATGTCAACATGTGTTAACATATACGTATACGCATGTACTTAACATTACATGCATGTACTTAAGATTGGTACCAACAATTTCAATGGGATGGTGTTCATAATTAAGATGGAACACAACAAAGCAAGTGCCTCTTCCAACCTGAACAAGCTCTTTCTCTTTTTCAGTTTTCTTCTGCTGCCTTGTTCTGCCTCTGCTGCTTGTGCCCAAGTGGATCGTGCCTCCCTCTTGTCCTTGGCTTTCAGGCCACCATTGAATTGGTCTTCTTCTACTGACTGTTGCTCCTGGGAAGGAGTAAGTTGCCAGCAAGATGACGATGATCACCGTGTCGTTCGTCTATGGCTGCCTTGGAGACGCTTATCTGGTGTTATCTCTCCATCTATCACCAACCTCACACATCTCACCCACCTTAATCTCTCCCACAATTCCTTCTCTGGTCCTCTCCCAAATGACTTGTTTTCCTCCCTCTCTAGTCTCCATGTTCTCGACTTGAGCTACAACCGCCTCACCAGCCACTTACCGGTATTCTCTTCCAAAACCACCAGGCTTGAGACTCTAGACTTGTCTAGCAATTTGTTTAATGGTTCAATTGTTGTCCCGGCCTCGGCTGCAGCCATTCTCACAACTTTCAATGTCAGGAGGAACAACTTTGCTGGCTCCAACCCCATCTCTTTTTTATGCAACAATCGTAACAATCACACTTCCCTCACCATCTTAAACTTGTCCGTCAACAAATTTACTGGCGAAATTCCACCTGGAGTCGGAGCATGTTCCAAGCTCCAAGTATTCCGGGCAGGCTTCAATTACCTCTCCGGTTATCTCCCTGGTGAGATTTTCGACCTTGCTGATCTTGAAGAGCTCTATCTGCCTGGAAATCGCCTTTCGGGACACATTAGCAAAGGAATTGTGCTCTTAACCAAACTCAAGATGTTGGAGCTCTCCTCAAACAAATTCTCAGGCCCAATCCCAAGCAACATTGGCAAGCTTTCAAGGTTGGAAAATCTTCTTCTCTCCATTAACAACTTCACAGGTCATCTACCTCCATCTCTCACCAACTGCGCAAATCTGTCCACCCTGATTTTGAGGTTCAACCACTTGACTGGAGACCTCTCTGCCTTCAATTTCACTACTCTCCCGCGCCTCACCATGCTTGACCTCGGCAACAACAACTTCACCGGTGAGTTACCTCAAAGTCTCTACTCTTGCAAATCACTTAAAGCAATCAGATTAGCCAGCACTCAGCTCACAGGCCAGATATCTCCTGAAATAGTTGCACTAAAGTCCCTCTCCTTCCTCTCTCTCTCTATAAATAACCTTACAAATGCCACTGGGGCTATTAGGATTCTAATGGGATGCAAGAGCCTGACCACTCTGGTCTTGACCAAGAATTTTCTACTTGAGCCTGTGCCTAATGATGAAAACCTAGCAGAGCTAGATGGGTTCCTTAACCTTAAGGTTTTGGCTCTTGGTGGTTGCCTATTCACAGGTCAAGTACCCTCCTGGCTTGCCAAGCTTAAAAATCTTCAAGCCTTGGACCTCTCATACAACCTCATAACCGGTTCGATTCCCGGTTGGTTGGGTTCTCTGCCTAATCTTTTCTACATGGACTTGTCCAATAACCTTTTTGAAGGAGGATTTCCCACTGAGCTTTGTGGGATGCCGGCTTTGACCTCGAAAGAGACCGGTGATCATAAGGTGCAGGAAAGTTTTCTAGAGTTGCCTCTTTTTGTGAAGCCCAACAATGCTACCAATCAGTAGTACAAGGAGCTGTCCAACTTCCGCCACTACAAGAAAAAAGTCATTTCACAACGCGCAATGTGCGTTGTGAAAACATATTGACAACATGCGGCGCACATTGTTGAAGCCGATCTCGTTAAAAGGTGTAGGGCTTTCGACAACACGCGTTGAACGTCGTCGTTTATTTTGGCGCTTGTTGTAAACAACATTAACCACAACACGCGCACGTTGTAGGAGCGATTGACAACAACGTGCCGAGCGTGTCGTCTTATAATATTATGACAACATGTCTGTGCTCGTTGTTGTTTATGTTTTGACAACAAGCAATGCGCGTTGTTATATCAAATATATATGTTTTTTTTAAAATAATTATCAAAATTACCTGATAAAAGTATAATTTATCTATAAATAGAAGCTCTATGATAAACATAAATATTTCCTTACTTCACATTCATAAGGCATCCCAGAATACAAAGCTTTCATTCAAAAGATAAATAAGGAGTTCCATACATATTACAAAGTTATATTCATCCCAATATACTCATCGATGGTGAATGTAGCTGGAAACCACTGATTGAAGCTCATCAGCATCCTGAAAACCCCATTGCCTGTTGTATTCATCCCATTGCCTGATTGAATTTTCATAACCCCCATTAACAGAGTTATTTGAATTCATAATTCCATTCTCATATCTTCGTGCTTCATCTGTGGGCCTATACAAGTTAAGTTGTTCATCAAGCACTTCATCAACCCAAACCTTCCAACAATCGCGTCCAAGAGGCATATGATGAACTTTAACACTTGGGTCTGTTGAGGCAATATGTCCCTCAGCTACAACTTGCTCCAGCTCAAAATTGTACCAGTGTAAGAGTTGGCATCTTCCATACTCAAGATTGCTACTTTGACCACATCTTGAATTCACATTGTAACTTTTATCTTGTACATTATGACGGCTTCCTTGTTGTGACTATATGAAATACAATGGAAGAGGACAATAATTTAGAAATTATAAGCTATCTCACAGTTTACTAAATCATGCTATAATTATCATGAAAAATATATACTTACTTGAGTACATGCATGTGCACTTATCATATCCTCCACATTCTTATTGTGAGGCTGTAAACAATTAAAGAGAAGCTTGAATTTTTTTTTTTTGTGATTTAATAAATAACTATATGAATAAATGCTTCGTAAATTATTTTAAGAGTTGTATACCTCTTGAGACATTTTAATAAATGCTTCAAGTTTGGCTTCAATTAGCTCCATCCTTTGAGATTGAGATTTCACTACGGACTCAAGTTCCTTCACTCGTCCGCTGCCTTGAATTACTGCATCTACTCTAGAGGGTGTTGCACCAAACCCAAGCCCTCGAACTCGGCCACGACTTTCAGGTCCTATAACTCTTGCTATAGCATCATCTCGTATAGAATTTCTCGATGGTGGATTCTCTTTCGACTCATTGCACGTCTTTATATCTTTCTATAACATATAAAACAAACAGATATAAGTCACGGGTTTTGATTCAAGACCTTTTACTTCATGTGATTCTATGTGCATATGCCTAAGCATTTATATATAACTGGTGGTTTTGCACTGTGATCCTTGTATGTGAAACTTTATATAGTAAATGTACATTTCATGACCATCTAACATTAGGTTTCCTCACTAGCACTTGTTTTGCTGTCTCCAGTTGTAGATGTGCAGAAGATCTACTACTTGTTATTGTCATAACTTCTTCTCAATTGTTGATCATGTCATCCGTGAAAGAAGAAGCCATATTCTTGTATCCCTACCTCAGGAACTTTTCCTTTTCAATATGTGAAAATGAGGGATGTCAATCTCTTCAATAGTCATGTCCTTAACTTTAACTCTAAAGAATATGAACATGGACAATTTATAAACGCAATCTTCATTGATCTGTAAATGCAGCAAGGTGTGCATGGCCTCTGTTTCGATTTCTCTTCTTCCCCATCTTAGATTGCAGTTCGATTTCCAAATTTTAAGAAAGATGGCACAAATTAAATAAAAAGTGCCCGAATTATATCAGAGAAGTAAGGCTGCTATGAAGAAGGGCATTACCATGGTTACGGGCACTACTACAAAACTGGTCAACAAGCATGAACATAAGAACACAAATACAGTATTGTGCCCCTCTTCCTAACATTAAGCACTAATAAGTCTTATATGTGCTCTTTTCACATAAAACACAAATAATTGTGCCAATTTTGTGTACATAGAACACAGTTTTTAAACTGGACACCTAGACCTGAACCTCCAGATTTATAACTCACTCCTCTCCTCCAAAGATCTATCATCTGTACTGGTAAACCCCACCACCATCTCATCTTTCCTCTCATTCAACCATTCTGATTTCATTGGGTTTCATAGCTTATCCTTTATAATTATATAAAATTTTGTCTAATTTTTTATTTGGTAGCTGAGAGATCGAATGTGGCTTCTTCTTTACTCTTCCAGAATTTCCTTTTAATTCTTCCAAATTTCTATATGATTTTGGAAGTTTTTGAAATTAATTGATGGATTTGTTGTTTTATGCAGAGAACATGTTGGAACAAATGCCTGAGAAGAAGCCTTTACTAAAATACCCCACACATATTACAAAATTTAAGACTATTGAGCACGATTTCAGAATTTTTGTGGAAGCTGTAAAAACGTCTAATCAACTTGTCATTATAAAAGCACATATAGAGACTATTCGTGCTCAATACTTTGGCCATGAATCACAAAATTGTGCTCTATAATCAATGGAAACTCCTATAGAGGAGACCGACATTTAAAATGTGGGTGCACCATGGCTACTGACAGTAAACACAAATATTTGTGCCTTTAAAGCTCAAAGAGCACAAAAGAAAATAGTGTCCTATGAGCAATTTTTTTGTAGTGGGGACTTCAATTTTGCAGCCATTGAAACTATTCCGGTCCATCTCTAAAAAGGGTCTATAAGATCACTTGGATCTTAAGTAAGTTTTATATGCTCACATAATCCATCCACATGCATATGCATGGCTCCATGAGAATCCTGATCTCAATGAAAGCCTGCAGAAAGGGGAGAAATGAGATGTTGGGAATTTCTGCTTTACCGCCCTATACACTTCTTAATTTCCATGGCAAATTCTCTCTTAACCCTTTTCTTTTGGCCAGTTATATCTATATCGCCAGTTATATCTATATCTCCCTTTTACACTTCTTACTCTTTTTTATGAATATCACAAGTTCACTACAGGACTAGATTAGCAAGATGGTCCATTGATGTTGATTTTGGTAGACAGTTGCTTGATGGAGAATGACCATTAATTATCATAGATTCACATAAGCTTAATAAACTAATATCACTAACGCAGAAATAAATATTCTTATAAAAATTAATGCATCATAACCAAACCTCATCAACTTCAACAAAATAAACCCAGCAGCTTCAACTGACTAAAGTCACACAGACAAATAATATTAATTTGAAATTTCCATTTGGTGTCTTACCAATATGTTGCTAACAACTTTGTTAATTGGTGTACCATCCTTTCTCTCATGCGCTTTTGTCCACAATGTCACTCTATTTATTTCTTCAGGATTTGGATGATTTAATTTCTACATGAGAACAAATTAGGTATCTACTTGAAAAAAAAAAATTAAACTAAATATTTGGTCGTATGCTTAGTAATCATACCATGTCATACTCCATACGGGCATAACCTTTTCGACTCATTGTATGTGTGTACTTTTGCTGCTTTCTCATTGCTCTAAATTTTTCACTTAGTTTCTGCAAGAGACAAATAGTTACATCAGTGGCAAAAAAAAGTTAGAAATTGACACTACTAGAAATGTGGCTACTAGCCACTAATTATTTAGATACAAATTCATTAAAGTGCCTTGTGAATTTTTTTTGGAGACTAATTCTCCCACCATGCCTATTAAAGATTATGTGTGATTCATCCATGGGATTGCTTAGTGAAAATGGTTTTTTGTTGAAATGTAACCATGTTTATGAATCCTCTTATATACCATTGGACCTCACAAATTGAAAGGCAAAAAATTGATTCAAAGCAAAAAGAAGAAACCAGTGGACAACACCAATTAATGGATACTTGGACATCACAAATTGAAAAAATTAATGAATTCAAATCAAAAGGAAGAAGCCGTTGGAAAATGCTAAAAAGAAAATTATGAAGGGACAGTTAAACTTAAGAAATGTATCTAAATTATGCTTAAAGGGGGCTATTAATTGTATCTAAAATTAATAATACACACAAATTCAAAGCAGTAGCTAGTCTTTGTTTTTTTAGTGGTGTGATAAGAATACCTGAAAGTATAATTATTGCTAAGACAGAAATACTTACTTGAAATTCTGCTCCAAGTCTTTCTTTGACAAATTTGTCCCAATCTTCCTTTGACTTTACATTGACTGGCTTAACAAGGGCAATGGCACGTGCCTTATGCTTTCTTTTACTTGCTTCACAAATTGCTGTTGTTATTTTTGATTTAAATTGTCTCCAATATTTTCCCATCATCCTAAAAGTAAAGTTTTTATGCTCATCTCCCACTATGTAGTTTTGCTGTATTTTCAAATACAATAGCAGTTCATTTTCCAAGTAGAGAACAGGTCGAATAACAGTTTGGTATATAATTAAGAAAAAAAAAAAGCAAACCTGAATTAATGACCAAAGCTCATCCTTGTTTTTTTCTTTAAGGTCCTTCCAACTTGACATAACAACAGGCACATGCGCTCGGGTTAAGACCCCAAGAAATGAGGCAAAAGACTCTGAATTTGGACCACATAGTTGTCCCCCGAGATTGAAACTAATTTCTAACCGTGATTTTTTGCCTAGGGGAATAACTGCCTTCTAGTAGGACCTCGCTTCTTTTTTTGTTCTTTGATTTGTGCAACATTTTCAACTTGTGCTGGTTGCTCTTCTACATCAGTGGCTGGTAGAGTAGATGAAAAATTGGACCTCAAATTAGATGTTCTAACCTCATTTTCACGCTGTCCTCTCATTGTAGTTTTCTGCTGCGAATTATCTTGTTGTGTACCTCTTGGTTGTTTCTCTTTGTTATTCATCCTCTCATTACATATATGAACTCCCGAACTTCTACGTTCAGTTGCAATAACCAATGCTGCCTTGATTTGTTTTGTTCTCTTCACAACAATCTTAGAAGACTTCACAGCACAAATACATAAATAAAATTAGTACCAAGTATTATTCACTTTGAAGAAAAGTAAAATAAAATAAAATTAGTCTCACCTCACCACCAGACATCTTGTGATATAATTGTCAAAAGACTTTGACAGCAACCAACCTAGAAAACAATAAGTACATGATTTAGCTATGTAGTGACATATTATCCCTATATACTATCAACTGGCATTGAAATTTAAAAAATCACCACTCTTTAAAGAGAGGATGTTAAATACACCAAGCGAAGACATATATTTAATATTATCCTTTCACATCCAATGTTAGATGATTTATTACACTACTCATCAAAAAACATTCCATCGACGTCCATTCGCACATATTGTTCATTCTCATCATCATCATCATAATCAAGTTCTAATACATCAAATGGGGTAGATGTGCCACTTTCCATCTCGTCGGATATCTCCAAATCTTGAAATCCTTTGGGAGGTGCTTTCATGACAACATACCAACTAGATGTCTCATCCTCCCTAGAATAAAAAACTTGTTTAGCTTGTGATGCTAAAATGAAAGGATCCCTTTCAAACTGACTTTGTCCTTCGTGGAGGTTAACTAAGGTAAATCCATCATCTAGTTTGATGCCATTCACAATGCTTGCCCAATCACACTTGAATAAAGCAATATAAAATTCATGATATGACAAGACTATGACTTCTCTCAAAACCCCATAATAAGCTACTTTCCCTGTGACTGGTGTATGGTCTCTTGCACTAGATACACAAATAGTTGTTGCTTCAAGTGAAACACCGCTGTTTTGACGAGATTTCTCAGATTCTTTAGTGTGAAACCGAAGACCATTGATAATAAAACCAGAATATGAAATTCCATAGCGACTAGGCTCACGTGCAAGCCACTTTAAAGTATTTGACACATTGTGGACCATCTTCTCTGCCCTAATCTGTCCAAAATGTAAGCATGTTTTAGATATAAGTGTCAATTACATAAAATTCAAAATCCATTAATTATGATAAGATCTCTTAATACCTTAGCATCCAACCATGTGCTAAATGACTCCACGTGCTTTTTCTGTAATAAAGTTTCATTCTTTAATAGATGTCTACTTGAGTGCCTAAGTTCATCCTAACATAGTAAGTAATGTGTTAGGAATTTTTTGAAATGTCACTTCCATGCAAGTTGCAAATTAGTAAAAAGGTTACAAAAACTTACTCTATATATGGCTGCACTTCTACCATATTGAACAACACTTGGCGATGAGCACTTTGTAACATCTCATTTGTAAGAATTATTTGTTTTCCTTGAGATATTGGACGCCCTTCCATCAGTAAATCATTTTCAAACTCTTCATTGCGCGCCTTCCTGGAGCCTATATCATCAGCTTGCTTTATATACCTGCTACATAGCAAAGCACACTCTTCAGCTAGGTAGCGTTCAGCCATACACCCTTCTGGTCGTGCACGATTCATAACATATCCTTTCAACACTTTCATATACCTAAAATATCAATGAGTTAGAATTGAAACAAATTTCATTTCAAGTTTAGTTTTGATAAATTGAAAACTACCTCTCAAATGGATACATCCAACGATATTGAACCGGTCCGCATAGACGAGCTTCCCGTCCTAGGTGGATTGTCAAATGCACCATTACATCAAAGAAAGAAGGAGGAAAGAACCTTTCTAACATGCACAATGTCTGTACAATGTCTTCCTCCAATTTTTCTAGTTTGTTTCTATCTACAACTCTTTGGCATAACTCATTAAAGAATGCACACAACCGAAAAATTGCAGTCCTTGGACCTTTAGGTAAAAGGCCCCTCAATGCCACCGACAACAATTGCTGCATTAGCATGTGATAATCATGGGACTTGAGTCCAAATATCTTACTATCTTCCAAGGATATACAATTTCCAATATTTGAACCATAACCATCAGGTAGTTTTAAATTGGCAAGCCTCCAACAAAAAGTTTCCTTCTCTTTCTTTGATAGAGTGTGAGGTGCTGCAGATAGATAAAAACGCTTTCCTGTTTTTTTGGGGTGCAAATCTTTTCTAATCCCCATATTTTCCAAGTCTTTACGAGATTTGATGCCGTCCTTAGATTTTCCCTTCATAAGTAAAAGTGTTCCAATAATACTCTCACAAATATTCTTCTCTACATCCATGACATCCAAATTATGACGTAGAAGTAGATTCTGTAAATCAATAAGCAATATGGTGTTATAGTAGCCATTGCAATAGTAGTCAAAACACTGTTCACATCAAGGAAAACATAGTACAAAGGTTCAAAAGTGCACAAATGACCAAATAAACAAATTCAAATTGTTCCTTCCTCACCCTATTCTCAGCAGCCAGACACAAATTGTTCCTTTCATTTTTTTGTTTAGGGGTTATTTATTTACTTTTTCTTTATGAAAGGCGTGGGGTTTTTAAATGAATAAAAAAATAATTTATTACATGTAAATTATTGGGCACGATATAAGTAACAAAAATATATATTCAGCACGATTTATGTCAAAAATATATACATTGGGCACAAATATTGGTTTTGTGTCTCATGTTGTCACATCGGTCAGATTACACTACAAAAAATGAAAGCAATAGTCACATTTTTTTAAGTAACTAATTATTTTGGTGACAATTATGGTTGGTCAATGCTCTTAACCAAATTAGTCACCATTATTTGTATTTAATGATTTAAATATAATAAATTTTGTTATAACTGACACATAAATAGTAATAATGTAATAAAATATAAGAGGATAATCTTTCCCATAATAAAATATTTACAATGG
>NW_018921923.1:644788-657087 GCF_002207925.1 Prunus avium
AGGCAAACCTTGCGTGGATGGTGATTCCGGAATCGGCGATGTCCGATGACTGTTGCATCTCGGCGTCGGCAGAGGTGAGACGCCCAGATTCTGATTTGGGACATAGATGAGGATTGGATTTTCAAGAGAGAGAGATCAATCGCAGAGATAAGTAGCTTCAGTGCACGCGAGGGCTTCTGCGCGTTCGTTGAAGCTTTTTACTGAGTCACGTGTATGTCACGTGATATTTAATAACAAAGGGCTCAACAAGTCTTCAGGTCATTCAATCTCAACCCTTTATTTTTAAAATGCAATACTGGCCCTTGGATAACTGGCTGTACCAGTACAGCCGATGCACCACAGAATTTTCGTTTGCTAATGATCTAGCTGGTGGTGATGTGGCGTGGGAAATAATTCCACGAGAGAAATCTGACAAAAGAGATAGTCTGGCTGCTGATGCCACTGGCACCTCCAGACCACGTCTTCTCCTTTTGTAGTCTCTCTGTTGCTGGGCCTTTGCCCCTCCTTTTACAAAAAACAAAAACAAAAATAATCAATAATACCATCCAAAGAAAGCGTTGACCAAAAAAAAAAATAAAATCCAAAGAAAGCAAAAACATTGATGTTAAAGGTATAACCCATCTTAATGTTGAAATGGATGCTGCTGTGGTCGTCCACCTAGTCAAAAACATTGATGGCTTGGCCCCTGATTAATGCTTGCTGTACTCTCTTGAAGCATTTTGATAATTACAATCTACTTCATATCTACAGAGAAGGAAACAGTGTGGCTAACGAGTTGGCAAACTGGAGTTACAACTTAGATCTGTGCGGTGGGAGAAGAGATATACCAGTATGTTGTTTTTTATTAGCTTATTATATTAGAGACAACATGGAATGTGATGAGCTTTATTTGTTGTTTTTATCAAACTAATAATAAAAATAAAAGAAAACGCAAAAGACAGGTATTCTATATGGTGCTGATCTACACCGGAGATTCTCAAGTAATTGAGCTACACTGTCCTGTTTCTAGTTTCTTCAAGGAGGGTTGGTGGGGCATTGATAAACTTTGCTCTGTACTTGGGGAGGAAATTGTACAAAAGCTCATTAATACTCCGGTTGACTTCATAGGCAATACTCCATATGTAGCAATTCAAGGACAAGTTAGTATTCTTGTCAATTTCTTTGATGATGCAAGGGGCAATTTTGTCAACCCAAAATCCTTGAGCATAAAAGCTCGTATGAAACTCCCCTAATGTCATATTAGGGCTTGAAATTGGTCATATGGGTTTAGGGTTTTTCAAAAATTGGGATTAGTGGTTGAATTTCGAGCCCTAATATGAAATAGGAAGAATTTCATACAAGCTTTTACGCTCAAGGGTTTTGGGTTGACGAAATTGCCCCTTGCATCGTTAAAGAAATTGACGAGAATATTAACATGTCCTTGAATTGCTACAAATATGAAACTACAATGGCAAAATTGACGGAATTGAAACTACAAGGTTAAAAGTGGTTGAAGTGCCAAACTACAGGGACCAAAAGTGACTTCTGGCCTTAAAAAAATTAAAAACCCTACCCAAATTCTCTCTCTCCCCCAGATTTCTTCCCCCTTCCTCCCAATTTCTTCACCCCCCAGATTTCTTCAACCCCAGATCGTGTTCCATTTCTTAACTAGTACTTAATAAGTTAATATAAATCCTTCTTGAAAAAACTCTCTCTCTCTCTCTCTCTCTCTCTCTCTTTTATTTTTTATTTTTTTTAGTACAAGTAAAGTCTAAACTAGAAGGGAGAGATTTTTTTAGTACAAGTAAAGTCTAAACTAGAAGGGAGAGGGATTTCTCACACATACAAATGATGCTATGGGGGTTTGAACCTGAGATATCTTATCTACAAGTTAAGGTCTTTTTCCATTGGGTTAGACCCTGTTGGCCTTGAAAAAGCTCTCTTACAATATCATACTTTAAATGATTAATTTGTGTCTCCACTTGAGATATTGTTTTTTTAAAAAATTGGCAATCCCCCATGGGGTCTACCATAGTGGAAAATGACCTTGACTTGTAGACTAATAGTCTCTGATTTGAACCCCCATGACACTGTGATAGTGTGTGTATGAGAAACCCCTGTCCCTGTGGGCCGTATAATTTAGACTATCACTTGTACTTAAAAAAATTGTTTTTGTCAATCATCTAAGTTTTTTCTTTTCTTTCTACTCCCCTTCCAGCAATGTCTCATAAACGAGAAGCCCGAGAAATGGGCTGGGCCGACCTATCCCTGCACTGGGTCATTAACGCCCATATGCTTCTTAACCTTCATTTGGGCCTACGGGATAATCAGTCAATTTTATCTTCTCCTCTGGCTCTTCTTCAGTGAATAGCAGCTACTTCCAGAAGTCAAGCTATTCAAATGGGTTTTGTTGCAAGAGCATCCACCATTTCCAGAGCTTTTGGAAACACAAAAATAGGTGGCTGCCCACAATCAAGTTTGGTAAGCTCCATTTGCTTCATACGCAAAAATTACTCAATTTATTGTCAGTTTCTCTCGCATAGTTACTCAGTTTCATATGAAAATTAAAATCATACCTTCAATAAAAGTTGGGCAGAATTTGGTATTTATAGCACTTGGTAATGGTGCAAGAAAAAAATAAAAAGAAGCTTGGTTTTGAAGTTTGCTACGTGCAAATTAAATTGGGTTTGTGTTTGGTCTCTTATAGTAGAGAAGAGCATGAAGGTCTTTGGTTGTAAACGGTTGTATATGGTCTGATGAATTTCAGGGTGAAAAGAGCTCAGATTTTGGGGACACCCATTTGAAGTTGTATTGGGTTCGGCATATCAAGCTAAACGATGGTTGTTGAGCCATTTCCCTCCTCATCTGCAAATACTGGTACTTTTCCTAGATATATTTAATTATTTTAAGGGCTTATTTTAAAATGTACCATTTTCCAAGCTAGAAGATGTATTGGATTCTTTTTTTAATTTTTAATTTTTTAAATTACCAAGTACCAACTACTGAGTTTCTGTCTTTGGAGTTATCACAATTGGTCAATAGGACAAAGACATCGAGTAAATAAAATGCTGCTGTGATAGATTTATTATGTGTTAGTCATGCTTTAGGTGTGGTAGTCATTTTTTATGTGATGAAAGTCATTTTTTATGTGCTTGATTTTTGGCTTATGTCTTGGAGAGTCTCTCCTGCTCTCTAGGTCAAATGGCTGTTTACTGAGTAGTGTCCAAGTACTTCCATGTTCACAGAAGCTCACACCAGAGCTACATGGTCAAATAATTACAATTATATGTACAGATTGGTACTGATGGTTGCATATGGATGGAGATCATTAAGATGAAAAACAATAAAGCAACCTCCTCCAAGGAGAAGAAGGAGGAGGTGCCAACAACACCATGCCAAGGACCAAAAACACAGCTTCTTCTCTTTTTGGGTCAATGGTTTTTCCTTGTGTTGCTGCCTTCCTTTGCCTCTGCTGCCTGTGACCAAGTGGATCACAAAGCTCTGTTGTCCTTGGCTTCTAAGGTATCTTCATCACCACCATTGAATTGGTCTGCTTCCATTGACTGTTGCCTTTGGGAAGGAATAGTTTGCAACCTAGATGATCAACGCATCATCCGTGCATCACTTCCTGGGAGAGGCTTAAGTGGTGTCATATCTCCGTATATCACCAACCTCACCTATCTCACCCATCTCAATCTCTCCCGGAATTCCCTCTCAGGTCCTCTCCCAGATGACTTGTTTTCCTCGCTTCATCGCCTCCGGGTCCTTGACTTAAGCTTCAACCATCTCGTCGGCCAGTTATCATCCTCCTCCAGCCAAACCACTGCACTTCAGACGGTTGACTTGTCCAGCAATTCATTCAATGGCACAATCCCATCTTCATTCATTGTCTCCGCTGTATCTGCAGGCACCCTCACCACTTTCAATGTCAGCTACAACAGCTTTACTGGTCCTATACCCCTCTCTGTTTTTTGCAGCAATGGAAACAATCACACTTCCCTCACCATTTTGGACTTGTCCTTCAACAAGTTCACTGGCGTAGTTCCCTCCGGACTTGGGGCATGTTTCAAGCTCCAAGTCTTCCGAACAGGCTTCAATTACCTCTCAGGATCTCTCCCGGATGACATTTACGACGCTACTAGTCTCCAGGAGCTCTCTCTGCCTTTCAATCTTCTCTCGGGAGTCATCAATAATAGCATCACGCGCCTGAAAAATCTAAAGATCCTATGGCTCGCCTCGAACCAATTCTCTAGACCAATCCCCAGCCATATTGGTGCGCTTTCCAGATTGGAAAGCTTGCTTCTCTACTCCAACAACCACACAGGTCCCTTACCTCCATCACTCACAAACTGTAAAAATCTATCCATCTTGAATTTGAGGTTCAACAACTTAACTGGAGATCTCTCTGCCTTCAATTTCTCTACTCTTCATCATCTCACCACATTGGACCTCGGCAACAACAACTTCACGGGTGAGTTACCACAGAGCCTCTACTCTTGCAAATCACTTACAGCTATTAGATTGGCCGGTAATCAGCTCAGAGGGCAAATATTGCCTGAAATAGTTGCACTAAAATCCCTGGCTTATCTCTCCTTCTCTTCGAACAACCTAACAAATGTTACTGGGGCTCTTAGGATTCTCATGGGTTGCAAGAATCTGACCACTCTGACCCTTGGCAAGAACTTTGGGTTTGAAACTATACCAGATTATGACAACGTAACAGACCCAGATGGATTCCACAATCTTCAGCTTCTTACTCTGGAGGGTTGCCAATTCAAAGGTCAACTGCCCACCTGGCTAGCCAATCTAAAAAATCTTCAAGTCTTGGACCTGGCATTTAACCTTATAACTGGTTCTATTCCCACTTGGTTGGGTAGTCTGCCCAACCTTTTCTACATGGATTTGTCCCATAACCTGCTTACAGGAGGACTTCCAAATATGCTCTGTGCGTTGCCAGTTTTGACATCAAAAGAGGCTGGTGATCAAGTGGAAAGAGGTTATCTAGAGTTGCCTATCTTTGTCATGTCCAGCAACGCGAATAATCAGAAATACAAGCAGCTCTCCAACCTGCCTCCGACCATATATCTGGGTAGCAACAACCTTAGTGGCAAGATCCCCATTGAGATTGGCCAATTGAAGTTTATTCATGTGTTGGATCTTAGTCATAACAACTTCTCTGGCAGCATTCCGGATCAGATTTCTAACCTCACCAACTTAGAGAGATTGGATCTCTCCCATAACCATCTATCTGGTGAAATCCCTGCTTCTCTCAAAGGTCTGCATTTCCTTTCTTCCTTTAGTGTGGCATACAATGATCTTCAGGGACTTGTACCAACTGGAAGCCAATTTGATACTTTTACGACCTCCAGCTTTGAAGGAAATCCGGGCCTATGTGGCCCTCCAACTCTGAACCGCTCTTGCCCTCAAAGGCTTCAAAGCCTTCCACCAGTATATCCAGCTACGCAGAGATATAACAGGAAGAAGCTGCTTGTTGCAGTCATCTTTGTGATCTCTTTTGGCATCAGTTTTGGCATTGGTTTTAGAATTGATGCTAAGAAAATTCCATTAGTTGGTAGGTGCAGAAAGTATGTATTTAAACCTGAAACAACAGGTTTTGAAATAAAAACATTTTGATCCAAATGCATGGAAATTCATCATATGACATGAGAAAACAAAAAGCACTTTTACCATCAAAAAAGAAAAAAAGAAAAGGGGTATTGATTTAAATTTAATAAACTTTGGTCAGTAGAAGAAAAGGGTGTTAGAGAGGGACTGTGAACCGCGTGAAAAAGTTTCAATATAACAAATAATATATGAGGCAGCTTATATTTTTTTTGGGTGAACTAAGGCAGCTTAATTTTAATAGAGAAAGAATGCGAGAAACAGAGGAATTAATATAGCTGCATACAACTAGTCAGGTGTTGGTTGAGGATCTCTAAATCTTAGCTTTGACAATAAAGTAAACAGTATTATAAATCTGACACTTTAGGATTGAAAGCTGACCAAGAAAGAGTTGGCTAGAGAGAGAAGAGCATAGAGAGATTCTAACGGCAGTAACAAATAGGTGTTTTTCTGATGGTTTCTCTTGACATTCTCAATCATGTGTTTTTCTAATCTTTTATAAACTTTTCTAGAGGAGGATTAAACCCCCCTTCTGAAATCAATTGTAGTTAATTAGATTATTTATGAAATTCCCATGATTTTTTTTCATGTTATCATTCTTACTTCACATGAATAATTAGTTGAGGAATAAACCCTACTAATTTATATGAAATAATTTCTAGTTTAAGGGGAAAAATCGTAGTTTCTATATTTTGTTTTTCCTTTTTGGTCATGAATCATGATTATTGGAAGTGTTATTGGGTTCAGCATCAAATGAAGCTAAAAGGTAAGTACTTTTCTTGGAGAAATTTATTACTTCTCTTATAAAGCACCCAGATCTTCCCTCAGCTTCTTCTCAGTCTAATAGTTACACACAAATTTCTATTTCTGATGCTAGATAGCGACAGATAGAGAACTCTTCCACACCCTCATGCTTTTGGTCTGCCTGCCCAGAAAGTATATGCTTATGTGATATTTTTTATGTGTTTGCCATTTGGTTATGTGATAGTCACGTTTATGTGAGAAGTTTCCTAAGAAACGTAATTTCTAGTTCTAGACGCTATGCGATAGATTTTTTTATTATGTGTTTTTCAAGTTCTCTGTAATGAAAGTAATTTTAATGTGAGAGAGTAGTTTCTTATGTCCGTAAAAGCTTGTTGATTAGGATCAGTCTGTTCATGCATTGCGTGTGGATTCTGTCCCCTTCTCTCCAGGTCAATGGGTATTTACTGCAATACCCAAGTATTTCATGTACATGGAAACTCAAACCAGAAGGCCAAACAGATAAAACTTCCATAGGAATGGTGATGATTAAGAGAAAAGACAATAAAGCCACCTCTTCCAAGGATGAGAAGGAGGTCCCAGTAACACCAGGCCAAAGATCAAGAAAACCGCTTCTTGTCCTTCTGGGTCAATGGCTTCTCCTGCTGCCTTACTTTTCCTCTGCCTGCAACCAAGTGGACCATGACTCCCTCTTGTCCTTGGCTTTCAAAGTATCATCGCCATTGAATTGGTCTGGTTCCACTGACTGTTGCCTTTGGGATGGAATACTTTGCAACCAAGATGATCAACGCGTGGTGCGTCTATGGCTGCCTGGGAGAGGCTTAACTGGTGTTATCCCTCCATCTATCACCAACCTCACTCATCTTACGCATCTCAATCTCTCCCACAATTTTCTATCAGGTCCTCTCCCAAATGACTTGTTTTCCTCCTTCTATCACATCCTGGTCCTCGACTTGAGCTATAACCATCTGGTCAGCCAATTGCCACCCTCCGTGATGGGAACCCTCAGCATGCTACAGATTGTGGACTTGTCCAGCAATTTCTTCAATGGCACAATCCCGTCTTCATTCCTTGTCCCAGCTGTGGCTGCAGGATCTCTCACCACTTTCAATGTCAGCAACAACAGATTTTCTGGCCCTATACCCATCTCTTTGTTCTGTACAAATGATAGCAATTTTAATTCCCTCAGTTTCTTGGACTTATCGTTCAACGAATTCACTGGCCAGATTCCCCCTGGACTCGGGGCGTGTTCCAAGCTCCAAGTCTTCCGAGCAGGCTTCAATGACCTTTCGGGATCTCTCCCAGATGACATTTATGATGCTGCTAATCTCCAGCAGCTCTCCGTACCTGTCAATCAACTCTCTGGACCCATCAGTAATGGCATCATGCCCCTGGCCAACCTCAAGATCCTAGAGCTCTTCTCCAACCAATTCTCTGGGCCAATTCCCAGCTGTATCGGTAACCTTTCCAGCTTGGAAAATTTATTGGTCCACAGCAACAACCTCACAGGTCCCTTACCTCCATCTCTCATGTACTGCACAAATCTATCCACCTTAATTTTGCGGTTCAACAGCTTCAATGGAGACCTCTCTGCTTTCAATTTCTCTAAGCTCCAACTCCTCACCACAGTCGATCTCGGCTTCAACAACTTCACGGGCAAGTTACCACGAAGCCTTTACTCGTGCAAGTCATTAAAAGCAATTAGATTGGCTGGTAATCAGCTCCAAGGGCAGATATCACCTGAAATAGTGGCACTTGAATCCCTGGCTTTCCTCTCCATCTCTAGAAACAACCTAACAAATGCAACTGGGGCTTTCAGGATTCTGATGGGTTGCAAAAATCTCACCACCCTGGTCCTCTCCGCGAATTTCCTGTTTGAACCTGTGCCAGGTGATGATAGCATAATAGACCCAGATGGATTCCAAAATCTTAAGGTTCTTGGTTTGGGTGGTTGCCAACTGACAGGTCAACTACCCACCTGGCTAGCCAAACTTCGAAATCTTCAAGTCTTGGACCTGATATTTAACCGTATAACTGGTTCAATTCCGAGTTGGTTAGGTAGTCTGCCCAACCTTTTTTACATAAACTTATCCAATAACCTCCTTACAGGAGGATTCCCTAAAGATTAACCGTATAACTGGTTCAATTCCGAGTTGGTTAGGTAGTCTGCCCAACCTTTTTTACATAAACTTATCCAATAACCTCCTTACAGGAGGATTCCCTAAAGAGCTCTGCCAGATGCCAGTTTTTACATCGAAAAAGGCCAGTGATCAGCTGAACATAAGTTATCTTGAGTTGCCGATCTTTGTGCTGCTCAAGGATGGTACTAGTCAACTGTACAAACGGGTCTCGAACCTTCCTCCAGCCATATATGTGGGTAACAACAGCCTTAGTGGCAATATCCCCGTTGAGATTGGCCGATTGAAGTTTATTCATGTGTTGGACCTTAGTCACAACAACTTCTCTGGCAGCATCCCCAATCAGATTTCTTACCTCGCCAACTTAGAGAGATTGGATCTCTCCTATAACCATCTATCTGGTGAAATTCCTTCTTCACTCAAAAGTCTGCATTTCCTGTCTTCCTTCATTGTGGCTTACAATGATCTTCAGGGACTTATACCATCGGGTGGAGGTCAGTTTGATACCTATTCCACCTCCAGCTTTGAAGGAAATCCAGGATTATGTGGCCCTCCAACTCCCAAGCGCTCTTGCCATCAAAGCCCTCAAAGCCCTCCACAAGTACTTGAAGTTACTCAGAGATCTAAGACACAGAGGATTCTTATTGCACTCATCTTTGGGATCTTCTTTGGCATTGGCTTTGGTATTGGTTTTAGCATGGGTGATAAAAGAATTCCAATAATTGGCAGGCGTAGGAAGTAACTAAATAAGTTTATGTGTATAGACCTGATATGTAGGTTTTGATCCATGTAGGGGAGTTCATCACATATCAATAAATTGCTTTGCATTTGTCTTTGCCAAAAGAAAGGGATAGATTAGATTTTGAACCGTGTGGAGATTAACAAATGTTTTAGAGATAAATATCTAATCAAATTACTCTCCACATGTGAATTTCACAGAAAATTGGGAAGCGTTTTAGATTAAACTAACCTGATATAACATCCGCTTGCCAGAACAAAAATTTATTCTGCTAAAATCCACAATATTTAAGCATTGTGGGAAGTACATGTAATGTAACAATAAGGAATTGGGAAGGAACCAATAGAGAATTAACGTGAATAATCTAATAGTCCATGTCAACTCTCTCTAGGTCAAAGGTGTTTAGTATTTCAATTTTTTCACATCTATTTCAATTTGGGCTTTAGAAATTTCTAGGTTCTCGACACGTGCGGTGAATCAGATTTATGAAAAATGAGGAGAAAAGCCCAAACACTGAGGGCCGGGTCTAATAGGTTAAAACGTTTGTGAAATCTAAATAGCAAATAATTTGCTCGGAATATAAGAATACGGGAATTATAAGTGAAAGACCAGAAACATAAGAATTATATAGATGTATGCAATTAAGGACTCCTTAAGAAACCTACACTATAAAAAAAAAAAGGTTGAAAAGGCAGACCCCAACAAATATTGGCTAGAGGGTGAAGAGCACAGAGAGATTCTTTCTCACGGCATTTTCAGGTTTTCTCTATTCTTCTCTTCCATGTCGTTTATTTCTTTTGGTTTTTTCTCTAATTATCAAAGTTGAAACTATGTGTTTCTAATCTTTTCCAACTTTAGTTGAGGAGAGAGGAAAACCCCCCACTGATTTATTATCTATGAAATTCCCATGGTTTTGTTTTGTTCTCTTTTTTGGTTATGATTTATTAATTCACATGAATGAATAATAAAATTTATTGTTTTATAGATCAATCCTATCGATCATGGCTGAACCTCTCAAAGAGACCGAACGCATTGCCGACCTGGTGCCGGTCCTACTCACCAGAACCAACTATTTTCTCTGGAAACCTTTGTTCATCCGCACTCTAAAGGCCTACGACTTGGACTTGTTCAACATCATGGAAGGAGTCGAGCAGTGTCCACCACAATTTGCGACGAATGAAGAAAGGGACGAAAATCCCGCCTATACCGATTGGATTATGAAGGACCAAACATGCATGGCCGTGATCACTACAACTCTATCAAAATCCATACTCCCCTACACCCTAGGTTGCACAAGCTCCAGAGCTCTGTGGCTAAACTTAGAGATTCGATTCACTACCGCCGCTAAATCTCATTGCTTGCGTCTCAAGGCTCGCATGCAAAGCCTCAAGAAAGGATGGATGCAGTCAATGGAGAAATACCTAAATTTGGCTGAAGAAATTTCCAATGAGCTCGCCGCCGCCGGATATCCCCTTGAAGATTGCGATTATGTTGGTCACGTCCTTAGGGGACTTCCATCTCATTATGATGACTTTGTTGCGTGGATGAGGGCTGGAGGGGATATTGCTGTGACTCGAGAAGAATTGCATGGTTTGCTTCTTCAAGAGTCCCGTAGGAGAACTCAGCTTGATTTTATAATACAGCCCCTGCTCATTGTCTGCATTACTGTGATCATTGCTCTTATTCGTCGTTAGTTAGGGTTTCTCTGTTTCATTAGGGTTTTTTCAGTGGAGAGTATTTTCGTTATCATGATTCATTTTTAATTCTTGTTAAACTATTATCATCTATTTAATATGGGATTTCATGCTACTGTTATTAATTAATATATTTGTCTTATCTATATATAGAAAATTTTTGTTGAACATAAACGATTATTTTTTATGTGTTTTAAACTCACCAAATTTTTTTTCTTCTCATTTTTTTCTTTATTTTTTATTTACATTTTAATAGTGTTCTATGTATTACCAGTGTTTTGGAACATTTTAACCCTTTGAAAAATAAAGGGATGGAAAGATTTTGATCACTATGTGGAAATGTTTTAGAGGTAATTAAAATCGTCAGGAACTTGAATTTGAATTTGTGTTTCAACCACGCAGTTAACATGTAGTCTATATGAAATCAAAATAATTCTGAACACTAATAGGATTTTTTTAATGGATTTATACAATCAAGATTTTTTACTTATGATTTTAAAGATTTCTATTACAAGATTTATAAGATTTGGAAGGACCACATAAATTTCTTCTGGGATCGACATAATATTTCTTTTAGAAAAAATAGACCCTTAAAAATGAGATGCTATAATATTGTTTCTATCTCTTCACCATCCCGACACCCACAAAGCCAACCTTCACTCTCGGCAGCATACCCTCCCACAGCCACCACACACACTCTCATTTGTGTATTGACGGGAAATGAGGGATGACTGTTAACATGGTGATGGGGATCAAGACACCTACCTCCCTTGAGAATTTTTGAAGTCTTGGCAATGTTTCTTTGTCTTGACGGGATATTTGATGTTTTACTGTTAGTGGAGCATTTTGATTCTGGTTGTTAATCTTTGTGATTTAGGTAGTCGTATTGTTTGAGATTTAGGTGGTTTTGGGTCAAAAGAGTGTGTCAAATCATGGTGCAGGTTTCATTTCTTGTGGAACCAGAAATTCTGTGTAATCGTAAACCATAATGAAATACCATTTGGGATTTATTCCAAACCAATTTCTTTCTTTTCTTCATTAGTGATCTCCTCATAAACAGAATTTATGAGCTGAAGTTTACATTTGATGAATTCAGCCAACCAAGCCTTTGCTTGCATCACCATCGCATTTGGGTCCAGACCACCACCATCCCAAATACACGAGTTGCATTTGAATGCCAACCTCTTCCACAACAAGAATTCTATTAACGACTTTCTAGTAACTAATCTAAACAGAAGCTACATTGGGGGTTTGTGTCGAACAGATGGTGGGCAATTTTTACCGAGCCATCCAGCTTTGTCATATAGATGTGTGAAGGCCCACATGTTAGAAGCTTACCCCAACAGCTGGTAGCTCTTGTTTTGA
>NW_018921925.1:8648-21805 GCF_002207925.1 Prunus avium
TGCCCATCCACACCGAAGACATTCGCGCTAGCTCTGTCGATGTGCCACCTCCTCTTTGTCTCTTCCATTTCTCTTTCTCTCTCCTCACCTCCTCACGTCCTCCCATTTTTAGATTCAACGCAGCATAGCGACACATACGCAAGATCAGATGCCTCTGGCAACATATTATTCAAAACTAAAGAGCTATTGGGATGAACTGAGTTCCTACATTGATACAGAAGTTTGCTCATGTGGAGCAAAGAAGTCGTTGGCCTAGCACAAGGAGCAACAACGCTTGATGCAATTTTTGATGGGATTAAATGAATTCTATGCAGCGATCTGAGGGCAGATTCTCCTTATGGAGCCCTTGCCATTAGTTCGAAGGGCATATTCCCTACTTTCACTGGAAGAGAAACAACATGAAATCACCATTACCCATGCAAATACAGAAAGCATGGCCATGTTGAGTATCTAGAATAAGAAAGGGGGTTCTTCTAAACCCGCTTATCAATGTCGTTCACAACAAGGACATAATTCACAACGAGGACATAACTCACAACCTCGTTCTTCTTTTCGAGGGAGCCAAAAAGAGACTCGACGTTACACTCACTACAATGGAGATACTTACACGGTCGATACTTGCTATTATCTCAAAGGGTTCCCTCCATGTTGAGAATCCAAGATTATCCTTTAGTTTAGGGATTGTATAATAGAATAGGAATGTTATATTATTTGATTTCCTGTATATATTCTTTCCTAGCCAGTTAGCTTACTTGTAGGAGAAACCTCCGAAATGTATTATATAAACATACATCAACGATGAATGAGAATTCATTCTGGTCAAATATCTTTTCATACCAATTTTACATGGTATCAGAGCATAGGAAACTCTAGCTCTTGGCCCTAGACGCACCTATCAAATAGTCATCTATCAACCCTAATTTTCATCCTTTCCTTGCCGCTGCCACCATGACCAAAGACCAAGAATCCGCTACATCAGGAAGCAAAAACAATGCTTCCGATCCCTTTTTCATTCACTATTCCGATCATCCTGGAATGGTTCTCATTTCCAAAATCCTTAATGGAAACAATTATGCGACATGGTGCCGCTCTATGCGCATCTCCCTAAGCGCGAAGAACAAATTAGGGTTAGTGAATGGGACAATCAAAGCCCCTTCGAAGAAAACTAATCCTGAGAGTTTTGAGGTTTGGCAGCGTTGCAACGACATGGTTTTATCTTTGCTGCTCAATTCGATAGAACCAGATATTGCAGAAGGCGTGTTATACTCCTCCACCACACAAGAGATTTCGGAGGACCTTAAAGAACGTTTTTCCCAACTTAACGCTCCTCGTATTTTCGAGATACAACCCACCATAGCTTCCCTCTCACAGGAGCAGAGGTCCTTTGCTGTTTATTATACCAAGATGAAGAGTCTGTGGGACAAGTTGTCTTCTTACAGTGACGTCCCAGCTTGTTCTTGCGGTGCCATGAAGAAGCATGTCGAATAGGAGGAACGAAACTCGTTGATGCAGTTCCTTATGGGGCTTAATGAGTCCTACAACGTCATTTGAGGCCAGATACTTCTTATGCAGCCTCTCCCTAAGGTTCGCAAGGCTTATTCTTTGATCACCCAAGAAGAAAAGCAGCTTGACTTAGGTTCCAGCCAAGCAATCGCCAAACCAGCAGCTATGGCAGTTTGAAACAATCAGCGTTCAAATTCTTCTGGCCGTTCAAACTCTTATGGGCGCAAACCTCTTCACTGCAGCCATTGCGATCAGGATCATCATACAGTGGACAAGCGCTACAAGCTACATGGCTATCCCCCTGGACACATGCTTCACAAATCTGGGAAAGGGAAAGGGAAAGGTAGCAGCAGTTCTGCCAATAATGTGGCATCCAATGGTCCATCCTTGCAGGAGATTCATACAGCTATGCCATCTTTATCCGAGGATCAATGTAAGAAAATTCATGCAATGATGAGTGACAAGACTGATCCATCTCACGTTGTACCACAAGCCAGCCATTGCGATTAGGATCATCATACAGTGGACAAGTGCTACACGCTACATGGCTATCCCCGTGGACACATGCTTCACAAATCCGGGAAAGGCAAAGGGAAAGGTAGCAGCAGTTCCACCAATAATGTGGCATCCAATGGTCCATCCTTGCAAGAGATTCATACAGCTATGCCATCTTTATCAGAGGATCAATGTAATAAGAAAATTCATGCCATGATGAGTGACAACACTGATCCATCTCACGTTGTACCACAAGCCAATACCGCCTCAGCTTCTTCAGGTATTTCCGAATTGTTACCCAATTTACATTGGATAATTGATAGTGGAGCAACTCATCATATTACATCGGATTCGAAATTCCTTACCAAGAGGATGAATACTTCCTCTATGTTGCCAGTCACTATGCCTAGTGGAGAAACAACACCAATTACATCTATTGGGACTCTTCCTTTGAACTCATATTTTTATTTACGAGATGTGTTATGTGTGCCTACATTTAAAGTTAATCTAATGTCCGTAAGTCGACTTACGAAAGGATTACAGTGCTCAGTAATTTTCTTTCCCACTTGGTGTATTTTACAGGATTTGAAGACGAGGATGATGATTGGTTTGGGTAAGGAGCGTGACGGACTCTACTACCTTGTGGCGTTGGCGTCTGACAGAACACCATCCACCACCCGACCTTCCTGTCACCTGGTTACAACTCCTGGAGATTTATGGCATCGTCGTTTAGGGCATATTTCATCCTCTCGTTTAAAATTTTTAGCAAAACATTTGAATTTTTGATTTTCTTTCCATAATGTTTGTGATGCTTTCCATTTTTCTAAACAAACTCGCCTTCCTTTTGGCATTAGTTCAATTTCAACTTCAAGACATTTTTCCCTTATTCATTGTGATATTTGGGGACCTCACAAAGTTCCTTCCCTTTCTGGGGCTCGTTATTTTTTAACTATAGTGGATGATTATTCTCGCTTTACTTGGGTTTTCCTTATGCATCATAAGCATGAAACACAAGGGATTCTAAAGTCTTTTTTTTTTTTTTTTTCCATGGTTCAGACCCAATTCACTGCTACAATCCAAGCAATTAGGGTAGACAATGGGGGTGAATTTTCTTCATTGCGAGATTTTTTTTTAAAGAACAAGGCACCATTTATCAACATTCTTGCATCTACACACCATTCCGTCAAGTCATTCAATATTGTGCATATATGTAAACTTGTTGAGAAACCTGTTGAATTCCTTCCACATGAGTTGAGAGCATTAGAAACAGAGCTCAGGTATTTTCAAAATGATATACATCGCCTTCCTTGCTTTAAGGAAACCACTACTCTTCCTCAGTTATGTTAATAATTGGTGTAAACAACTTTGGCAGAAAACTATATTTTCCTTGACATATTGATTCGGTTGGTGTTGACTCTTCTTGTTTCTACAATAACAACAGAACGAGCTTTCTCATGCATGAGAATTATTAAGAATCGACTTCGAAGCACCTTAGTTGATAAATTTCTTGCTGACTGTATGATCCTTCACATTGAAAGAGAGTTTGCCAATAATATTGATAATGCATCGATAATTGAGGAATTTAAGAGTTCCAAGCCTCACAGGGTTAAATTTTATATTTAAATAATGTTGTTTTGTATTGCATTGCATTTAATTTTGGTTTTAATTTTAGATTTTGTATTTGTTGAACTTTTATTTATGGATAGAAATGCATTTGAGGGTAAGGCTCATTATGTCCCTCCTGACTAGATGTATCTTTTTATGTTTATTAATGAAATTCACTCATACCATCAAGTTTAGTATGTAAGTTTTGCCAAACCAGCTTTTGAATCCTGGAAACGCCATTGTCAAAAACCAAAGACTTAAAATTGAAATGAAAATTCATGACTTACAGACAGCGCAGACAAAATAAAGCAGACGGAGGAGCATTGGGGCTGGGGGGGCCCGCTAATTCTTCTCCACTCATTTCTCTTTTCTGATCTTCAGATTTTTCTGTGCGAGAAGTTGAGAACTGAGAAAGATCACGACCTGTTTTTGGTCCGAAATTGAAATGGGTTGGATCATATAGAACTCGGCCAGAACCCAATACTTTATATTACAAATGTTGGGCCACAACCGACCCAGTTTTGGCCCAATTAGCAGAAAAAGCGTTTATCTTGAGAATTGGAGGAGAGCTGAAAATGGCGAAGAAAGGAAGCTGAAAGTTGAACGTTGCTATTATTTTCTAGGCATAGGTAATTTCTACTTCTTCTTCTTTCTATTGTTGTTGAAGGTTGTAAAGAAGTTGTTTTGTGTTTAAGCTGTATTTATGAATTTGATGTGTAGGTGGAGCTGAAAGACTAATTGTTGATGTGGCTATTGAACTTGTATCCCATGAAGTTCACCATGACAAAAATCGATGCTTTGAGGAGACCGTTTCTGGTGTGTGCTTTCTCTGTTTCAATTTTATGTTTGATATTATGGATTCATGGTATCTGTGTAAAATAGGAATGGGGTTTGCTTGAGGTTGGATTGTGTATGTTACAAAACATCGAACAAGAGTAACTCTGTTTTTTCTTTTTCATATGTAAGTTTGGTTGAAAGTTGAATAAAAGATTTACATGATGATCCATTTTACAATAAAATGAGGAAAATGACAATTTCAAGTCGTCTTGGTGTGTGTACTCTGAGAGAAACAGGATTAGAAACACAGACATGCTATAGGAATTTCATCAAACAGGGTTTTACATAGATAATGGATGCTACACCGTGGGATTGGAAGATGGTTTATACATAGTAAGAACAAACATATCAAATTTTTTTTCTTTCCTTTTCCTTTTTTCTCAGTTTCGTGGTGATCAACCATCATTTAAAATCAGTGCATTGTTTGATGTTTTAATGTCATTCGGTTTCCCAGTATCTTTCCTGTTACTGTATATGGTGCTTTCCTACCCCTACGTGTATTCTATTGTCTTCATGCTTTGTGTGCATTTCTGCGGTGCCTTTTTGTTGCTCTCTGTGTGCTGGTCCTGTGGCCATCATTTGATGTAATACTAGCAGATCAGGTTTCTGTTGTCATCCCAATGCTAAAGCTTAAGAAGACAACAAAGGTATTTGCACCTATTTGGTATAATAGTTGTTTAATATGTTACATCTTTATGTCTAGGTTTTGTTATATTGTCATTTTCCAGATTTATTGCTAGCTCAACACACACACACACACTATTTTGAGGAGGATATATATGAAACCTTTAGACTTCATAGAAGAAATGACAACTGGTCTGATTCCATACCTTTTTAGAGTTCTTTTGCAGTGATCATACTACTATTTCTCACTGATTTAAAAAAATAAAATAAAATAAGTATGGCTGCAGGAATGGCAGATAAGATTCTTATTCACAGCATCTATGTTTGCAAAGACATTTAAGAATCTTAACGCATGAGGAATTCAGCCAACTGTTCTTTACTCAGCTGTTAATGTGAATCAGTTGATGAACCCACCTTTTGCTTTATATATGGATAGATAATAGATAATAAACCTCCATAATAATATAATAAATAACATTAAACAGATTAAATATATCATAGGAAAGATTAAAATAATAAATAACATTAAAATAAGCTTGTAGAAATTTTTTTGTCAAAAGCCAGTAGAAAGTTTAAGACGCAGTATAAATACTAACGTTGTGGCTTCTAATCACAAATTCAGGGGCAGCGTGTTGGATAATGTCAGGCAAGAGGATGGGGAAGGAGAGGGGTTCGAATCCCACTCTTCGCGATAGCGGTTTTTGCATTTTTCAATATCTTTTTCAGTTCCATATCACGCATTTGAACGGTTTATATCTATTTCTTCTCTTTTCTCTCTCCCCCAGTTTTCTTCTTCCTCTTGTCGTGGGGTGATTTTTTCTTCTCTCTTCTGATTAGTTTCTTCAGTCAGGTCATGGTGATGGGAGGTTGACCTGGGATAGCAGGATTCTTGGATTGAATTTCGCTCTCTTCAGTCAGGTCATGGGGGAGAAAATACTAGACAGGGGAATGATATTTTGTTTGGCTTATTGCTGGGTCTGGGTGCGAACCTGGTTGCCTTTTTATTTGAATATGATTACACTTTCAGGGTCGTATTTGATTGGATTAATCGTATCTTTGCTTTACATGAATTCCAAATGTCATGTAGTGCACATATTTGCAGAAAGCAGAAGACTGTTTAATGAAACCACTATGATGGGGCAATGCTCTCTTATTTCTCATCGATTAATCATCCTCCTAATCAATTGAACAATCTAAACAAAACCCAGAAAGCAATTATATGTATAATTTTTTCTCTGAGTGCTTGTGCTTGTGCATGTGCTTGGCTTAGTAACTTAAATACAGGAACAATGGCGAATACAACCCAATTCACTTCATCATTAGTTCATTCATTCCATTCCAAACAAACCCAAATCAAGAGCGATTAGTGGCAGACATGCCCATATATCTCAGGGCACGTCACTCTCAAGCAAGGTCAGTGAAAAATAACACCATATATCTTCCAAAAATTTCCATGAAAAATTAATCAGCATATATCACGGCAACAACTTTTAGTACTTCGTGTGAAGGCCTCAAATTAACTAGGTCAAGTCCTCTCCTGGTGGCCCCCTCTTAAGTGGTTGTTGTGGAAATATATCTTCGACGTATAGAGGGGTTTCAATATTAATAATTTGCATTGTGTGGTTGTTGTTTGCTGACTTCTCAATTTACAGTGGTTGTTATTTTGACAAGGTTCCTTGGCAAGGTTCCAAGGAACAGGTTTTTTTTCAATGAAACAAGCCTCATAGTTTAGCAAATCGGTACTTGGATTACCGAATTAGTCTAAACATTTTCAGATGTGAAATCTTTTCTTAATGTACAGTTAGGTCATATTGGGATTCTTATGTGTTCGCAGGGGTGGCCCTGAGGGTGTGCAATATATGTAGAGTGTTGCTATTTTTACCCACCTGTTCTATTTTTCAACTCACTTTATTTTAAAAAATTTAAAGACAAATTTATCCCTCTGTAAAATGACTTCTAAAACCCTAAAAATAAAACAAATTTTAAATAAATAAATAAATATAGCTCCCTTCTGTCCTTTGCCTCCACTCTCTCTTCTCCTCCTCTAAATTGGACATCCATTGATTGTTGTCGTTGGAAGGGCATCACTTGTGATCAAGATGGTTGGGTCACCCGTTTGCTCTTGCCTTCCAAAGGGCTTAAAGGAGGCATCTCTCCCTCTTCACTTGCAAATCTCACACATCTCACCCACTTGAACCTTTCCCACAATTCACTTCTTGGTTCACTTGAAACTCAGTTCTTCTTGCATTTGAATCAACTTGAGATCCTCGATTTGAGCTATAACCGTCTTTCTGGAGAGCTACCACTTTCTCTACCATCCAGCAATATCCGAACAGTCGATTTGTCCAGCAATCACTTCTTTGGTGCAATTTCATCTTCATTCTTCCAACAAGCTAGCAACTTGACTAGTTTCAATGTTAGCAACAATACCTTCACAGGGTATGTCCCATCCTCTATTTGTCTCCATTCTTCTCCCTCCCTTAGGCTATTGGATTTTTCTTCCAATGCATTCAGTGGCAACCTTGCTCCTGGGCTATGGAAGTGTTCCAAACTGCAAGTTTTTCGTGTCGGTCACAATAACCTCTCAGGATTACTTCCAGAAGATATTTTTCGTGCCAGTCATAATAACCTGTCAGGATTACTTCCAGAAGATATTTATAATGCTACCAAATTTGAAGAAATTGCATTAACTCTCAATTCACTACATGGGGCCATTTAGTGATAAAATTGTCAACCTTACCAACCTTGCTATCCTTGACCTCTCCTTTAATCATTTTGGCGGTGAGCTTCATCTCAATTTGGGGAAGCTCTCCGAGTTGAAGTTTGTGACCTTTGATTTCAACAATTTTGAAGGTGATTTGCCCCCATCTTTGATGAATTGCACAAACCTTGTAGAACTGCGTCTGGGAAACAACAACTTGAGAGGAGATATCTCCATGCTTGATTTCTCAGGACTGAGTCAACTTACTAAACTTGACCTAAGGATCAATAACTTCACTGGTACGATTCCAGTAAGCCTTTACTCATGTAGGTCCCTAAAAGCCATTCGATTGACTTGGAATAATCTAGAGGGACAAATACAAGCTGAGATTCTTTCATTGAAATCCTTGTCCTTCCTCTCGCTTGGTTACAACCAATTCACCAACCTCATAGGGGCAATGAAGATATTGATGAGTTGCAGAAGTCTTCACGCACTCTTACTTAGTGGTTCCTTTGTGGGTGAGAGAATGCCATCTGATGATGACATGGTTGATTTTGATGGATTCCAAAATCTTCGGCTCTTGGGTTTGGTTCTTTCTGACCTCACCGGTCAAATACCTTTATGGTTATCAAAGCTCAAGAATCTAGAGATATTGGCTCTGGGTTTTAATCAAATCACAGGGCCAATTCCAAGTTGGTTGGGGACTCTTCCTAGACTGTTTTATATAAGCTTGTCACACAACCAAATTTCAAGTGAATTTCCACAGCAACTTTTTCGACTACCAAGGTTTCTGTATGAACCAATGACATCTCAAGTAGACAAATATGAATTTGAATTTCCTGTCTTCAGTAGCAGCATTAGCATAACCGCAAATCAAACTTTTCTATCCCAAAAATTGGATTTTTATCCAGCAACGATAGACTTATCTAACAATAACATTAGTGGTTATATACCTGCTGAGATCGGCCAATTGCAGCTTCTCTAGCTGTTGGGTCTTGATTCCAACAACTTCTCCGGCGTCATTCCAGACCAAATATCTAACTTAAAATTTTTAGAGGTTTTGAAACTCTCCATGAATCACTTGTCTGGAATAATCCCATCGTCATTGGCGAGCCTTAATTTCTTAAAAGAATTTAATGTCTCATATAATAACCTCGAAGGATCGATACCAACAAGCACCCAGCTCCAAAGCTTTGAAGCTTTCGCGTTTGAGGGGAACCCAAAACTTTGTGGTGCGCCACTTCCAAGGTGTGAATCAAATAAGGGCATTGATGCAGATAACAAGAACAACAAAGACGTGCACAATGGGCTTCATCAACTTCCATGGTTTTATATTTTCATTGTGTTGGGGTTCATAGTGGGATTTTGGGGAGTATGTGGTTCTTTAATTATTAACAAGACATGGAGACACACATATTTTCGATTCATAGACAATCTACAAGATAGGGTCTATGTGATGGTAACATTGCGCATCAACACGATGAAAAAAAAGGCTTAGAGGCTAGATATATATTATTAATATTGTGCTTTTTATTTTGCATACTCAGTCCAAAGATATGAAAACTGATGCATATTCATGTAATACGGTTGTCAATTGTGAAGGATTGATGTCTATGTCTATGTTTTGGATTGGAATCATTTATCATCAAAATATTTGATATCCTAACTGATCATGCATTTCATACGCTGACAAAAATTTGTGGACTTTGTCTATACACATGAGGAAGAAACACATACATATGTAGGTGTGCGTTCAGGGCTTTTAAGCCAAAGAAGACATTCAGAATTTCATTTTGGAGTGGAGGAGCTCATGCTAGGGACATATTTGTGTGTGGGAGCATGAGTTATATCCCGCACAATAACGATAAGAACTACTCTCTCACTTTCAAAGTAACTGGACTCGAATTTACAGGATATATGTTCAATTCATAAAGTTGTGATTACACATCATAGTAGGGCTCGTCAATGGGCCGAGCTGGGCTAGCCCGGCCCAAATTTAATGGGCTTGGGCCGGGCTTTAAAGAGGAGAGAGAAAATACCAGGTTGGGCCGGGCTGGATTTTTGTTAGAAAATTCAAAGCCCAAGCCCGACCCATGGGCTGGGCTTGAGAAAGCCCATCGAGCCGGGCCAGGCCAAAACGGGCCTACTTCAATTGAAAAAAAATCATAAACTTAATCATAAGGGCATTTTAGTTCAAATTTGAGATTAAACTCACTTAATTCCAATATTTTCACATCAAACCAAATTCATAAAACACCCAATAAAGTCGCACAACTTAATAAGATTTTCCAAAAAAATAATAAAACCAAGTATTATTTTTGAGGTTATTACATAATTAGACCGTAATACGATTTAAGAAATCATTTTAAAAAATAATAAGTGTTGTCGAACGTAAGCATCGCCATATTCTTGAGACCGCAAGTGCTTTGTGATTTCAAGCACACTTGCCTCTCCATTTTTGGGGGGGAATGCATTCTCACTGCCGTTCATTTGATTAATCAATTTCCCACTTTAGTTCTTTCCAAACAAACCCCTTCTGAACGTTTATATCATCAAACCCCATCATATTCACATTTAAGAGTATTTGGTTGCCTTGCATATGCTACTATAGTTCACCCTACCAAAAAGTTTGATTCTCGAGTAGTTAAATCTATTTTTATTGGGTACCCAGTTGGCCAAAAGGCATATAAACTCTATGATTTGTCCACTCAAAAAATATTCACTAGCCGAGATGTTTTATTTAAAGAAGATGTCTTCCCTTTTTCTACTCCAATTGCCAGTCCCACCACCATCCCAAACACTAGCCTTCCTTTACCCATTTCGGCCCATGACTCATCTCCACCACAAAATTCCAATCTAGCTCCTGAGCCCACTGAGCACACTTTGCCTATTAGTCCAATGAGTCCCACTCCTTCCACGCCTCCTTCTGCAGATCTTCCTCTTCCAGCACCAAATCCTCTTGTAATCCAATCCTCTCTTCCGCCTACTGCACCGCCTTCACCAACACCACCAGTTCAACCCACTCGCCAGTATGAATGTCACAAGGTTCCGAATGTGCGCCTCCAAGACTATGTTTGCTCTCAGGTCACGCTACCCAAAGATGCCCAATTGGAGTCTTCGTCTTCACATCGCACCTCAAGTACTCGTTATCCCTTGAGCAACTTTATTTCTTATCACCGATATACACCAACACATCTTGCTTTCATTACTCACCTCAGTCACAGTGTGGAGCCACGTTCCTTCTCTGAGGCCAATTCTTATCCTAACTAGCAGCAAGCCATGAGCTCTGAACTTCAAGCTTTAGAGTCCAATCATACATGGACTCTTACTCCTCTTCCTCCTGGTAAGCACCCTATTGGTTGTCGGTGGGTCTACAAGATCAAACATAATTCTGATGGCTATATTGAAAGGTACAAAGCTCGGTTAGTCGCCAAGGGTTATACACAGACAGAGGGTGTTGATTTTCATGATACTTTTTCTCCTACAGCCAAGATGGTTACTGTCCGCAGCCTTCTTGCACTTGCTGCTGCTTCCTCTTGGCCTCTTCATCAACTCGATGTCCATAATGCCTTCCTTCATGGGGATCTCCATGAAGAGATTTATATGACACCACCACCTGGTCTTCAGCGACAGGGGGAGAATCTGGTATGTCGCCTCCACAAGTCTTTATATGGCCTAAAGCAAGCTTCTCGTCAGTGGTTTGCAAAATTTTATGAAGCTATTCAAGCTGTCGATTTTACTCAGTCCAAAGAAGACTATTCCTTATTCACGTGCAAAAGAGGAAAGTCATTCATCGCTCTCTTGATTTATGTTGACGATATATTGATCACGGGAAATAACTTGGGTGCCATTAATTCTCTTAAACGTTTTCTTCATACCCGCTTCCGCATTAAGGATCTCGGTGACCTTAAATTCTTTTTGGGTATTGAAGTTTTGCATTCAAAGAAAGGTATTAGCATCTCTCAGAGGAAATACACCATTGACATCCTTAAAGATAGTGGTTTTCTTGGGGTACGACCTGTCTTATTTCCCATGGAACAAAATTTGAAATTATCTGGCACAGGTGAATTGCTTAAAGATCCAGCCAAGTACAGAAGGTTAGTGGGTCGTTTGATTTACTTGACCATCACTAGACCAGACATTACATATGCAGTGCATGTGCTCAGTAGATTTATGCATGAGCCACGTAAACCTCATATGGAGGCGGCGTTGCGCATCTTGAAGTACCTCAAAAACACTCCAGGACAAGGTTTATTTTTTCCAGCTCAAAATGACTTGAAATTGCGAGCTTATTGTGATTCTGACTGGGGAGGTTCTCCAACCACTAGAAGATCTACCACTGGATATTGTGTTTTTCTTGGAAACTCCTTGATTTCTTGGAGATCAAAGAGACAGAAAACTGTTTCCCTTTCTTCAGCAGAAGCAGAATACAGAGCTATGACTGGTGCTTGTTGTGAATTGACTTGGTTGCGTAGTTTGTTACGAGATCTTCAGTTGCCACATCGGAAGGCAGCGATACTTCATTGCGACAACCAAGCTGCGTTACATATAGCAGCAAATCCTGTTTTCCATGAGCGAACACGACACATTAAAATGGATTGTCATTTTATTAGAGACAAAATCTAAGATGGTTCTGTAACTACAAAGCATGTTGCTTCTTCCCAACAAATAGCAGACATCTTCACCAAAGCATTGGGCAAAGATGATTTCGCTCGTATGTCACGCAAGTTGGGAGTTCTTGACATCCACTCTCCAACTTGAGGGGGAGTGTTGAGAATCAAAGATTATCCTTTAGTTTAGGGATTGTATAATAGAATGGGAATGTTATATTATTTGATTTCCTGTATATATTCTTTCCTAGCTAGTTAGCTTACTTGTAGGAGAAACCTACGGAATGTATTATATAAACATACAACAACGATCAATGAGAATTATTCTGGTCAAATATCTTTTCATACCAATTTTACAGCATCTGATACTGTCCTAGCAATTGGCCTGTTCAATCCAACACCCCCCAACAAACAATGAGACAGAAAGAGCTAGCCATCTAAATTAATGTGAAAATAATTTACATTGATTGATCACCACTTACCCGACTGTGTCCTGTCTTGGAGAGATTGGAACAACCCCTGCTCGACTTGTAAGGCCAATTGTTGGTTTGATGCCAACCACTGAGTTTCGACTGGATGGACTTAAAATTGACCCGTCTGTTTCACTCCCCAGTGTCACTGCTGCCAGATTTGCTGCCGTTGATATTGCCGACCCGCTACTTGAGCCGCTTGGCGTCGCTTTGAAATTGTAAGGGTTCTGCACTCAACCGAACTATATCTCAGAATGTCTGTTATGTTATATTATCAGACTGTCAGTCAATCTCGAACATTAGTTATGTGAA
>NW_018921925.1:35717-50744 GCF_002207925.1 Prunus avium
ATTTTAAATATATGGTGGGTGGAAAAATAGGACCAGATGATGAAAATAGCAGCAGTCAATTAATTATTTGATTAAAAAATAATAATTTATGAATAAAGGGCACAATTCAAGGCTAGCTAATGTTTCCCACCATAAGAGAAGATAAAATTAGTGTTGTATGGTGAGTCTGTGACCACAAGAAGAACCAGCTAGCACCAATTGCAATCTGCCAGCTGACACTTGGAAAGTTGATTTTATCATTCTTTTATGCTTGCTTTAGAAATAGAGAGAATATATATATGCATACAGAACCTTCCCATATTTCAGGTTGTGTGAATGAAAACCTTTGCAGCCTGAAGTGGGATTGAAATTATTGTTTCTTTCTTTTTTATCTTTTTTCATACTTGCATGAGGCGCACATTTTCCTTCAAAGTTGATGATAGCTGGTCTGGTCCCAAATCAAGGGTACATTTTCCTTCAACAACCTACCAACGTGTGTCACATGGTGGATCGAGCAATGCAATTCACACTCGAAGCTCTTTTGATAAGTTATTTTAAAGTCTTTTTATATGTTGAGCCCTACTATCGTTTATTCTTTTAATATGACCCCCATTTTTTTTTTAAATGTAATAAAATAATACGTTATATGACATTCTGGGTGAAAATTAAAAATTTATAAGGTGTCAAATTGCTATATAGGTCATCAAATCTAAATTTAACACTCTTGGAGATGATATTGTGATGAACTCTTACTTTTGGCCTTCTATCTTTGCAACCAAAAATTATCCAATTTGTGGACGGTTATCTATGATTTAAAGCTTTATAATCTCTTTTTTAGTTCCCAACAAAACCATGGACTGTATGAAGTTTCAAGTATTATTGTCACATACCCAACATGGTAATGATTCTAATATTATGTACACTATTTTAGGTTAATACTCTTTATAGAGGATTGAAATACAAAGAACCAGATTCAAGGATAATAGATGGATGATATACTCTTTCTCTTTGTTAGGAGGCTGCGATTTTTCCTTGTTATGAGTAATTGATTATTGGTTGGAGCAACTTTCTCCTACGATTCTTGTCATTTCATGTCCACATAGAAGTTTTAAGCAATTCTAGTATAACAACATTATCGCATGCTACATAATTAGGCATGTACAGTTTATTTCACTACTACAAAACTGCTCTAAAGACACATTTTACAGAGCATAAAAGAAGGATCATGTCTTTTTCAACTTCATGTAGCACAAAAATGTCTTAAACATGTCTTTTACACAAAAAACACTCTACGTTTGTGTCTAAGACGAGTACAAAAAGAATCTATTTGTGCCCATTGAAATTTGGACACTAGTAGATTTGTGCCTAATGTCCATGTCAAGATCACCTTTAATTATGTCACTTCACTGTGAGTAATAAGTGAGGCTATGAAATTATTATTATAATTTGAAAGCACGATTAATTGTGCTTTTCATAGGGCACGAAGAGTATTTTTGTGCCTTTAAGGTTTATATGCTATTAAAAATCCTTCTCCACCCTTTGTTTTCTCCATAACCATATTTTTAGAAACTGAAAACCAGCCTCCTTTATTCTCATTCTACTTTGATTTTCATTTGTCTCTCTGCTCCCCCATCTTCCTTAGACTCCCCACCGTCCTCCCCAACCCCAGCAGCCCACAACCCACCAATTTTCCCCACCCCCACCCAACCCCAGCCATCTGTATCCGCACCTAACCCAGCCATCTCCACCTTTATGCACCTGTAGTCGGACCCCACCCACCCAACCCACGTTTCAGATTCACAACTGTGAGATCATGAGTGGCAGGCCTTGAATTTGGGGTGTTAGAGGTTGCAATTTGAACATTGATGATGGGTGTCTAGAGAAGATTTGGAGGGAGATAGAGGGAGAGAAGGAACTAAGCGGAGCCGGTGGTGGTAGCGCCAGGGTGGGTTTTAAGGCTGGGATCTTAAAATTGGGCCTGGGCTGAGGTTGGGTGAGAGAGCAGATTTTGGAGGAGAGAGAGAGATGAGGTGGAGATGGTAGAGGGAGGTGAGGTGGAGATGGTGGAGAGAGAGGAAGTGACGGTGGTTTAGATGGTCGACAAATACAAGGTGGTGGTGGTGGTTTTTGAGAAAGAGAGTGAGACAATAGGTGGCGGTGGAGGGAGAGAATAGGTGATTTAGATTTTTTTTTTATTTTTAACAATCATTTTTTTTTTCATAAATAAACATTTTGGACACAAATTAATAATTGATGTGCATTTACAGAAGTCAAATCAGAAGCAACTAACAACCGATGTAGTCAGATCAATGTCACATTTGTGCCCAAAAGTTATGAGTTTAGAGCACGAAAAAAAATAATCGCGCCTTACGATCAATGGAAGCTCCTACAGAGCAAACCGACCAATTTATTGTGATTGCACTGCGACTATTAACATAGAATACGAGTAACTGTGCAAAGAGCACAAAAGGTATTGGTGCCCAAAGCCTGATTTAGCAGTGGTTCCTTCCTATAAAAGGAACAACAATAGAAAACAAAACCCACGTCTACTTGCCTCAACATTATCATGGACAGTTTTTCATCAAAAAAACATCATGGACAATTGGTCTAAATATGAGTTGATATTATGCAACGAGTCATGACTAAAAGCCAAGTATCTTGTCACGCAAGTCTTGTTTTAAAGAATAGAAGTTTGTACGACAATTTACTACATATATTGATATTAAGTATTAATACTATGATCACAAAGGTTGGACCACTATTTCTAGAACAAGGCAATGTTTATGACAACTTATGATTGGACCACCTTATTTTAAAACAAGAATCTCGTGATGTAAACCTAACCCTAAGGTCCAAAAGTAAAGTCCCATTCAATGAAATTTTTGTTCTTCTATATGATCTACCCTCACTCAAAGGCCACCTTGTTAAACCAACTTCTACTATCGCAACTTTCTATAATATCAATTAATATGGTGCAAGATTAGTTTTTTTTTTGGGCGATACATAATATGGCAATCTAAATAAATGATGTTCACGGTGAATTGAAATATAAATAAATGAAACAACATTACCACATCAGTTGAGATTGAAAAAATTTAGTACTTCTAGGATTATTATTACTCAAAAATATGTGGTTGGTGTATCTCAAAAATAAAAATAAAAATATGTGGTTGGTGTTGGCCACACAACTTGATGATGTGTGGTTTCCTAACTACAGATTCATGAGTTGTGTGGTTTCTGGTCAATGCATGTGTCACGACTCAAAAAATTATTTGATATTATTTGATTGAAATGGACAAAAGCTCAATCAATTCTCAACAGATGTTCATAAGATGGAGAAATTATAAAATACTACAGTAGTATAGTCACCTAATACATCTTGTACACGTATTATAATATGAGTAGATGACATGGTTTATTTTTCTCCATTTTAGGGATGACATGGTTTATGGTCATCGTTTCTCTGCCGAACTGTTTTTTACTTGTGGGATTTGTGTGACCATTCATATATAACCTTACCAGACGAAATCTGGTTTCTGTCGGCAGATATGATACTCAATTGAAGATTTGATATTGATGACGAACAAACCTTAATCAATTGAAGATTTGAATGATGACAAACAAACCTTAACCAATTGAAGATTTGATTGATGACGAACAAACCTTATAATAAATCATAAATTAAGTTAATTAGTTAAATAAAAAAGAAAAATATAAATAAACTACAAATTCATATAAGAAATACAAGAATGTAACTATTTAAATATCGTAACTCGCAAGACCTTATAGCGCTAGTATAGCACTTATATATAATCACGCACTCATAACTAAAGTTCGACTCTAGACCTCCCTCTCTCTTTAGAATAAAAAATACATAATCATAGTTTAAGCTAAACATAGAAGCAAACTTAACACAGTCTAATACAATTTAGATTTAAAATAGACAAATCACTTGCAAGCAGTAAATTTGCAAGGGACTCTCCCATAACCTGAATTGGCCCTGATGAAGCGCAAGGCTGTAAAGAGGACGTTTCTGTTGGAGCCCATCAAGCCATAATTCAAATGCTGGACCACAGCAATTGAATTGTAAGGAAATTGAAGACTGTTGTAGGAGTTGAGAAATGCAGTGATCCCTTCCCTCAGGAGAGTCCTGTAAGGTTCTCCTCTTCCTTGTAGGCCTTGCAATAATGTCAGGTCAGTCCCGTATCTCCTAGCTGCCGCCAATCCGAAAACAACGGCTACCTTTGTGTCCGGGCTCACTGCCCTCCAGTAGCATTTGTGCTCTGGCAATGTCCACTGCCTGAAAAAACACAACCCCATCAAATGGTCAGAAAGGAAAAAAAAAATCGTTGAATTCAAACTTGGAAACTCTTTTAACACCGAAAAGAGAAATATCGCTAAAGCAAGAGTGAGTTGGTAAGTAGAAAAACAGTTTGGGGTACACCATAATAGATCATACTAGACTCTATGGTAGTTTTATGGAGAAAACAATTTTTACTCAAAGTAGGTAACCAACAACTTAAGACACTACAAAGCGAACCACAGTAAATAACTTACTGATGAGGGCATGCTGTAGCTTCCAAGAAGGGCACTGGTGGCATTGGAGGCAATGAGGGCAGTGGAGGCAATGGAGGCAATGGTGGCAATTTTGGAAGAGGGGGAAGCCTGAAAGGCGGAGGGCTGGCCGGCGTTACCGGGTTAGGCAGAGGCCTAGCCGGTGTCGGCGGTGTAGGAGCTACCGGATTAGCTGACCTTGGGCAAAATGACATAGGCTGAGCAGGCTGAGTGAGCAAAGAGTCCACAGCATACATCGCCGTATCAAACATCCTAAACATAAGCCTAAGGCTTTGAGCAGGGCCAGCACTAACCCCACAGCCATTTGAGCCTTGCCCTGTGCTTGAAACCTGAGCAAAACAGCCACTCAAATCTGGCGTGCCATCAAACTTGACAGCATAGTTTCCAAACCAATTTGTTGTTTCTTCCCTTGACATTGTGATTTGCCCATTGCTGTCACTGCAAGCCACTTGTACTTTAACACCTGCAAAAAGCAAAAGCATATGAATTTACAATTAAGAGTGTTAATTGAGAATGTGATTAGTACTAATTAATTAGAGATTATGGATCTCACCATTGATGGGATAATCAAAGAGGGATCTTTCACCATCTTTGCATTGGTCACAGAAGACTGTGCCACTGACCATGGTATCTGCCTGAGCTCCATCAATGGCAGCAGCCAAAATGAGAAGTGCTGCCAAAATGAACTTTTCTAGCCAATCCATGAGCATTGGACTAAATGAAAATGCAAAGAAAGAGAGAGTAAAGAATAAAGAAGAAGGTTTGGTGTAAAAATAAGAATGTGATGAGCACCTAGAAGAAGCAAATTAATAGAGAGTATGGTAAAGTAATGCTTACATTCAACTCTCAACTGCCTGCTTTTATGGTGTGTGGAAAACACCATTTTCAAACCAGAGGTGCATTTAAGGCTGGTGCTAATAGCCAAATATTCTTGGTTTCATTAGAACTAATGTTGAAATCACAAGTGTCATGATCCAACAATTAATTGTCTGAAGTTGATGCATACGCACTGCGCATCATGCGATTAGAGAGATAAACACAATAGTGTATACACCGTAACATGTTATTTTGTCCACGGCCATAGATATAACTGCAGGGCAGGAGTTTTTAGTTTTAGAATAATTTTGCCACGCAAACAGAGACTGTGGACATGAGCAGTACCTATCCCAAGATTTTGAAGGCAAGAAGTCCATATGTTGCCATTATTGGAGACGTGGGTCGGTTTGTGGCCAAAAAACATGACTTCAAGGCTTCAAGGTTTTGCTGGTGGAGGGTATTAGTTGGCCGTCAAAGTAGCAAAGGCATTGATGAGGAAGGCCTATAAGGAGATAGAGCTTCATGATATGCAAAGACAGAGAAATAAGTAATGACTTCTCTTTAATGCTCTTCAACTACACCTCACACATGTCTGCAAACCTCTTTCTCGTGCCCGCACTTACTCAAAAATTGATGTATTTGTCTAATGACATATTGCCAGGCTAGGCACGCGCAGAAGAAGAACTTTTGTTTTCTCTAGTGTAATTTGATAATAACCTCTTTGAACATGACCTAAGGCCAGCCTTGAGACTAGTTTTTTTTTTCTTTTTAACAAATCAGTACTCTAATTTAAACTAATTAAGAGAGGAAGATTCAAACTCGAAGTAAGAGAGTGGACTTAAAATATTGGCCCATTATGATGAACCAAACTCCGTACCAGTGTAAAAATGGACCTGCATTGTTGTTGTAGCATGGCAGAGCAACTGTAGCAGTGAGTGCCCAGTTGGCACTGGAAGCATTTATGCCAGTAGCGCTTTAGCAGTTACAAAAGCACTCCCAAACTACCCTAGTTTTGGTTGGTTGCCCTTGCCGTCATTTTGTGTATAAAATCTGTACAACTGGTGACATCTAATCAGTCAACTGTGCCATTTTCGTTATTTTGTGGGGGAAAATCTACCCTATTACTATTATACGACTGAAGACATTCAAGAATCTCTCATGAGCCATCAGAATTGCAACTTCTGTATTATTCCTTGCTCATAATACTGAAAACTCACCCTTTGCAATATGTTTTCTCGTCTTTTTTTTTGGCCAAAACAATTACAACATCAATTACTCGCAACAAAATTTTGAACCTACAGCAGAATAATGAATGCTAAAAATGATTCAATCAAAAGTCTACTTGCTTACAAATATGATTCATTCTATAAATCAGTAACTTGAAACTATAGGCAACTCCAATTCCAGTTCAGCCAATTCTGACCCTTACCCTAAGGCATAAAAAGTTAAACATCTGCAAACCCTGTACTGTAAATAACCGAAAAATCTACACATTCAGCAAAATTCCATCAATCACATGACCAGAAATACATAAATTTATGCAGCATTTCTTGTTAAAACACAAAATAAATTATCCAGAGAACATAGGCAGAACCATGAAGCATCAAATGCACAACATACCAAAATCTTCAACCATGAAATGTGTGAACCAGAATTTAAGGATCAAAAATAATAATTAGAGTTAAAGTATTTCTCAATCTTAAATACAACATACAAACAAAGCCCTACGGGCAAAACTAGTATAGCTATTTAAAATCCTACAAAAATTGTCTCAAGTTCAATGTATTACAGTCGCAGAAGAGAACACAAATCATTGAAACTGAAAATTCAACAGCCTCATGGATCCAACAGCTCAACTTAAAATCTTTTCCCATGGCTTACACCGAACTTGTAAAACGCCTCTTCAATTCTCATCAGCATGCCCGTCAACATGACTGTCAACATGCTCATCAACATGGCCATTCTCTGGTTCCACAGAACTGCTCCTACTCTCATTTTCCTCAGCACTGCACCGAAAGAAAAATATTACTTTTAGAGTTCTAACGAACCCTGAAAATAGCAACAAATAGTTGAAAGCACGTCTAATCACACACATTACAAGTTACTAACCCCCTAAAAACTAAAAGAGAAATCCATGGTTACATGAACCTTTAACTTTAAATGGCTCCATTCAAGTCAGGTAGATCCTTCTAGTCCAATATTCATATTTAACACATACTTACATAAAACAACTTTTTTTCCTTGTGCAGCAGCCAGGGTTAGGGATAGTAGTATGTGTCAAACAGCAGAAGGGAAAATTGCAATAAACATATAAAGATGAATGGGCAGCCTTCAGAATATCACAAGTTAGGGTTGAAATTGAAAAAGGAGGGTGTTTTATCAAACAAATTAGAAATACATTACCCAAGGGCAAAAATAAAGAGATAGTAGTGCCACCAATTTAAACTTGTCTATGTGTGCACATGAGAAGATAAGAGGGCAAAACAAAGACGAGCATAAAAAATCCTCAAAAGTGAATTGCAATTCATTGGAGCACCAAGTATTTTGTAAAACTCGACCTATCAATAAGATAACAAGTAATGCTCGGCAAAGTGAATTTCTTTTTATTACAGAAACCAGAGTTCAAGAAGCTTCCTTTTGGACACAAATGTAAACCATCAATACTCAGCATCTCCCCCACAAGGTTGACAAACCCCTTATGAAAAGGTTAAACTAAAAGACACACACTTACATGCATACAACCAATATGCTAATTCACTGTTCCATCAAGCAAATTTTCCTATAACTAGCTGAAACCAATTCTATCAACAATGCATCTTTCCAATTAACATAGCTAAGAAAATCCATGCAATCAAGTTCAACATAGAAATATCAAAAGCATCAGACTTTACAACTAAGCATTCTAATTACTAGCGATTGATATACCCAATCAATCAATCATATGACTGAAACAACAAACCTCTGGGGACGAGCATCTGCCACATCAGGCTTCCTCCAAGCTCTCTCAGTTCGATCTCCAGCACGCCCATTTCCTATCCCAAAACTCCTCTTCCCAAACGAGGGCGAGTGGTCTCTCTCAGCCACCTCCTTAATCTTCACCGACTCGAGCTCCTCATCAATCTTCTTCCAGTCCTTCCCCTTCTCTGCCAACACCTCCTCTCTTGGCCTCGCCTCACCAAACGGGTTTGAGCCCTTGGGCTTCGGTATTGCCGTCGACCCAGGTGAGGTCTCGTTGCTCACAGGCAGTGTCCTCGGCTGCAAATTGAGCCTCGGCCTTCCAGTACTCTCACTCAGACCACCATTACTCTCCTCCTTCTTCTTCCCCCAAACCTCAGAATCCGCACCACCACCATTGGACACGAACCCAACTCTTCTTTCTCGATCAAAACCAGACCCACCATTACTCTCCTCCTTCTTCCTCCCCCAATTATCAGAATCAGCACCCCCATCAGATGTGAACCCCACTTTCCTCTCCCGATCGAACCCACCACCGGAAGCACCGAATCTCCGTCCCTCAGACGACACAGAGCTCTTATTGGATACCCAACTGTCCGATTCATCAGCCTTCGACTGTGAACCACCAAAGAAACTACCTCCTGCTCCTCTCTCCCTCCTCTCAAACCCATTTCCCACCGTCGATTTCTTCGCAGCGCCCCAATCATCAATCTCGTCGGCCCTGGAAGGCCCATCGCGGTTCGATTCCTTCCCAAATCCACCTTCCCTCCTCTGTCCCGAACCCCACTTCGAATCCGACGACTCTTCGCCGTTGGAAAACCTGCTGTTTCCCCGATCAGACCCATAGGACCTGAACCCGCCGCCGAGCCGATTCCTGTCGAGCTCCTCGGCGGTTCGCTCGCGCGGACCGGTCGGGAGATGCATGCGGTCCTGGTGGGTGAGGCCCTCGGGCTGGGCCACGGGTTTGGGTGCGCCGAAGGCCGTGAACTCGGCGAGGGAGATTTTCTGGCCCTTGTTCTTCTTCTTAGGCTTGGCGGTGGCGGCTACAGACAAAGATGGGTAGTCGGCGGAGGGCGGCTCAACGACGTGTCGTGCGTTTTGGGTTTCTTGTTCGAGCTCGGCGTCCTGCTCTTCGGCGGCGAGGGCCCAAGCGCCAGGTTTGGCCCAAGGAGACACTGTTGCCGCCATGGTTGTGGTTGCTGTGTGCTGCGATGAAAAGGTCTCTCCTTTGTTTTTGCGCAAAGGATGGATTTTTTGGCGAAGCGTTGCGTTGTTGGGAAGCGAAGAGGGGGTTACGAATATATAGGGTAGGGAAGAGAATTTGATCCGACGGTGGAGATTGAAGTTTATGATTTTCCTTATCAGAGAGAGAATCTCTCTCTCTTTTTTCTTTTTTTCTTTTTTGATCCGGAGAGGGAATCTGACTTTGTTTTTTTTTCAATAATGATTTTGAGGAACTCGAAAACCTTACTAATTACCAATAGTAAATCAGTAATAATTGCAGTAAGAAATGAGTTAGAATTAAGCTAGGCAATTTCGAATGGTAAAAAATGAGTTAGAATTAAGCTAGGGAATGTCGATGTAACTTCGAATTAGTTTAGTGATAAGAGAGCTTAAGAAATGAGTTAGAATTATGATACAAAATAGCTTTTGAAGAAAAATGAAAGGAATTTTCATTTTCACCTTTTAGACGACTTTATATCCATAAAAAAAAATTTACAAGAAAAAGGTTAGCTTTCAGTAATTATCCATCCAAACCAAATTATTAATAAATCTCTCAATCTTAAAACGGCTTTACTTTATAGCATCATCAGATCATATTACGCTATAAACTCTTGACTAGAATCTTATTTTCCCAATTAAAGGAATTTCACGTTCTTTAATTTTGAAATTATCTTGTAATTAAACTATTTATTATTTCTTTTCTGGCAAAGCAATTTGGAAGATTTCATTGCTTAAATAGTAAAATATTGCACTATCTGCACATTCGAGTTAAATTTTGAACATCCTGGCAAAAAGTAAAAAGGTTAAATTTTGATAATTTGAGGGATGACATGAATCATATAATTTATGGTTTACTGTGTAGTAAAGTATGCAGTTTATTTGCCATTATACCAACCGAATTCATTGACAGCAAAAGCAAAAACTCAAGAGTTAAATACAAAGATATACAATTCCCAAGCAGTATTTGCCCATTTAATTGGCAAATATACCTCTCAGCTGTGTGTGTTCTATGATCTATCAATGACAATATGAACTGAAGATTTTCTTAACCAAGGAAAAAAGGACTAATACAAACTAGAAAGACATCTATAAGAAAAAATATATACAAACTAGAAAGAAAAAGAAAGAATCAAACTGAATCAGATATTAAGAAGAATCATACATGAAACTAGTGAACGAGAAGCCGAGTGTCGATATGTACAGATGCCATCAGCAGCCATGGAGAGATTGAGCATTGCCAATATCACAACAAATATCTCTATGCACTGGTATTGATACAGAACTGCAGCCCCATTCCTGAGCTGAGGGTGATTCAGAACTTAGCATTGAGAGTGGTGCCACACCTCACACTACAATTTAATTTGAGCGTCCGGTTGAGGGTTGCATCCGCTGGCTGGTGAAGAAAGGCACATAAAAAGTACTTTTGCAATCTGCTAATAGCCCCAAGGTCTGTCCAGAAGAAACCGGGAGCTCCCAACACTACAAACACTAACTCAAAGGAAGGCTATTGGCACCCAACACACTGCTACAACCTGTCCCTAAAAAAATTCATTTACTTTTTCATTATATCCCAAATCATTTCATATCCAAAAAGAAGAAAGAATTTATTTAATAAATAAAATAAATAAATAAATAAAAGACTAGCTATGGCTGGTCTTAGGCCACGGAAATGTCCAACTAGGGGAGGGGAGGGGAGGCCAATTTTTTTTTTTAAATGAATAAGAGTAAACGGGTATTTGGAAGGTGTAATGAGCAATGGGAAGGTGTAATGAGCAATGTGCTAGATGCCCATAGACTCACCCCTACTCAAAATGATTGTTGCAGTGCAGCTTCATTGCTGGGGATTTCATTCTCCAAGATGATTGTTGCAGGGTTACGGTTCAGGATAATCTGAATTGTGTAAGGTGAGCAAACGTTCATCTTCAGAACCCTTCATTGAATCTCTAATGTACCATGTTACAGTTCCTGCTATGAAAAGAAAAACTACTGTAAGCATCCATAAGCAAAGATTGTAAATGTTACAGCCAACTGTAAGTGTAAGTATGCCCCTCAGTCTAACCAATAATTAATGATGGGATTGCAACTGAGTAGGCATGGAACATTGTAAATTAGTATCCTGATCAAGAGGAAAATGAATGTCTCAGATCATTGGGATCAAATTTAACATGCATCTGTTTTATTCTCAATCATCTTATTAGATAAGAATTTTCAATTGTCATGTTGATCTGAATTTAAAGGAGATAATAAAAACCCCAAACCCCAAATCCCGGATAATAGAAGGATGCAAAGTCCATGTATACCTTGTGTAGATGATTCTTCATTTTTGGTTGCATGGAGTATGATAGTTCCTGACAGAACAGTGATGAATCCACATATTTCAGAGGCTATGCTGCTTACATCCTGACCAGACCAATCCTGTATTGAACATAGAAAACAACGTGAAATTCAGAATCCCATGTCTTTGTAATTGCATGGAAAACAACCAATAAAGGCATCAGAAGAAACCCACAGTATATAGATCAAGCAATCTACCTTGAACATTATTACACTAGCAATAATGGTCAGAGTTGTGAACATCACATAATATACTGGGGCAACAATTGCTGCATCGAATGTATCCAAAGCCTGAAACAAAGTGGCCATGAACTTGAATGATGTGAGATTCAGCAGGTAATTATTATAATTTGAAGTCCATGAAAGTCTGAGTTAAAAGATGGCTAAATTGAAGTACTAACAAGATTACTGTCCAAGCAGCACGTGATACTTAAAGTTCAATTTTTTAATAAAGTAGACCAACTTAAACTTACTTTCCAATTTCAATAACTAAATTTTCAGATTTTGAGAAATTTCCAAACTTATTACGATGGAAATCCTGTTTGCTTGAGATTTGATATAGTGTTATTATATTTACAAGTTATATGACAGAGGCAGAATGCATTACTGTCCCCTCCTTTATAGGCCAGGAACACATTGGAGTCAATATGTAACAAATGGGCAAATCAGGATCTGAGAAACCAAATGCTGAATAGGCATTGCAGGTGGAGCACAGATTTTTAGCACAAAATGGCTAGTCAGCACATAAAACACCAATGATGATAGTCTCGGAGGAAGAGACCAAAATTAATAGCGCAATACTGACCTTGTTGAGGTAATTCAACTGTGTAACTACGCAGATTACTGCAACAGTCAGAAAAAACCAAGTCTGAGGATAGGCTATCTGACTTACTCCCTCAAGAGTTAGCTTTATTGCAATTCCAATGGCCTTTATGCTTACAACCTGAAGTAGCACAGCAGAGGTATACAGCTAAACACCTAACAATTTGAACACATAAGACAGAGGAACAAAGTGCCTATTTGTACTTGGCAGACTAGAAAAGCATAGTTACCGTAAGTGAACCCATCAAGGAACAGATTCCCAAGTAGACCAGTATATTTGTTTGCCCATAGTGAGGTTCAAAATGCAAAACCAAAGTTAACACTAGGGAAAGTGTAGCAGCAACGTAAACCAGAAAGGCTGTGTATAGAAAACAAAAACAAAAACAAAAGTAAAATTTTCAGGACAAAACAATGAAGGTTCTATGACGAGTAGCATTGAAGAAAAAGAAATATGAGGTTTAAAGTCATGAACCTGGTTGGGTCGCCAGAACCCAGATTTCCTGTACAGAATTTAGAGTATGCTCTTGAGGTGCATGGATCACGATTACCACTGATCCCACGATGCAGGTAACACATCCCACAATACCCATTTTCTGTATTCGTTCCTTCAACAAGAAGTGAGCCAAAACAGCACTAGACAAATCCAACAAACACGCAAAAGTTGGTAACAAAAGCTTTTAAACAATACCTTCTTTTTATCAGAAATCAGCAATGAAATGAACTCAGACAGAAGTGCATTTACCTGACTATTATACTCAGTGCACCAAGTGGGGTTACAAGAACTGCTGGAGCATATACATAAGCCACAAAATTGGCAACCTCTCCACCAATCACTACCCAGTTGAAAAAATTCAAAACCAAAGATCAATAACTCACATGTACTTATCATTTCAGTCACACACATTTTCTGTAGAGAGAGAGAGAGCTGTACTTACTGGTGATCATGCCCGCCCACCAAAGTGGCTCTAGTAAGTAAGTATAACCACCAACTCCTGCACAACTCAAAAGACACAGATTTTCAATTACCCAAATCAAAGATGTACAACAAATCAATCACATCGCAACTTATGAAATAATCAAAAAACAATCAAAACCATGAATTAACAGTTCGGATTCTGGAACCTATCAATCATCAAACACATAATTAACTTTCAAAAATTGAATCTTTTGGTTAAATCTTTGTAATTTACTCCAATTTCCAACCTCAACCATCCAAAAAAGGGAAATGCTAATGTGCCAATGGCATCGACATTGAAAATAAACTAAAAGAATGGAACCCAGAATTCGTGTAAGAGTAAAAATGACCTGCTCGAGTACCGGCAGCTCCAGCGCGCTTGAGACCCTTCTTCTTCAAGATGAAGCTCGCGCCTATGAAGGCGCTCGAAGCCATCGCTAGTATCAGCCCCTTCGTATTCTCTGACACCCCCATCTCTCTCTCTCTCTCTCGCTCACTCTCTCTCTAGAATTTCGAATTCCCGCCAACCAGAGTTGAACAAGTTGTACCTCTCTCTCTGTGTAAATTGCAATACACCCTCTGAAGCTTTCAGAGAGAGAGATCTCTCTCTCAACGCGAAGAAACACGCTTGAGCCCGTCGTCTAGTCGGAAGCTTCCCGTGGCAGTACGGACGGAGGTAACAATACAGTGCTTCGCGCGCTCGCCACACCAATGTGCGGGATCTGATTCTATTGGCTATGATTTTCTACTTTTTTTGAAATGACGATAGTGCCCTTAGCTCATCTGGAGGGTGCTACGTGGGCAACAGGGTAGATTAGATCCTCTGTTGCTGTTGTTACAGTTGAGTTCACGTGGAATCAGTTGGATGACAGCTTATGGGCCAAAGATTTGCCCCTGGAGTTTGGACTTTTACTTTTCTCTGTAACTTTTTCTGGTGCTGTTTGGACGCTAGGAAAATTGAAAGTGGGAAAGTTAAAACAAAATATAAAATATAAAATTGGCACCACGTCAAGGCGTTTGCGCTAAAATAGCCATTTTTCACAACTTTTATTCTATAATAGCCCATGACTCATATAATGTTTCTTTGTTATTCGTATAATTCCCTCTTTGTTGTCCCTATAGTACCTCTTTAATACAAGGGGGCTATTTTAGAATAGAATTTATGAAAAACGATTATTTTAGCCAATTTCACCCGAAAAAAATGGAATGATAGATGACCTTATCTGCTTCAAATGTAAGAAATTAGTATTATGGGATTTGCGAATATACTCTGCTATGGATAGTAATTTGGTTTATATACTAATGAATTAGATATGATAGATTTCATCCCTAAACCAAAATGAAAAAAAAAAAAAAAAAAAAAAAAA
>NW_018921925.1:52956-88115 GCF_002207925.1 Prunus avium
CCATAAAACAAACCCTAATCAGACCCCAGCCTACTAAAAACCGAAATTCGAAAAAGTAAAGACAGACCGACTCATAATAACAGAGAGATAAACGACGACGTTTCCATCATCGCCAGAGCACCGAGTAAACGGAGTCGTCTAGGAGAGCTGGCCGCAGTCAGCAACCACCACTGGCTTGGAGGTCCTGCCGGAGCTCGACCCAACCTTCTCGATGTTTTTCACAACATCAAGCCCCTCGATCACTTGACCGAACACGACGTGCTTGCCGTCGAGCCACTCGGTCTTGGCCGTGCAGACGAAGAACTGAGATCCGTTGGTACCGGGGCCGGCGTTGGCCATGGACAGGATTCCAGGTCCGGTGTGCTTCTTGACGAAGTTCTCATCGGCGAACTTGGCGCCGTAGATCGATTCACCTCCGGTGCCGTTTCCGGCTGTGAAGTCACCTCCCTGGCACATGAACCCTGGGATCACTCGGTGGAAGGAGGAACCCTTGTAGTGCAGGGGCTTACCGCTGCGGCCAACTCCCTTCTCTCCGGTGCAAAGAGCCCTGAAGTTCTCGGCGGTGCGGGGGGTGGTGTCGGCGTAGAGCTCCATGACGATACGGCCGGCAGGCTGGCCTCCGATCGTCATGTCGAAGAAGACCTTAGGGTTTGAAGCCATTGATGCGAATTTCAAGGGTTTGTTTGGATCGTTCGCGAAGAGATTTGGGGAAAACGAGAGCGATGATGCTTAGGGTTTGCGATGCGTGGACGAGGTCACGAGGACGAGGGGTTTATAAAAGGGCCTCTGAGGTGAATATCTATGGCAAGTTGTTTTCAGCCGTTGGATGAAGACACGTGCATTGAATCTGACGGGATATGGGCTAACCGTGGTTGGGTCGGGTTTTAACCAGGGTTGGGTTTTGGGATCCGAGGCTGAGTGAAGTGGTTGTGTACTGGTATATGCCTTTGTCATTATTCGGATAGGGTATTAGGGTTCGTGGACTTTCGGGAGAAAGAAACGACACCGTTTGGACCACGTTGTGTTGTGAATTTGGTAAACACTTGGATGGCACACATGGTATTAAATAAAAGGTGAAACACTGACAATTTTACTGATTTTTACTGACCCTCTGAGGCAGATCCGACGGTCTGGATTTCGCAAGGATGCAGATGCCGACATACACATAAAGCCAAAAGGATCTGAAATTACGGATCATGAGGACTAATTTTTATATTATTTATTTTTCTGAATGAAAAATAAATTAATAAATAAATATATGTATCCATGGATCATGCATGGATGCCCGGTCCATCGATCCATGAATTGGACCCGTTCACTTGGTCCAACCTAGGAAATGTAGATTGAAGGACGAATGACAACCATTGGATTAATTAATTTAATTTGCTATTTATTCCATGCGGAAAATAATATAAAATTTTCTTAATTATGAAATAAAAATAAACAAATCAATGAAATCATATATTCTTGGAGGATCATTATTCTCTAAAAGAGGAAGCACACTTTCTTTAGTAAAGTTGTGGGGATTCACCTGCTGATTATCTTCCAATTGACAGATCATCATTCATAAGCAAAACAATGGGTATATGGCTTATGGAGCTCAGAACTTGTGATCATATGCCATTTTTTGTAGGGACCAGAAAAATTCTTTTCGTTGGTGCCGTCAATATTTTTTCTTCTTCTTTGGGTCGAGAATTGGGATACGACAACATGGAGAGAAAGTAGACTTACGAAATGCTACGGACAGTTGCTTACGAACGTGCAGGTGATCACACCCTGCTAATGTACATGCATCAACAATCGAGAGTCACCCACGAGAGCGACTGCCCTAAACACTGCTGTAATTTATTAAATTCGAATTGGATCTGAAAATTAGATGCATTTCACTATGAAGAAATCATAGGTCCCACTAATGCATAAAAGCAAATGATAGATACCTATAGGGGACCTTTTGTTTGGGAAAGTGAAGGAAAGGAAATTCTCACGCGACAATCATGAATGGCCACGGATTTTAGAAATCTTCTCCATCATAGAGCCACAACCTTTCTCAAAAGAAAATATATACAAAAGGAATGGCTGAAAGAAATGGCACAATTTTATAAGCCTGCGGAATATTTCTAAAGCCATTGATGTAAGCAATACACACTAGTTTTTACATTTTTCTTCCAAAGCCTACAGTTTTCAGATTTCACCTATATGCACAAGAATTTATCTCACAAAAACTCTTCAGCCTGTAACAATCCGGGATAGATAACCGACGTTATTTGTTTCAAGGACTTCACAGATGATTTGAGGAACGCATGTCTCTCCATCGCTACAAAATATATTACAAGGAAAAAACCATTCGTTAAATGTTGAAGAACTACCATTAAAAAAAGTGATAAAACATGTATGCAGAGTGAATGGAGTTCACCTTTTATTAAAAGTTTAACTTCCTTTGAAAAATCTTCCACTCGCCCTAACACAGGTCTTATGCCGCATATTTGTAGAACACAAAGTTCCAAGTGCAAGGCCATCTCCATTATTTGTAGCAATAAGCAACAGATACTCTGCACTTCAATTTGAATCTCATTTGATCTTTTATCCCCACACAGCTCCGTAACAATGGTAATTGCTTGATCCTACATCAGAGATAACATATCCAACTCAAAACAAAAGTCGCCTCGAAACTTAATTTTAAGTATTTGGAAGACCAGATATTTTTTGCATAATTAAACAAATCAAAGCCACACCTTGAGACATCTCAAGATCTTAAAAGATTAGCAAAATAAAAACTAATTAAAGAATAAAAAATTGTCATCTTACTTGTAAGCCATGCAGGATTTCAGGCATTGGAAGCTCAGGAAAATGGTCAAGATCAACAAACCCCACCTCCTCTGCCCTTCTAGCAGCACCCTCAGCTTGTAAACAGAGGAACTTCAAGAGAAGAAAAGTAATTCTGTATATCTGAAGGGCAACAGTGTCGGAGAAGTATGACTGAGATACGTGATCACTATTTTCAGTTGATTGAGTTTTAATAGCCAGCGCAGTTGTGGTAGAGATGGCCGAGAATTTTGGTTTTGACACACAACTGAGCGGTGAAAGAGCAAACCATCCACTTCTACTGTTAACAAATGAGGGTTTCTTGCAGCCATCGAATTCCTCTTTAAGGATAGGAGGGCATACGAGAGGAGCATTAAGACTCGAAGATTCTCCAAGGCGTTGAGTTCCCCGGCTGATAAAGGCCAAAAGATGGATACTTTTCTCTCTCAGCTGGGAGTCCATTTCTTTCATGGCTTTAACCCATGAATTCCAATGTTTTGCTAGCACGCACATCAGCATGAGAGTATGCTCAGTTTCTTTAAGATCAGTAAGAGAAGTTTGTCTCTGCTGAGACCGAGGTCTTTTCTTGTCATGACCATCAGATGGGAAATCTGGAGCACTGAGATAGTAAGAAATCATATAGGCTTTCTCCGAAAAGAAGTAAGGTATTACATTCTCCACAACATCAGAACAAGCAGAACTGTCTCCTAAAGACTGAACCATAGCTGTGATGACTGCCAAACCAAGTCCCCAAATTTGCTGAGGCTTCTCAGTTTTTTCAGTTGAGTTGGGATTTCTCTTAGTAGTATTAACGGAAGAAGACCTACCTTCCAAGTACTCAGCAAACAAAAGTCTCAGAGACGAAAGAAACCCATAATTAATTAGCATTTCTGCACCCTGCCTCACACGGGCAACAGTCAAAAAGAACTTCATTATAATGGGCACAGAGTCAAGTGAGTTCTTATCTTGAAGCTTCAGAATAAGATGCTGAAGCTGGAGGTGATTTTGTATAATGGGGAACCAAGTGTTGGGAGTTAAGAAATTTCTCAGTATCAAGTCCATAGTAGTTAGGGAGAGGGTGCCATGCTCAACAATAGCCATACAGTTACAGAGAATTGGTAGTAGACCAAGACTTGCATTAGATATTTTAGCCAGGTCTTCAACAGATGCTATATCTCTTGCCCCAACTAAATGTGACTTATGACAACTAAACTCCACCGCTGAGAGAAGCAACATAAGCAAGAGCTTTACTGTAGTGTTAACCCCCATAACTGCTGGCCCGGTAACTAATGCTCTGAAATCACTCAATACTTTAAGGCCAGAACCTGATGTTTTTAGTATAAGAATGCAAACAGACAAAGGCAGGCTTTTATGTGCATACATCATAAGATAGAGAAGCAACTCTGCTTGAGCTGAAAGGAAGTGAAAGATATCTTCAGGAGCTCCAGGTAATGAAGCTAATGATTCTACTGTGTCATGGAAGCTCTGGCATATGTGATTGATGCATGAGAAAACAAGTTGATCAGACATCTCTTTCGCTGTACTTTTCATCTCCAGTGACTGCAGTAGCAGGTACACGTGAATTAATTTCAAAAAAGAATTAGGCATTTTCTAAAGCAAAAATAAAAAAAACCAAACCATGATAAATAAAGCCATACAACAGCCCACAAACCGCACTAATCAGCATTTAGATGCCCACTGCTGAAAGCAGGATGCTTAGATCATGTGATTTCTTCCAACACAATATTGGGGCCTTCACTATATGTTAAAACCTCAACAACTCAGTTTTTCGTATCGTATTCATGATTAGATGGAATGCAATGACTTTGTCGCTCTCATTAGAAAATGGATAGAAGTTACCGGAGTATTTCAAAATAAAATCAGTATTCATCAGGTACAATTAAATTCTTTTACCATTCATACCCAGTTTTGACGATAGGAAACTTGATATATCATGAGGGTTGAACCTCTAGCTCTAGGTCCTAGTGTTTTCACTTCATTCTTCGGCACCCTAATTAGACATGGCATAGGTGCAGCACAGTGTTCATCAACTGAGCTATCACTAACACTGCTTAACTTTCAAAAACTTTGAAATGAGAAATCAGATATTTGAAATATTAGACATCAACTTTTTTTATTTATAACTAACATTAGATTTAAAGTATTTTAAACCATTATATACATCTACATGATCCTTAAAATATCTTGAACCATAAAAAGCAGCTACAGACATCTACATGATCCTTAAAATATCTTGAACCATAAAAAGTAGCTACAGATATCGAATTTCTAACTATGAGAACGCAACTGTAAGCAATTACAAAGTCTAAGAGAGAACTCACATCATCCGTGTACACAGTTAAGACACTTCTTAATGCCCTTAGTGCAGAAAGCTTCGAACTTGTAAGCAACGCCATTGAGTTTGCAGCCTTCATGTGATTCAACATTGTTTCTGCAGTTGCCTTTGATGCCTTCCACTTTGAATAATCCCAAAGATCTAACCCCAAATCAGCTCGTACACGTTTAAGATCAAACAAGTATGCATCTTTTCCGGTTACAAAAAGATCAGCATCATATTTATGTTGGTAAATCTGAAAAACATTTGATTCTATAAGGAACCGAGAAAGTTCTTTGAAAGGTCCAGCACTGACTTCACGGCCTTCAAGCTCTCCTTGTAGATGATAATAAAGATCACTGAGAATCAAATAGTTTGGCTCCTTCCCTGCACTGGAAAAAGATAATAAATTCTTCATATGCAGCCAAATGCACAACATGTGTTCCGGATGTGGGATAATACTCTCAACAAATTCTTATGAGAGATAACATATGTAATTAAAAGATCAATATGTGAAACAGAATATACGACAGATCAAATTATCTGTTGAACCCTATGCAAATTGAATCCACCCAAACTTATGGTTACATGTCACCACTTAGATGGTCTGTCAAAGGCTAGAAATCAGATCGACTTCAAGGTCAATGGTAATAAGGCAAGCAACATCACGTCATGGGGGAAGCCCATCATATAAGGTGATTACAACATGAAGAATCACTGTTACAACTTACATGCACATGGACGGAGGTGACCACACACACACAAAAAGAGCCAAACATGACTCTTGAAACCAGAAAATGGACTGGTAATCAGTAGTCAACCGACATACAGGGAATACGAACACAGGCAAGAGATAATAGAGTACTGCTTGACCAAAGCATCAGATAACTCTTCCAAGGTTCTGTATTTAAATCCTTACTTTATACTCTGGTAACTTCCAGGACTCGAAACTTATGTTTCACATATCAATCATATCACAGGAAGAACTGTTTTCTCACTGTAAGAATACATTTACTGGAAGGAGCACTCATAAAAATCCAGAATCTTCAGGGGAGGGTATAATATCAGTTTCCAGACATACAAATGCTTCACACAAGAAGTGCACAGTTAAACATAGAAATTCCAACAGAAATTAACAATAACACACATATTACCTGTAACCATGCTGTGAGTATTGACCTAACAACTCAGAAAAAGCAGGATGACTTCTGAACTGCCAATGAAGGGAAAGAAAAAAGATAACAATCAGATATGATGCAAACTTTACAGTCTCAATACTATAAGGGAAGTATTAAATTTGAGAATTGATGAAACTAGAAATTAAACTGAGCTCTTAATGGGTTTATCAGCATACAATCATATTTAGTTACGAATTAAGTAATACAATCAAGAAAGGATCAAACCTTATTTGACAGGATGCTGGACTTCTCAAGTAATGACACAGACAAACTTCCTGCATCACCATTTGCTAAGTTCACCATCACATGGGCAGTGATTACACTCGCAGCAACCTGTGAAGTTACAGCTACCATTATTGCATTCTAAAAATTAAGAAAACTATTGGGAAAGGTCTACAGTACACATCCTATCAAGGAACCGCTTTATTAATAGTTTGATACTAATGTATGTCATAAAGCACAGATTGAACAGAGTAATGTATAGGTGAGAAACGTTCTTATACAGAGGATGATTGTTTCTTTGAACAGTGAACTTAAGCAGAAACTAAATGAGATGATAAGTGATAACTAACCAACCAAATTGAACAGTGAACTTACATAACATTAAACAACCAACAAAAATCCGAGAATGAGTGAAGATGAGATGATATGTGATAACTAACCAACCAAATTGAAGACAAAACCAGGGACCAAAACAACAGACATAATTCACACGTAAGAGGAAGTAAAAAATTCCAGAATAGAAGTCACCTTTGCCCGTAAATACAACTTGAGGTCATATTCACAATAAGAAAGTGACTTGGTAAGATTATCCAAAACAGAGCTCCCACACCAGGCTGATAAAATATCCACCAGATCTGAAGCTTTTGATTTTTCTAATCTTACTGTATTTTGTATCCTGTCTTGTGATTCAGGCACTTGTTTTGCAAGTGACTCCAAATGTAATAGCTTTTTGTGCAGAAACATGTCATGTGCCATTATTTCCAATATGGCAGATTGACACTGATATCTGAAAGCCAAATCTTGAGCTTCTGTCTCAGTTATATTTTCAGGTGAAGGAGCTTCTACACTAGAAATTACTGAAATAAAACTGGACAATTTTTTCCAGAAATTTTCGGAGCTTTTCAGGCATTCCAAAATATTAGTGTACTGAGCAGCACCTTGCCACAGTGCCCTTAGAAAGTTAAGAACATTCAGCAGTATTCGGGGATTGCTGCAGATTTAACAAAAGGAAGTAAGAAAATGAGAGAAAAAGGCATAAATTTCAAGACTGCAGGATAATGATGAAAGAACTAACAAAGAAACCAAATTAAGGATCCATTGAGCACGAAATACCTGTTGATAAGATCATTAGATCTTTCAATTTGATACAGAACTGCATCCACAATACTTGTTTTTTCAGACTCAGATGACCTGAAGGTAACATCATTTGTTGGTAGCTTCACATGACCAGCATTACTCTGTTGAACATCCTTTTTCACTTCGGTGGATAATACAGCAACAAGAAAAGCAGGCTGTACATGAATAAACAATCAATCAAAAAAAGTTAAACCAAATCATTTTCAAAAAGGCAATAACCAGGTCACTTATGACCTAAGATCTAGTAAACCAGACAACTTTGGCTTGAATGCCAGACCTTTGTTCCTGTTTTCATTAAGGAGTAGCTTAGGCTCAGTTGCCTTGACTGCATCAAAAAGTATATTTGTACTAGATGCCCAAACTGCTAATTTTTAAGAAGATACTTCGACTCATCAGAATCAACAACACATTACTGTGAAGAAGGTGTCCACCTCAAACAACATAAGAAACTACAGTACCACTGATCCAGACAACTCTAACTGCTGAGTTATTAACAACTGCCCTTCTATCTAGAAGAATATCAGACAGAGAAATACCCCTGAACTCAGATGACACAGATGCCTACGTAGAAGACCAAAACCTAACCCTTCGCTTAACAATGAGTAACAGGTCTGTGGAAGTACCCAGCTAAACTTGGCTTTTTCAACAGCTAATAACGCTACTAGTTCTACTACTTTGAAGTCAAACGCTTTAGTAAGTGGAGGAAAATGTTATCTGTATAGATCACAAAACTCCAATGAAAGGCTAGCAATATAACCACACAAAGTTTGCCTTGAGGATGAAAGGCACTAAAATTGCCACCATATGTACACACACACACATACAATGTTTTCTTCTTTTCAAAGAGAGATTTTTTAAGGATTAAACGACAAAAGTACAAGTATAATGGACAAGACATTCACTTCAAAGAAACAGAACAAAAATATGTGGACAATCTCGTGCTAAAACAGACCCAACAGAAAACACAACAAATACTTTGTGCTCGCCAATCTAACCAAATATCTGTGAAATATAAGCACCTAATCACAGAATTTAAAAGTGTTTTTTTTCCAAAAAAATGAAAAAGGAGCAAAATTTGGAGCCGTTAATCAAACAATTGTCAAGATAGCTTAAATTAAAATCGGAAGAAATGGACCATTAGCATTCTTTCTTTTCTATTATTTTTTTGGACCTAAACACCACTATCATTCAAACCTTACTTCCTAACTTTGTGAGTGAAACTCAAACAATAAAATACAGAACTTGATACCATACAATAACAAACCTGATAACGAGCAGCAGAAGTGAGGAGATTGAATACAGCAACAAAGAGATCTTCATTCCATTCCGACTGCTCAAGTAATATGTAACTAACACACTGCCTCAGATCTCCAATCTACAACAGTGTAGCAGCAACAAACAGATTTAGAAGCAGTTGATTTATTCAACTGAAATTACAAGAAATTAACACGGAACTAAAAAATAAATGTAAACACACCAAACCTGCTTATCATCCAGACCGAAGCTGCTACCAAACAAATATGGTTGCATTAAATCTGCCATCATCAAGAACGCTGATAAAACCCTAGCAGCACCAACTTGTATTCCCTGCACAGAAAACTCAAGAACCTTAATAAAGATACTCAACAAATATGGAAATATTATCCGACATACCGTCAATAAAACCAAGACAAAAAGAATACCACTTAGAATTGTTTGGTAGTGACAAAGGATTAACATTCCCGACTTATTTAGGGTCTATACAATTCTGTGTAATTAAATGTATATAAGTTGTGCACAATGCCATATTCTATCCTGTAGGGCATGCTAGTTCGACGGTTAAACAAAATAACATTACGCCTATCATGCCCAAAGCTTAGAGTAAGGCTTAAAAACCATTGAATGCAACTATATGTTTCTTATGAATCAAAGTGTTGTAATAAGTGTAAAAAAAGAAACAAATTGACATTGCAATTCACCAAAAAACAATAATTATATAGACAATAGAGGCAAGCAATGAGGAACTATCCCGATAATACTTTGATGATATACATGTAGATACACAATAACCAAAAAGGGAGAACCCTGTAACTGTACTGTTTACAAATGTAAAGCAAAGAATAGAGTCAATAACAATTGAGAATGGAGAAAGGCCATACAGGATTGCGAAAGTAAGATATCAAGGAGACAAGCGCTGCAACTACAGGAATTGGTTTTGTTGCAGATGAGAAGACTGCTTGGTGAAAAAATGGAGGGCTGGAAGATATATCCTGGAAATACACGAAGCTGAACATCAACTTTTGTATTAAATAAAAATACAATGCTTAAACCCAACCACCATATTATAAATAAAGGAAAATATCAATCACAGATACATATAGTTGGTCTCTACACAGACACTCCAGAAAACTCACTTTTGAACAGAAGTAGATCACTACATTTAGCATTATACAAAAAAATTGTAACATATACCATGCCAATCAAAATGCAAATTCCACATGCATACTTCCAAGCATACCTTAGAAAATTTGGAGAGGATTATGAAAAGAATATCTAAAACAGAACATATAGCCATCTCAAAACCTTCAATCTCTGTCGGATGCTGGCTGATATAAAGTCTCTGCAGAAAAATGTCCCCAAATTAGTGATTAGAACAAAATCACAACAGGTTGTGACTAAACACGATCATAAGATACACAGCATAGCCCACCTCTAATGCTTCTGTAGTTGTACAAACAATCCGAAAGAGAGTACTATGGATGGAAGAATCAGACAGTAACTTATCCAAGATGACTTCATCCAACTTTTCAGAGCATGATATTGATGTAATACATTTTTTCATCACTTCAAGCACCTGACACAGTAAAGGATATTAAAATTCACCTTCCCAGCATAATCTACATTTACAATACCAGTTGGGCCAAGTATATAATAAATTAGACAACCAATTAATAGAGAAGATTAACTAGCCACAAGAAGCCAAACATGCACACATTGTGATTCCCTACCAAGCATTGATGCAGACAAAATTTTGGATATGAATTCTTTACAAGCTTGCCTATTTGGGCTCATTTGTTGTATCATCCTAGAAATTGTCTTGAAAATGATGCTTTCAACTAAACTTCTTTTCTTTTCCTTTCTTTGATAAGAAACAGAATAACACTATTAAAATGACGTGAAACTAGTACTACAGTTACAGCAAACAAGTAATTCACTGAAGGTACAAAAATTCTATATCAGTCTGCTATCTACTCAACAGTTCTGGAAGATTCAATTGGCCTAGACCTTTTATCAGAATGGACACAAGGAGATATTCTCTACAGCAGATACTAATGAAGGAAGCTTACCCATTTGAAAATCATTCAAATTTCTCCAGAAATTGAAATTCCAGCTCATTGGAATATAGGAGGCCGAAGATTGGCAATTTGCACATCATGTATTAGAGACAGATATAAAAAGAACAAAGGAAGAACCCCAACCTAATTATCTCCCTAAGAACTAATTTTCTCCCTTTCCCACAAATAACTGAAGATTATGAAGAAAATACCTAATTCCCAATGAAATGTCATTCCAAGGACTTCGATTGGAACCTCCAGCCACCACATTAAAGCCTCACACATTGGCATCAATGCCAAATATAACTTGAATGACAACATGCCATAGAGATTCTCTTTCCAAAGGAAAGCTACACAACAACTTCCCTAACAAAATCGAGTTCCTATTTAACTGTGCTCTCATTCATAATTTTTAGAAAGATATTTAAAAGACTGATGACTCATATCCAGACTCGTCATCCCAATAGGACACAGCACATAAGACAGCAACTGCATGCAGAGCAAAAGGACTTGACCTCATATGGTAGTATAATAATCGCTAAGAAAATATAAAGTTACTCTCCTGTATGTACCTTGTATGGAACTATCAACTTTTCTCTGTTTCTGATGGTTTATAGGGCAATCCTATTAATTAGGACCAGCTCAGAATTTAAGCTAGTTATACAAAAAACAAAAAGCTCACCCCCCCAACAGGAATCAAGTTTGTTGTAAACTTAAAGTAAAACAAAAATAGAACCCACTTTTGTCACAATAGCAGCACAAGAGAAACCAAAGGATGTACCTTCAATGTTACTCTCCAACGAGTATGTTTCACCTTGTATTTCCAGTATTCATGGTTAACAAGAACATACTGAATAGAGAAAACAATTAAAGCCAAGACAGCATCATTTTTCAGTCCTGTGTCCAAGAGATGTACAGTGAAGTCCAGCACTGCAAGGTTTTAAAACCATCCATGTCATGGAATAGATCACAGAAATTTTGAAATTTTGAAACACAACTAGGCAGAAAACTAAGATAAAAAATAAATAAATGAAAAACAACGAAACATCAGTGTTTCCTATGTTATTGTGTATATAGACATAATTTAGTACAAAGTAAACAAAGCACGACAAACTAGATGATGTTATACCAGCAAAAGCACATTAACAAATTGTAAGACTTTAAAAAAAAAAAATTACAAAGAGAACATAAGAAAGCAAAAAGAATCATACAACAAAATATACCTGATATGGTCAATGAGCAGTCACCATCATTCTGCTCACAGTCAATTAATAGCATCTTTGCCAATTTTCCAGAAAGCAACCATGATCCACTAGAAAAAGAAAAAAAAAAGCCAAAAAGTAATATCAAGGACTAGAACAAAAACTTCCCCAGCCTCACTTGAGGCATCAACATTGCCAACACAAACAACAAAGCCAAGATAAATGTTAGATTATTATTTATAACCAACTTCCACTGTGCCCCCCCCAAAAAAAAAAGATAGTATAAGGCTTGCCTCACGTGCAGCACAATACAAGAAAGGACTTCAGTGGAGCATCGCGGTATGTAGAACTTCTTTTCTGTCTAGAAATGTAGCATTGAGGCATGTTGATGAACATGTTTTATTTCTACCCTCATCAATTTCAACACAAGGCCTTTCTGGGGTCAGTAACAATTTCATTTCTTTTTTCCAACGAAAAAAAAGGGAAATGAAATGTTGTTGTGGGGGGTTGAACCCACAACCTCCCACATACTCATAATGCACTCTTCCACCCAACCAATGCTTCACTTAATCAGTAACTAATTCATTTTAACAAGAAGTTAAGGAAATTGCAAAACCGAAGAAAGAGGAGAACAAAAGCCATAAAGAGAAAATAATCTTCTACAAGACAACTGTGTAACAAGTAGAGCACCCTCAGGAGGAAATATGTATGAGATGAACAAGAATAACAGGAAATTAATGTGGCCAACAATATACAGTGGGGAAAAATGGGACTTATAAAGAAAGGATCCAGACATAAGCCCGAGAAAGAAAAACAAAAAAGAGGAAGTGAAATACAGCTCCACTTCAGATATAGTTCAATTAACTTCAGGTAAGAATATAAACCGCACATTTATATGCATGCACAATAACAGCAGAACGAAGAAGAAAATAAGTCTTTTCTCAAAGGATTCACCTTGATGAATCATCGTGACCATTGCTGAAATCAAATATATTTGCCTTTAAAGCCACCTCAGCAACATGAGAAGGGTAACTGCCACAATAAATGCATGTTAAACACAGAGGTTTTGCTCAGGTCTGGCATATGCCGAAATCAATTTAAAGTAAAAATTATAGGCTAATATAACACTCTGAAGTTCAAGATACATCACATTCAGGACTGCACTATTAATTTAAAGAATTATATCATGTACAACTACGACTGCTGTCATTGTGAGAGAAGTCATTCTCATTGACGCCATATTTTTTAATGGGGAAACAGAACTATATTGATATAAAGGCAAACTACAAACACAGCAGACAAGTATCTGCCAAAGCAAAACAAACCTACAACAATGCGCCACCAAACATCAGATCGTAATAACAATTCCACAATAAAGCGAACGAAACTCAGACCGAATCCCTGGCAAAGAACAGCTTTCCAATTGACATCATCTTTACATGTAATCAATTGCATGCGACAAGGCTACAAATTTAAATGGAAACTAACTTACATAGTTAACTTTTAGTATTTTCACATGCTGTTGATTAATAACTTGTTACTATGCGCGTAGCTATATTTATACCATATAATTAATTATTTATCTTTGTGTTTTTTGTTCCTTGGGTGTGGGGTTAATGGCTCTCTACCTCTGGAGCTACAACCCCACCCCCCAAAAAAAAAAAAAAATCTTTCAGTTTCACTTATTACAAGGGTTGTAAAAAAAATGATGGCGTAATTTCTTAAATCAATAGCACAAAGACTTAATGCAAACTTTCAGAATACTTAATTTGATTCAATTTCGGTGTAGCACAAAACCACAGCATAAGATGGGGAAGGGAATGTACCAAATAATAAGAATATTAGAACACCCACAATTGAAAAGACAAAGATATGTACGCAAGACATAGAGAACTCAAGAGGATAAAGGATGAAGTTACCATATTAACATTTTTGCCAAAATATTTATACCCAATGACATCAGAGCGGCACCATTGGAAGTAGGAGATGATTTCCTGATTAAATTGCAAATGATCTCAACCAACCTGAACGAATAACAAAAGTGCAAATTACAAGACATACTAAGACAGGCGAGAAAGAGGAAACAAATCACATAAGCACGAACAAAGGGTTGCTATATACCACATATTACTTCCAATCTGCCAACTCATGCCAGTTGATTGGAAATGCAATGAGCTTCCAATGTCCATCAAAGCAAAACATACAGCCTAAACATAAAACACCAGTACGAAAAGGTTGGTAAAAAAGAGATAGTTACAGAAATGGTAAGAAATCATGAATTGCACCCACAAGCATTTAACAGCTTAATCGAGATTATTCAAAATAGAGCATGAAGGCCTGCCACCAAGTTTCTTAGCAACAACCCAACGACTACAATAGATTGTAAAAGACACTAATTGATGTAGCCAATACTTTTCCAAATCCATAAAGACTCCAGCAATGAATGATGAAAAAAAATACCGTGTTAAAGGTAACCATCCGGCTAATCAGATCAAGGATAAGAAGAACTTCATCATTTCTCTCAAAATACAGCTCCTCAGCCAGGCGCATGAGCAATACTAGCACCTCAGATTGTGTATACTGTACAAAAGAAGCATGAATTAGCACAAAACAGCAACCAATAAAAATTTTAATTGAATATTAAATTGGATATCTTATATTACTCTCCTCGAATATATTGTTCACAATGCACTAAATAAAACTAGACATGTCACTTGAATTATAGCAGAAAAAATCAAGGCTTTGTTAATAATGTAGAGCGTAAAGGAAGATGGCATCAAAAAGGAAAGTAAGACAAGATAATATTAAATAATACATGTTTTTGCATTTTAATGCCTCATAAGTAGCACGTATAATTGAGATATTAAAAAATTTCGACAAAAGATAAGCCTTTGACGAGAGGTAATAATTTGTCACATGGTAATCCCTAAAAATGCGTATTCAAATTTCAAAATACACGAGAAAGATAGAGTATTCACAAACAGCACAGACAGACAAATGCAGTAACATTGGAACATGCTCTTTAAAGTATCACCAAATACCTGTGCCCTTATAAGCAGTTGAAACTCTAGTGATCTTTGTCAGGAATATATAAAAGTCATCAATACAAACCAATTACCAACATAGTTAAAAGTAATGCACTTACCTCCCATTGGACAAGAGCAGCATTTCCACCAACTGATCTTAAAACATGTCCACAAGTTCTACTGGGAATGACTAAACCTTCAAATCCGGGAACATGCAATGGGAGGTGCGTCTCAACAATTGTAGAGATGTCATCCATAGAGGAACTATTATTAATCTCAACGAAGGATGATATCTTAACAGACTTATCTAGAAAGTTAAACCTGTTGACAGGATGAACGCACGAGAAATGAGAGAACAGCATAATAATTGAATAAGCAGCATGTTTTGCATGGGAACCAATTAAAAGATAATATAACTTATTTTGAGCATTCCCTTGGGCAGTGGGAATATAGAAAAGATAATGAATCAATATCATCTTACAAAAAGAAGCTTGAGAAACACCATAAAATATACAAAAATTACAACCAATAGCTACACTAACTATATACATATATATAAGAAAATTCACACACGTTTACAACTAGATATAAACATGTTTAATCAATTAGATGGAGTTGATCATATCTTTTCACACACATTTACTTAGAACAAACTTTGCTTTACTTATTTACCACAAATATATACATTAGCTTTAATCACAGCACCAATACTGTAAGTATTTGATGCAGAGGACCAGGCGAAAATAAAAATACAAAGTTTTGGCTTACTGTATAAAAACTGTAAAAGTACTGTAGCCCTTTTAATATAGGATTTTGAGGACAGTTATGTTGCACAAATTGAAAAGGATAACTGAGACAAAGTTTAGATAAGCTTTTATGATTAATTGTTGTTAGGCTTTCTACCCGCTTATAAATACAATTTTACAAAGACTCTTCTTATTATCAACTAATACAGCAAACAAGTCTGGCCTGAGAATTTCCATAACCAAATTAAAGTTTAACCCAACGCCCATATACTGATCAGGTCTACAACTCATTCGGCTTATCAAAAACCAGAATAAGAAACAGCCTTGCCAAATAAGTATACTCACACACATTCTGCAGGCCAAGTTCCTTCACAAAGAGATGATAAAAGGCGAACTAATTCCACAGTCCTGAAAGGAAATTCACCCTCTAAGCTGCGAAGAAGACACCGGATAGGCTCATCAATAAAACTTTCACGATCCCAAAACTGGATACAAAGTGACTCCTGCAAAATTCAGCGGACCTTCCCTTTAAAAATGAGTTACAAATACAATAATAAAAATGATAATAGCAAAATTACAAAATATTTTTCTCATAGCAACGGATGCTGAAAGATAATAACAGTGTCCAAACCTCTCCCTGATAAATTTTGCAAAGAATATCCAGTATTAACTTAAGAGCACTATCTTCCAGCTGCACAGTATAAGGAGCAGAAGAAATGAGAAATGCATCCAACAAATGCCAATAAGGAATTTGCGGAGATCCATTATGCATTTACCTGAGGACCAATCTCATAGGATGCAATAAATGTAGAAATAAAGGTTCTCAACACACTTCGATAACCAGCAACAGGCCCCTAAAGAAAAAGAAAGAAAAAAAGGTCACTCGTTTGAAAATGAAAATAATTTGGGGAAAAAAGACCCAAAAAAAGACTTTAAATGGCCAAAGCAATGTAAATAAACACTTGTTAAAACCTCGGGATGGACCCCAAGCCTTCTAATGGGTAAAGGGGGAAAACCAATCGGCAAATTTGAGCATATTGAGCAACACGAGAAACTAATTTCTCTAAACACACACTTATAAACTGTGAATAACTTACATCAGATTCCTTCAATACATCACTTTGAAGGAATTCTACAAGATAAGTCAAAGATGCAGCCTCAAAGGCTTGACGAACATAACCATCATGATCAATTTCCTGGAAAATAAGAGAAAAACTAAGCACAATAATCATTCGTATCATTCATACAGCCTGGATGGGAGACAACATCTGCACGGAACCACCTACCATTACTACATTGTTTTCTTCTTTGCCTGGAAGTGATGAAATCAGACAAAGAAACACAGCCCATGCTAGAATTAATGGCCCTGCTTCTTTTGTTTCAAAAACATTGAAAGTTGAAATTATTGCTTCCATCTCTTGGACATCAGCCAAAGTAAAAACGGATTTGCCTTCCCTAAGGAATAGCAGAAAAAGGCAAATAAAGATGATGGAGGTAAGGATATATAACCATGAAATTTTTTAACAATGGACACAAATAACAGAACCAACAATACCATATTAACCTTAAGGAATCAATCATTGATTAGAATTATACTGATGAAGCTTAACACTTTTCATTCAAATATATATAAGGGAAGTTACCATAGCATTAACAAGCATATTATATCCATAGTTGCAATCACAGCATTTTAAAATTGCAAATCAAATTATCTTAAGGTCCTAAATTCGCAGATAAATAGCTTGGCTAACAGCATGCATAGAGATAGTACTCAAGCTTCAAGCGAATTGGGAATCTGCAGTTTTTTGGGTGTGAAAATGTTAGACCTAAACGCCCATATTGTTTCAAAGATCTCTAGGCCTGCTTGTTATGAGTCTGAGTGGTTTGCATTTATATAAGAGTATTGATCGTATTGCATTCACATTAATTAAATAATAATAAATAAGAAGAAAGAAAAAAAGCAATCACAGTTTCTCTTGCTTTTTATAGTTAGTAGAATTTTCTGATCCAATAGAAACCAATACTTAAGTTCAATTTTGTTATTTTAGTTTTGTCTTGTCTAATTTACAACACATGTGCTAACTAAAGGCACGCCATATCAGCCTCACAAGTGGATTCCACCTAAAGGCAGTTCGCCCCTTAGCATACACCAAAAGGCATCTTCATTGAGTAATGACATAAGAAATGCTGCACTGTATTGCGCAACAAATGTGATCTTCATGATCTGGATATTTAAATGTATAAATCATTGATATGGCCTAAGATGTTTTGCTCTTGATAGTTTATGAATTGCAGAATAAATATGTAGATGCATCCTAACTAGATAAAAACCTGAAAGGGATTTCATCATGAACCATTTGGAGAATATTTTCCAGGTCCAAGGTTTCTATAAGGATTAGAAGCAGCTGAACTTTGGCTTGATAAGCAGAACATAGTGCTTCAGTTGATACTGCCAGCTTTCCAAAGTTATAAGACCCAGATAGAATTCCCTGCAGGAGAAAGCTTTTGAGCTTGGACTAGGATAAGATAGTACTTTACAAACGAATTCAGCAAGAAAGATAACAAAATACCTTATATAGCCAGCACAATGTTTTCCACCTTTCACCATTACAAGTACATACTGACTCATTATAAACAAGGAAAAGAATGTCCAAAACTAAATTGTCTTCAACTAGTGTCTCCTCAGCCCACAAAGTGAAAAGGTCAATATCCTAATAAAGCACCCAGACAAGTTAACATTAGGGCTTTGTAAACAAATACAAAATGATTCAATTCTATATTCTTCAAATAAAAGCATGCATGGAGATGCATACACCTATGTCAATAACATCCCTTTACATGGGCATCGACATACAATCTCAAACGTAATTAAGGAAACATAAGATTGCAATTCAGCAGAATAAACGAGGATAATTTCACCTATTCTGTCCTAAAGCATCATATGAATGTAATACAGGGACGACCAAATAGATATTCCACACCCAAATACATGTTTCTTAGGCTATTTCACATCGCACAGCCACAGGGACTTGTTATTTGTCAATAACTGGTTTAAAACTTCCTCCAGCAGTTGTTATAGCAACCACTCTCACTAGGCCACTACTACCTCAATTTTGCTTAACATAACCTCCTTCAACATGCTATCAAATATAAATACGCAACCTGGTAAATGATAATATACTAAAGAGTTTTTCGTCAGCTTCCAATACCCCAGTATCCACATTGTAGCCGAAGATGGTCAAGCATGCAGTGAGATGTAATTTCAACTTCAATTAACTTCATAATTTAGCACAGCACAACCCATAAGAATGAAAAAGCACGCCTGAAGAGGACAAAAACAACCTAATTGGTCTACTACGGAGCAAAGATCTATAAACTTAAAGGGGTAATTATTACACCTAATTGGCATTTGAACATACCATTTGTTCAGGGTGATTAGAGGATAAAAGGTCTTGCAGCACGGATAACAGCTTCCTCTCCAATCCATCAGAAATCAACTTTAGCGCCTCCTCCTTCATAGCATTACCTTCTCCAGAGACACTTCCTAAAGACACTGCATTAATGATCAATTCTCAAACGTTGTTGAAGTTCAGCCTTAGCGAAAAAAACATGATGCCAACAGAAGGAGGGAGGGACTAATGATTGACTTACAAGCATGTGCGAGAATTCTCCTGGTACATTTCAGCAGGTACTGTCGCTCAATGTAATAGTCAATACATACCTGCATAAGAGAGAAGGGAAGTGGGAAAAACAGAAGAAAAAACTGAGAATGATACACTAACACTAAATGCAACAAAGTAAATGTCCAATTTCTTTTTCTGTTTGATCAAAAAATATCCACTTTCTGCAAGCAGCAAAAATTTGACATTTACACTCAACTCATCCACCCCTTACACCAGGTACGTTGAACATAAGAACTATAGCATTCAACATATGTATCAGTCAGACAATATGAGTGAGATACTAACCGCATGAAAATACTCGTGAACTATAGAGTCAAGAGCTACGTTGTTGTTCTTGAAAGACCTCTCAACAAGAATGTACGATTGCACCTCATCTAGACACTAAAACAAACAAAAAAGTAAGTTTTGTAGTAAATGAGCAATCAATAAGACCATCGTAGCATCTGCTTTATGTTATAGAGAACATCATTATCTAGGGCAATCAATAAGACCATCAGTAGCATCTGCTTTATGTTATGGAGAACATCATTATCTATCTGTTTCCCATAACATGAAGAAAATAACATACTATTAAATCAACCAAGCAGTAACTTTGGTTGAAAATTTGCACGTGGAACTTGCCAAACCCATAATAAGTTTCTTCTGAATCAACTTTATAATTCATATGATTAGTTTTACGAGTCACTAATTGAGAATCCAAAACCAAATGAAAGTTAACAGAGAACCCAAAAGCAAGAAACAAAAATTGCCACAAATTTATAGATTAACGCAATTTCTGAAAATAATATTTATAATATAAAAAATCCAACATCCGTACATATATAAACACTACACGCATACATATTTCAATTGTGAAAATGGCATGAAAGCAGTAGTACAAACTCACCAAATATGAGCTGATTTTCAAAGCATTATCTTTCAATTCAGGTTTTATATCCAACTGGTGAGACCCGATTTTCACTTGCTGTGAATTCAAAGCCTCTCTTGAATTCTCATTGGGCGGCTTGAAGTGAGACAATGTGTCCACAAACCAAGCATGATTGTCCTTCAATTTCTTTACCTAAACAAAACACCAACCAAATTCAAAACACTTACTTACTTTCGCACAAATGCATGCATGAATAGAGGGATAGAGATAACTGTACATATATATATATATATATATATATATATATAGAGAGAGAGAGAGAGAGAGAGAGAGAGAGAGAGAGAGAGAGAGAGAGAGAAAAGGAGAGATTACCAAATTGGGAGGGAGGTCGGACGAGAGAGACGCATTTTCGAGCTCAGTGAGTAAAACAGAGAAAGGGTCCCACCACAGAGAGGCGTCGACGGACTTAGGGCTGGCCATTGAAGAGCCTGAAAGCTCTGACCGTTGAACTTAAACCCTAGAAGAGGGTTTTTCAGTTTTTTAGTTTCAGAAGCAGAAACACAGAAATTATGGGGCTTTTACTTTACGAATTTTGATTCTTTTCGCGCTTCCTGCGATTGAAGAAATAAAAATAAAAATACACCTGAATTTGGCAATAATTTGGACTTTATTTTTTTGGGGTCAGAAGAAGAAGAACGCAGATTTTCAATTGGGCTCGAACTTGACTATGGTAGCCTTCGGTTCAGTCCAAGTCTGTTGGGCTCTGTTGGGTTGAGTTTGGGTTAGTCTAACTAGCCCGAGTTAAATTATAATTTTCTAATGATTTTCGTTGCTTTTTGAACTTTTTAATATAATTTGGAAAGTGTTGAGTTTTTTTTTTTCAAATCAAAGTGAGAAGATAATTCGAATTTGAGACATTTTATAATATTTGGAAGAGAAATACAGACTAATAGCTAATTGATAATGTTCAATAACTGTATTTTTTTTTAACATATCAAGAAATATATATGTCTTTTTTTTTCTTGACAACCATGTCAATTTTTAGGAGAATGATCTTTAATAATAAATTTTTTTTGATTGAAGTATTATAGAAATAAATTTTTTATATTCGTGTTTCTTTGTGTGGGTGTGTAAAAATGTTATCATTTGTAGTTTTACTATAAAATCCTTTTATTATCATGTGTAAAAGGACAGTCATACACGATGCACAAAATTTATTCCAAAACATTTTAAAAGAGAGTTATTTGCACTAACAACCCTTCAAGTTTTTTATTTTTTACAAAATCCTTTTAAGGTTTCATAAATTACATGAACACCTCTTCTTCCTGTATAGTTGATGTTTCAAAAATAAGTTACCAAGTCAACCAAGAAGATATAGATACATGCAATATATTTCCATAGAAATTAGGCATAAATGATGGGATGTCATTAAAATGTTCAATACCTACAGACACCGCGAAAGCTCGTTAGCATGTAGGATGTTAGCAAGTTTGGATTGTGCATAAGCACAAAGCCTGCTGTATCTGTAAATTAGCAAGTAAAAGGGTCAAATTCCTAAGGTTTCAAATTGTTTTCACAAAACCCCTTTTCGTTGATTGTTCCTCCAAAACTTGATGATTTTATATATATTTTTTTTAATGTGTGCAAATGACAAAAGCAACCTTAGTGAATGTATGTGCAATCTAATCTCAAAGGTTAATTCTGTCTTTTGGATAATTTTTTTATATATAAAATCATCCATCTTTGGACGAAAAATCAATGAAAAGGGGTTTTGTGGAAACAATTTAAAACCTCGGGGGTGTTCGTGTAATTTTCAAAATCTCTAGGGTTTTGTGAAAAAGCCGAAAACTTGAGGGGTTGTTTGTGTAAATAACTCTTTAAAATAAAAATTTTCGTTGTAATCAATGTTAACTAATTTTTTTTCGTGAGAGGAGTAAACATTTTTGAATTGCCAATAACAACTTCTTTGTATATTACAACGCTGATTAATTGTCTATATATGTATTCTCATTGAGGGAAAAAAATATGGCAAAAGATGTTTTTTTTTTTTTTTGGTGTCATTCATTAGGAAGGGGGAGGGAGGGAATATTATATGTGGTTGCCTTAAGATTGTCTCTTACGTGAATCGAACCGGATGCATTTTAGGGGTAGGAAGAGAGTTTTGCCCATTTTTCCACTGTGGCGCCACCCATGTGCTATGGCAAGAGACGGTTAACTTATGTCATTCGATGGTTCCATAATTGATAAGTCTACGAATATAAATTATGTTGCATGGTCACCATCCCATCTAGCTACTTCTTTATGGAGTACGGAAAACGACCCATAAATAATTGGTTTGAGTTGAGACACGCAACATGTCGACTACAAATATAGCTCGGCGAAATGAGCCCCTTTGAAAACGACAACAATATCCGATATTTGGATCTTGTGCTTTGTTCGTCAATGGAGAAGAAACTCAAATGAAAATGAAAGGTAGATTAATTTGCATATACAGGATGTTTTTATTATAGAATTTATAGTTTCGGGGTTGTAACAGTTATATCCGTATTGTAATTTGAGTGAATTTGTAATACCATGCCGACATATCGCATATGCCGACATATCATAAAAAATTTCACAATTGCTTTGAGGGGTTTTTGGTTTTGAAGGGTTTCTTTGAAAATAAATGTACTTCCTTCGTAGGAAAGGGAGTTCAATAAATGAGAACTGAGCTTTATTTTGTCAGAGAGAGAGAGATCCTTTTGAGGTTGTTGGTTTCTTAACTATACATGCACATGAGGGTTCTTGGTTACCAGTTACTAGCACAAGCTATAATTGAGATGCAAAATCACTTATATAATTATGTGTTTGTTTATGTAGGTGCATGGTGATTAGTTAGAAGGCACGTGCAATAACATGAGACTAGAATTCATCTTACTTGACACAATTTGAGTATGAAGTTTCTAATTTATGGGACCCCGATTAGTAAACAAACTTCGATTTATTGTTAATTATGAGTGATTAATCATGTCGCCTCATGATTAACTAGCATTCAATATGAACCCGAAATGACACGATTAATTAGCATCTGAAAATTTATAAACACTGGGATTACCACACAAGTTGATTTCATAAATAAATAGAGTAAGGGAAACAACGTTTCAGTTCCACTCTCTGAGTTCTCTCTCTGATCTTGACTTCTCTATAAGGCTTGAAGGTTTAACTTATTTTGATAATTAAATTCCATACTTGAACTTCCACTTTGTTTCACCACACAACATCCATGATCCTACTTACAACTGGAAAAAATAGTACTGCAAGTCTGCAACAGCCTAAGGATATTGAGGAGCCAAAGGTGGCTGGGGTGGCAACTTGCCAATCTTTGGGTGGGGGAAGTAATATTTTGGGTGGATTTTGGGGATAGGAGGAAGCTTGGGAAGAAGAGGGTGTTTAGGAATGAGTGGTGGGAGTGGTGGTTTCTTGAAGAATGGAGGAATCTTTGGCAATGGAGGGTGAGGCTTAAAGAATGGATGTGGCTTTGGCTTGTAAAATGGGATGGGAGGTGGAAGTGGCTTTTGGAAAGTTGGGACTGGTGGGGGAAGTGGCTTGTATATGGGGACTGGTGGTGGAAGTGGCTTTTTGTATATGGGGACTGGTGGTGGAAGTGGCTTTTTGTATGTGGGGACTGGTGGTGGAAGTGGCTTCTTGTATATGGGGACTGGTGGTGGAAGTGGCTTTTTGTATACGGGGACTGGTGGTGGAAGTGGCTTTTTGTATATGGGGACTGGTGGTGGAAGTGGCTTCTTGTATACTGGGACTGGTGGTGGAAGTGGCTTTTTGAACACAGGAACTGGTGGACAAACTTTCTTTGGTGGTTTTGGTGCTTTTGGTGGAAGTGGTTTCTTGTAGATTGGCACTGGAGGAGGCAAAGGCTTCTTGTAAACTGGAACTGGTGGAGGAAGAGGCTTCTTGTAGACTGGAACTGGTGGAGGAAGAGGCTTCTTGTAAATTGGAACTGGTGGAGGAAGAGGCTTGTAAATTGGGACTGGTGGGGGAAGAGGCTTCTTAAAGATTGGTACTTTTGGAGGGAAGACTTTAGGTGGGAAAGGAGGGAAGACCTTGGGTGGGAATGGAGGTAATGGGTGTCCAAAGAGTGGGTGTGGGTGAGGCCAAAGGAAGGCAGAAGTGCATGTTACTGGTGAGAATTTAAGTTTGCCACCAGCCACTCCAAAGGTTTGTTTTCCTTCACTGGTCTTGGACTTGAAGACTATCTTGGAAGATTCTAGGCCATCATGGGCAGCACAAGGTGCAGCCAATGCACTGTGAAGTTGGGCATAACATTCCTCTTTTAGTTCATCATCTCCTTCTTTCACAATCTCCTCGGGAAGGGACACTTTGAACTTTCCCTCTTCATTGAGCTCCCCAAACCCTCTTGTTTTGAAGTGCCCATTTGCTGGCTTGCAGTCAATTGTCACATGAAGACCTGCAAAAGAAATTAACAAAGGTCACTTATTGTATTTCTTCATCAGAAGACTTTTGAAAGAGGTGCTTTTGATTATAAATAAGTTAATAACAATGCTAATTTTGATTAAGCCTGTATTGTTTTCTTTATTCAAGAGAGAGGGCGAGAGTTTAGTGTAAGTGTTCTACCACATGACATGTCCCGCAGAAATAAAACCTTGATGCTACAAGAATTGGGTTACTTGGGATCAAACTCTTGATGATCAGGGACCATCTGAGCCAAATAAGTAACCCCAAGAAATCCCAAATAAAAAGGAAAATTGTTCCCCAGTATCAAACCAGCTGGACCAGTCACTTTGTTTGACCCTTTTTCAAGTTTCACACAGACACAGCAATTTAATACATGGTAATTTTTAACACTATCAAATTTAGAAATGCATGGCAAATGAAGAATTCATCAGAGTATTAAGCAACTTAGACAGCGAAATGCAACCAGAAATTATACTACCTGAAAAGGCCTGGCTAGTCTTAATGCTATTCTTAGCACAGTCAGTACACTCTCCAACCCCAACTACCTCAACTGTCTTATGTTCAGCATAACAAAAGCTCACAAAAAGCAAAGACAACAAGAAGCACTTCTGCAAAAGTGCTTCTTGACAGAGAGGAAAAATCTTCATTGGGAACCACACCCCAACAAAGAATAGGAAGGAAAAGAAAACAGCTTAATTCTATAAGCTTATGGTATTACAGAGCTTACAAGCATTATTATATATAGTGTCCTTAAGGTTTTGATTTAAAGGCACACCGACACTGAAGTTAAGGGCTTCACATGAGGTTAGGGACCCTCCCTTTTAGAGATGACCTTACGTTTAGGGGAGAAGAAAATGACAGTAACGTGCAGAGCGGCTTCACCCCCCCATATGCCATTATCTTTCATTCAATGACCGCCCAACTGCAAAGCTTAATGAGTTTTGTGTTCTTATCTGTCTAAACCTACTCATTCAGCGCACATTAATACCTTCCTTTTTACACAAACCCATGTTTAAATTACCAAAATAATCCATACCCTTTACTTGCCTCTGATAATTTGGCTACAGTAATACAAGTCACATATATGCAAAAGCAGTTCATAAAAAATACATCAAAAAAATTTTGGCACACGCGTCTAACTATAATTGATAAGAAAGTATGAGTTTCTATTTTCGAAAGAAGAAAGACAAGTATTTTCTGTATATGATTGTTGCTCCCATATTTTGTTTCATTGGGTTGCTTTAATTTCTCACAGTTGGGAAGCCTAAAAGGAGAAAAAAATTGTAGCATTTGCATAATTGATCTGAGGCACATATCTACTTCACGTGATCATTTCACACTACAAAAACCAGCCAAGTTCATCATATCACAGGTCCAAGTCCATGTTTATTAAATGTGTACACGTTCATCATATCCCTATTAAAAAGAATTAAAATGGGAGACTGGTGCAGTTGGAAATTAGAATTGAAGCCTGCAGCCTACCCCATTTTTCTCTATGTCGAATTTAAAATTGGTTATTATAGAGGGATTTGTAGCTCAAGTGTTAAGAGCATTTACCCTTGCACCCGAGGTCGTAGAGTCGATTTCCCATCCCCAATATCGCTTGTATTTTGTTTTTTTTTTATAATTTGGTTACTTACTGCATACGTGCACGGTGCATGATGGTGGGGTTCCAAAACTGTGGAAGCATAGGGCAGATGGGTAAAAAAGTAGGGGGCTGCTCAAAGTAGAGCAATCAGACCAGTGGGAAAGGTAAGTTGATGGGTATCTTACAATATTAAGTTATTAACTTCGAAGGCCAAAAACAGAAAACTTGCCAATTATGAGGTTACAGAAGGTAAAGGACCACCACCAGAAAACTTGCCAAAAAAAAGTTATATTATAACTGATATAACAATGTTTTACACAAACACAGCTTTGAAGATCAAATTTGAATTCCTACAATTATCGGGCAGTGGCAGATTCATAAATTTTGCTTTGTGAAAACAAGATGTAAGAAGTTCTCAAAGGAACGTCCCCACCTTAATTTTTTGGCTTTTTATCACAAATGATCCTTGAGGTTTATGAAATTGTCACGAATAGTCCTTAAGGGTTTTTTTGTGACATTAATAGCCCTTAACGTAAAGGCTTTTTTATCACAAATGGTCCCAGCAATTAGAAATTATGTTAAGTGTTTGACGTGGAAGATAAGTGGAGTCCACATGTCCAATCACATCGTGACAAGTGAATTAAATAAATATTTTTTTTAAAGAATACCATTTAGCCTTTCTCTCTTTCCCTCTGCCCTCTCTCCTCCCTATGCTCTCCCTCTCCCCACTGTTTTTTTCTTGCCTCTACAACTAGATCACCCCATCCCTACCCGCAACCCACGCCCAACCCTACCCCTTTCCCTCCGTATATTTTGCAAAATAATCACTTGCACAAGGCAGTTTCACATTTCCTTTCACAAAAACATTTATTCAAACAACTTAAAATAATTAAAAAGAGAGGGGGAGAGTAGAGGATGAGAGAAAATACAGAGGGAGATGGTAGGGGAGTTGGGCGTGGGTTGCCGATGGCACTTTTAAAAAAATAGAGACTATTTTTTCTTGCGGGTGGCAGTGGGCAAGAAAAAAACAGAGGGAGATTCCCAGGTTGTGGGTTATGATATACAACTATGCAAAGATGTACAGAGATATATGGGTTATATTTTTTTTAATTGAAAATGGATTATATTATTTTATATGATATACAACTATACATTCCTTTCTCTACCACAAAGATATAGTTTTATAACTATACGTTCTCTATACCACTGTTATCTTATATTTTTTCTTGCGGGTGGCAGCATGCAAGAAAAAAACATAGGGAGAACAAGAGGACAGGGAGGAGAGATGGAGAGTAGAGGGGGAGAGGGTGGAGAGCAAGGGCAAAGGGGGAGCGAGACGGAGTAGAGGGAGGGGGATGAAAAGTTGCAAAAAAAAAGAAGGAATTTTCAGTTTAAAATTTATTTATTTATTTTTTTCATCCTCATGTTACAATGTGATTAGATATATGGGCTCTACTTATCTTCCACATCACTTTTAACATAATTTCTAACGGCATGGACCATTTATGATGAAAAGCCCTAACATTAAGGACTATTTGTCACACAAAAAACCTCAAGGACCATTCGTGACAATTTTGTAAACCTATAGGATCATGTGTGAACAAAAGCCTAATTTTTTAAAGGCCCAAAAAAAACAACAAATTGGTTGCTAGAACAATTTAGAGATATTTAGTCATATACCCATTCTTAGCACTAATAATATAGATAAACCATATACCATTTAATTTCTATAAACAAACTATAAAAAAATCCAAAAAATGACAGCTGGCCCCATTGAATTGAATTTTGATTATTAAATTACTTTGATGCCCTATTAAGTGTTTTGGGCTTTTTTTTTTAATGAGATTTTGAGGTTGGGTTTGTTTTAAGAAAGCAATGGCAGTTTTGTAATTTAAAAGAAGTTAAAAGCCTTTTTGTTATGTTGTAAATGGGCTTTGAGTATGTTTGTAAAGTCCGTTTATATATGATTTTTTTATAATTTGGGCTCTTATATTGGGTATAATAGTGAATCTCCCAACAATTTAATAGGTGACAAGACTGTTGAACCCTATTCGCCCATGATCATTCATAAACCACACGTATCAAGTAAACCTACATCATTTTATGCCCCCGAAGTTTGAACGTGAAATTTTTTTACAGTCCTCAGTACTATTGCAATAAAATGTTCATTCAGTTCAGTCAGGACAAGATTGGTGAGCAACATTAAAATCATGATACTGATACATCAGTGAGGACAACTCAACTCAATTGTTCCTAATATTTGGCAGGCCAACTAACGTTAATTGATCTAATTTACCACCACTTGAGACAATGTATCGGATATTGTCTTAAACCAAAGTAGACATAATCTGACGCTAATTTTATAAAAATCATCTATAAAATCTCGATCATGTTTAGAATACAGCTTTGTAAAAAGAAAAATTAAATAAAATTTCTCACAACAAAGTATTGCCACTATTGCATAAATTCCATGGTTGAAAAACAGAAAGTAGCTGCAAGTATTTCAGCTTCCATGCTGCAGCAGTCTCACCAGAAAACCTCATTCGGTCTTTACATATCATCAAAGATACATGAAGCAAAAAACCAATTTTAATTTCACCCACAAGTAAGCCAAATCCATGCAAATTTTGGAACAAAATGAGAGATCTCAAGGAAAATTGTATAGCTTCAACAAAATTGTATGATTCCTAACATAAAATCTGCGTTAGTTTTACTTCTCAACTTCATCTCTAAAAATGAAATGTAAAAAATTCTTTCAAGTCTACAACACCAAGGCAAGGTTTTTTTTCTCCGTTTTTTCTGGTCTAATTTCCATAACTAGCTGGAGTTTTCCCCCTCTCTTAAATATCTCCACATCCCTAGCGTGAGTTACAAGAGTCTGCACTTCACTGTAATGTCCTGTGCAGATGAACTGCGCCAAATTCTGTAATCTATTTCTTCTTCTTTGATGATTTGTTGAGTGACTGAGTATATGCAGTTCCCTGACCATCAAAAGCGGCAAAGAGAAACATATCAGGATTGATTCTAGACATATCCTAAATTACAAGAACAGATGATTGTAGCTCAACATGAAAAAATTTAGCCGAATCCCCCTATTCACAAAATATAGACTAAGGTTATAAACACATGTTTGAAGCTATACAAGAAGCAACTCATTTAAAACACACATAATGTGGTTTTGAACAGCAAGTTTTAAAATTTATATGAGGGCACTACTTGGTCAACGATAGATCTAAATCTATAAAAAAAAATGTTTTGAATTGTAAGAGCCCACATTTGAACAGTTGGAAAAACAAAATCCGAAAATTAATGAAACAAGTGAACAGATAAGAAATTGTGGGAAACTTTTAGTACAATGATTCAGCATCAACTGCATACCTGAAGCCATTCATCCATTGAGGCATCTGTAGCCCTGGTTCCAACTTCCACCTTGGGAGCCCTCTTGGTTTTCTAACCATAAAACCACAAAAAACAGAACTATGAGAAAAACGAACAAAGTTGATAATAAACACATAACTATGAGAACTAAGAGCCTTGAGGAGATGAAAGGATAAAATTTGACGAGCTTTCCTGTCTTTTCTCATCATTGCATATATAACCATGGGATATTATACGTATATTCTTATAGTTATCTCAAGAGTGTGTTAGCAATAAAACAAACTTACAAATAAGTTTCAATACCTTGGACAGGTGTTGTATTTGGCCATGAATCCATAGACCTAGGAGGACAAGAAGGGCACATCCAAGTGTGACAAGAAAAACAGACTCAATGCTCAGGAAAGCACCAGCCTCAACAACTTCAATGGTACCATTGTAGAAGGTGCTCTGGTATGGTTGCTGGTCTATCTCATAATATACGGTACCCACAAGATCAAAAGTTCCAGGCTGCACAATACAAATAAATCGCTTCAGGCCAACCATAACTTTTTAACCTCTCCATATATGTAAATGCGTTTGAAAGTAAAGATGACTGCAAATGCGAGCAATTTCAGATGTTAATTAATAGCAATGCATAGAACTTCCATAGGAACGCAAGTACCTGCAAGAACTTGCTGACAGCAAATATGTATGGGAAAGTAGCCTGAGCCGAAGCTGGAACTGACCCATTGTTAAAAGCCTACAATTAAACCAACACTGTTAAATACAACTGGCAAAATAACAACAACAAAAAAATAGCCTGAAGCAATTTTAATGCAAAGCATAACACAAAATTCACAAGATGAAACCAAAGAGACAGGGTTTACAACCTAGAAAGCATCGAATGGTGCAGGAAAAATATAAAACCAACCCAATGGTAATGCCCTTTACAAACAAATGAAGGAATAAGCTTTTGGTTATGAAACATGTCAAAACCACACAAAGTAATGAAGCACCCATACTTTCAAATGAATCAGTTCAACGCCACCTATAGGGCAAAACGTGAATCTTCTACTTGAAGACCAAAACTGCCCTCTCATCACTCACAATGTTCTTGATTGAACTTCGAAATATATTTGCAACATTGAACATCTATTCAATGTGATCATCAGCCCTCATCCGCTTAAGATTCAAATGGAGGATAGGAATTTTTACAAAATTAGATGAATGGACGCCATTTCTCAGGCCCCATGTCAGGTGCTAAAAAATAGGCATTGAAGGGTATGATCTTTATCAGGTCAGTTATGAAAAGATCTCTCATTAAGATCGATAAGATATTCATATAACAAACTTATCGATAAGATATTCATATAACAAACTTATCGATAAGATATTCATATAACAAACTTATGCTGCACATGGATATCTAGCCAATGTTGAAAATAGTGATACTAACAAACTATTATTTGCTAAACATACATATCCTTCGCTTGTAAAATAAATTACATGTAACTACAGAGCAATATTTCAAGAAGCACGCCAATAAAAAGATACTGCAATATGGAAATCAAATATCTTCAATCGTTAATAGAAAAGACAAATCGTCATGAAATGTTGTTACATTCTAAAAACATGTTTAAAAAATAAAAATTACCTGTGCAGTAAGATTCTGAACCAATAGATTGTGATCAAAAGGGAGATGGACACTGGCTTTGATTGCAATCACATTCAAGCTTGACTCCCCTGGTTTTTCATCAAAACAGCAACTAAGCTATGCTCTAAACATTTGTGAAAAATTAAGTAAAAAAGTACACTAACACAACCACATAACAAGAATTGGCTCTTTCAAAGGGATGCAGCAACACAGAACCACCATAAAGGTGACAAAAACATTTTGAACATAGCATTGCATTGCACTCAGAGAAAGAGGGAGTCCGATCACATAAGAAAATTTATGTTTATTACCATCATTTTTCAGTCCAACCAATAGTTCAGTCTCTTCCCCTGCTGTCACCGCTGCAAAAACAAGATCACAGTAAAAACACACTTCTCAAAACCAAACAAAAGGGACAAATTTTCTATGTACAATATTGATGAGATTCTCACATTTAGCGCTGTTTTTGGGGAAGACACAGATCGTATCAACACCGGGAGCTGGGCTAAAATTTCCATCTCCAAAATCTTGTACATCCTCGCCAACAATCCCGAGATCACTGCTTTCTTCTACGGTTTCAGAAGTATCCACTTCCGAATCAGACTCACCCCTGGCGACTATAAAGAGGAAAAACCATAAATTCAGTACAACCGGCTTCGAATTCACATCAAATCCATGTAAATACCATCATGCATTCCACCATTACCAATATCCTTAATCTAAATCAGCAAAGCCTCATCAAACACGTAGATCACACTTCAAAACTACCAATTGAACTCAAGACCCAACTTATGCTTATCTAACCCAGCATGCAAGCATTACATATGTTTTGGCAGAAAAGGCATGGGAAAAAAAAGTTCATTAACAAATATAAAGTTGCTTTCAGAAAACTCACGAAAGCGATTGCATGTTAGCTGAAAAGGCGACTTTTAAGGTGCATTTTCGCTTTCAACTAATTAAATTGTCAACAACAAACTCAACTAAGCCATCCCAAAGCTACATATCAATAATAAATTTTAAATTCGAGCACAAACCAATAAAACAATGTAACATCGAATTGAAAGCGCATGATCGGTCAAAACGAAAGGCAATCGAATCAGATCTCATTTGCAAGGATCAACAAAGTCAAACCCAGCATGCAACCACCATAGACTAGCCAGTAAATTGTTTCGATGCATAAAATCATATTTCAGCAGACGAAATGAATGAGACAATACAAAAAGAAAATAGATCTAGATCTGGGAATTGAGAAAGAGACCTTGGAGGAAAGGGGCTGCGATGAGGAGGAGAGCGAAGAGAAAAACCCTAATCGCCTTGGTCTCCATAGGTGCGAGCTTTGGTTATTTTAGGTGGAGTTGGTGTGGATTGTTTGTAGTGAGGAACGCGTGGGTTTCGACACAGTGCCAAAGCAGGGACTTATTAAGCTTCCGTTTATGGGTCAAAAATGACGACGATATTCAGAATTTATCGCGGTTCTAAATTAATTAATAGGAATAATAAATAAATAAAAATACTGGAAATTGTGTTTAGGACACAAATTGACGTGACGTCATCGTTTTGGTTTTCTTTCCCGTTAATCTTAGGACAACAAGTCTCGTACAAAAAGTATGAGGGTTATTCGCAGTAATGGTCCCTCAACTATACCCGTAGTTACATTTTGATCCATCAATTCAATTATTAGTTGCCAGAGTCACTCAACTAGGTGCTTTGTTGCATCAGTAGTCCTTCCGTCAAGTTCGTTAGTTTTTTCCGTTTAAAATGATGACGTGGCAAGCATCTTTGAGAATCTCATAGATTCGTGAGGGGCAAATCTGACTTTGGAGTCACTCAACTAGGTGCTTTGTTGCATCAGTAGTCCTTCCGTCAAGTTCATTAGTTTTTTCCGTTTAAAATAATGACGTGGCAAGCATCTTTGAGAATCTCATAGATTCGTGAGGGGCAAATCTGACTTTTCAGTTAGCCTTCTTCAGCTCCTTGAACTCAAATGGGGAGCAACAGGCTGTAGGAGTTGCCTGGTTGGGTATCCTCAAATTTCAAGCTTGAAATTGTTATTAAAACTCAAGAAAGCTTTGGTTTTCCATTATTGGAAGCTCAAATCAAAACCCTTTACCAAAGCTACCGCATTTTGCATTCAACAGATGACCATTCATACTAAAATCGACACACAAAGCAAACAATAGCAACAATCAAATGAACACAACTAAGAAACTGGGTTACAAAAACCCTCCAACTCATCTAAATTGCCATAAAAAGAGTGATTAATGATCTTAATAACGTACTCCAAATTAATCCACAAATTATCCAAAACGACATACCCTTAAACAAAAATTTAATTCAGCAAAAGAAAAAGAAAGAGCCTCACAGCAACAGCCCAGTCGAGAGGGATCTCAACATCACCATCGGCAATCTCCTGTTGCAAATCCTTAGGGTCTTTGCCGTCGACCGTGCACCCGACGGATACGCAGGTGCCGAGAATCTCCTTCACCGTGCCGGCAAGCTCCTTGGCCATGGATATGTGCTTCATGATCTTCTAGAGAGATGTTTCCACTGTGCTTGATGTTCTTAGTCTTCTTGAGGTCGCGCTCGGGGTCCTTCAAAGCCTTGATGACCAAAGCTTTGATTTGAGAAGTAACCGTTGTCTGTAAAAATAGGGTGGAGCTTGAGCCGGCGGTCCACCTCCACTCTAAACCGCTCCCTGAGCCGGAGCTGTATGGACAGGGCCTTGTTCTTCCACAGATCACCATGCTCGATCCTCGCGGCAGCCATTTACAAACACGCACGCGCAATTACAGAGAGATTGAATTAGAAGAGAGCACAAGATCAAACAAATACAAAGAGAAACGGAGGTTCGAAGAGAGAGAGAGAGAGAGAGAGAGAGAGAGAGAGAGAGAGAGAGTAGCCAAGCCTAAGCGCGAGTATAGAGAGCGAGAGAGAGGAAGGAAGTGGGTATGCGGCAAAGCCCTTTTTGTGTTGTGCCGGGGTGCACGATGTACCCTGATGCATAGTGCGAAGATGATGAAGACGAAGACGCCACAGACCCATTCCCCGAAACGACGACGTTGAGGAGTTCCAGGGCCATGTCTTTTTTAGGTTTTAAAATATTTTCTTATCATGAATTTCCGAATTTACCCTCATTTTTTACAGAAAATTTAACAGACTTGACGGAAGGACTATTGGTGCAACAAAGCACCTAGTTGAGTGACTCCGACAACTAATAATTGAATTGATGGACCAAAGTGTAACTACGGGTATAGTTGAGGGACCATTGCTGCGAATAACCCAAAGTATGGAATTGTCTGCGACATGTATTCAGAGTTTCGGATCGTGTTAATTGGTTTTATTTATTTATTGAATACTAATTAAATTATTTGACAAAAAAATAATTAAATTAAATTTGATATGCTCAATTGTTTTTTTATTATTTTATATAAATATCTTAATTAATTGTGTGAGGTAACTAGATCTGAATTATTTAGGTTTGAGACATAACATTTTAATCTAGGGTTAATTACTGTAGACGTCCGTGAACTATGGCCCCAGTTGCAATTGGGTCCGCGAACTAATTTTTGTGGCAAAG
>NW_018921925.1:88528-132398 GCF_002207925.1 Prunus avium
GTCCAACTCTGTCAATTTGTCCGTCAAAATGAGGGGTAAAAACGTCATTTCAAGTATGAAGGAAAAAACTGAAGAAAAAAAAAGAAAAAAAGAGAAAAAAAAAAGAAGAAAAAAAGGTCCCTCTCTCTTTCGCTCTATCTCTCCCTCTTTCTCACAACCCATTCCCCCCTCCTTATCCCACCCCTCTCAAGTGTGGGCTTCTGAGCTTGATCAAGATTTCGTCGTCTTCTACGGAGCGGAAGGATGAATTGCTGTTGCCCGGGTTTAGGGTTTCAATTTCGGAGGAGGAAGACGAAGGGGAAGAGTAGCAACTCGGCTGCGTCGAGAAGGGCAGAGGCGGAGTCACCTCGGTAGCAGCGTGATTGAAATTCACTTTAAGGGTTTCGTTGACGCCTTGGATCAACAACTCGTTCTCCAAAATTACGAGCTTCTGGAGCTGGGTTTAGTTCTGGGACGCCATGAATGCACGGACAAGCTGATCGCAGAGCTGAAATCGAGGGGCTTGGGAGGGTCTATGGAGGACTTGTGGCACCAGTTGAGAATGGCGGATTTGAGAGCGAGGTTGGAGATTACAGAGGAGAAATCGGGTGGGGGAGAGTCCACGAGAGTGGGTGTGAAGTTGAGGGCTTTGCAGACTTGGACGCAGGCACGCTCTAAGGTGTGGCCTAAGGAGACGATAACTGGGTCTTTTGGAGCTTGGGCCTTTGCAATTTTTGATGGAATGGCCGATGAGGACTTGTGGAAAAGCTTCCATTTGCGCCTGGGGCTGGGACTGCTTATCTTTGTCACTCTGTCGGGGGTTTGGACAAGGATTTCCATAGATTCTCCCTTCTAGATGGACAAGGATTTCCATATACTGCAGTGAATAGCCAGGCGAACCCCTCTCTATTTTCAATAAATATAGTCACAGATTGGTCTAGACACTTTATCACCTTGATATTGCATTTATGCTCATCCCATAAAACCCAAATTCCACCAGAAAATCCTACAGCATCAGAAACTTCAGCATTGGAGAATCCCAGTTGAGAGATTACCTTTCGAGCTCTATCAGAACTAATTCGTGGTTCACAAATAACCATAATATCCAGCTTATTGCCTTTTTTAAAATCTTGCATATCCAGCAGTGATTTCCTGCTACCTGCCCCTCGAACATTCCAACATCCAATAAACATCACTCTTAACGTCAGAGGAAGGAGTCTTTGAAACCAAAAGCATGGAAGAGAGGTATTCTCAATTTTAGCAGAGATCGGAGGGGTGGGAATGAGATCTGGGCATGTGGTTAGGGGGAGAAAGAGAGGTGGTTGTGGGAGGGTGGGCTGCTGAGGGTGGAGGCGATAGAAGGGAAAGAAGGTGATATTGGGTGGTTAGATCTAATTTCAGGATTCCTAAAATTGGGATCTTTCAAATATGCAAAGGTTGAAAAGGCTAAAATAAGTTACGAAAACAAAGAGACAAACCTGCTAAGACAGAGCTTAGGGAGATCACCAGATCCGGTGAGGGAACTCTCACGGAGGAGAAGGAATTCAGCTTTGCATATGAACGAAAGACACAGAGCATGTGAAAACTCCAATATATCCCTCACAACAAGAGCACGTGCCATTCACATGGTCAAACTCGACGGATTCTGTTACGGCAGGACCTAATTGCAACGGATTTCTAATTAAAGGATGTCTTTGCCACAGAAATTAGTTTGCGGACCCAATTGCAAATGGGGCCATAGTTCACGGACGTCTACAGTAATTAACCCTTTTAATCTATCTACCTATCCCAAAATAGAATATTAGAGATAGCATAAGTGGATTAAGCCAATTGATTAGAGCCCTGAGTAAACTTCTTGCACTCAAGTTTGAATTCCAATCATTTGTAAATTGGATTAGTTTAATATATTATAAATTATCGCTCGAATAAAAAAGACTTATTGAAACTTTTAAAATATTAACAAATATGAAAAAGAAAGCTAATATAATAAAAATATATTAATAAATTAAATACTTAAACAAACTATTTATCTAACTATACGAGAAAGTCAATTCATGAACAAAACAAGTATCAAATGTATTCAAATTTTTATTAAGGTACCAGGTGCTTCATGAAAACACTTTTGGTTGTTAGAAAGTCTATGAGACCTATATAGGTTTGAATAGCCAAACAACATTATTATAGATGTTATTGGTGCACACATTATTTGTCGTACATAATTGCATATTTTGGAGTGATTTTGGTAACTGCTTCACTTTTCAAACAACACTTTACATGAAGAGTATATTAATTAAATATATTATATTTTATGAAAAAAATTAAGAAAAAAAAACCCCGATAGCCGTCCAACTGTTCTATTTATTAAAAAAAGGGACCAGCCTAATAGTGTATAGATGACATATTATTTTTTTTATTTAATTTTTTCTAAAGATTATAGGCGCATGCAAGGCTATACTATTTATTTAAAAAAATAAAAAAGAAAAGAGGACCCCAAAATAGCTGTGCGGCTATACTATTTTTTTTTTAATTTTAAAAAGACCCGACTAGCACTACGTGGTTGATTTTTTTTTTTTAAGAGTATATCTGCGCGGCTATATTATTAATTAAAAAACCACTATAGTATAGTCATGCGGGTATACTCTTTAAGTATATTATATTTACTATTTATTAAAAAAATTAAGTGTATAATACATGAAAATTATACTATTTATTTATTATTATTTTTTAAAAGAGGACCCGCCTAGTGGCTAGGCGGTCCTTTATTTATTTATTTAAAGAGTATAGCTGCGCGACTATACTTTTTAAAAACACTTTTGGTTGTTAGAAAGTGAAATTTAACATTTTGGAAGCAATCCCAAACATACCTAGTTATTTCCAGAAATAAACATTTTTTATAATTATTTTAAGTGTTTTTATATTAAGCAATCGACAAATCAAGAATCCCTACTTTTGAGCGTACTTCCATCCATATTAGCTACAGAAAAAATGACTCTTGTTAAATACTAATTAAATACGTTTATGGTATCAAATTTGGTTATTTGTAGCAATGGTCCCTCAACTATACTCGGAGGTACATTTTGGTCACTCAACTCAAATATTAGTTGCAGAGGTCACTTAATTGGGTCTTGTGTTGTACTATTAGTCCCTACCGTCAAGTCTCTCTAACGGTAGGGACTAATGGTGCAACACAACACCTAATTGAGTGACCTCTATAACTATTTTTGGAGTTGAGTGACCAAAATGTAACTCCAAGTATAGTTGAGGGATCATTGCTACAAATAATCCTAACTAAAAAGTCACATTTGCCCATCAATAATCTAATAGATACTTGTCACGTCATCATTTTAAACAGAAAAAGTCACAGACTTGACGGTAGGGACTAATAGTGCGACACAACACCCAATTGAGTGACCTCTGCAACTAATATTTGAGTTGAGTGACCAAAATGTAACTTCGAGTATAGTTGAGGTACCATTGCTACGAATAACCCTATATTTGACATTATACTGTCTGCATTACAATTCATAAAATGAAAGGTGCTTATAAAAAGAAGGGTTAATCGTTTTATTAGTCCCCCAACTTGGACCAAATTTGCATTACCCGGGGTCTTTTAACTTTAGTTTCGTTTGGACAGCTAGTCCTACCGTGACTTTTGTCAATTTTTTCTTTAAAATTAAGGGTAGATGGGTCTTTTCAGGTTGGTTTTATTATCCCCCTTCTGTAACTCACCTTCTCTCTTAAATGGACCTCGCAGAGCCGCCAAAAACCTAAAGAACCAAAAATTCCAATCCGCTTCTGCAACTCGCCTTCCCTCTTATATTGGTTGAGTAAAAGTTGGAATCGTCAAGTTTGGAAGCTTGGAGAGCAAATTAGTTTGAAGGATGGCAAGTGATATGTCTCAAACATCATCAATGGAATCTAACCAAAGCCCTAAATTGGTGAAGTATTGTCATTGTGGGAGTTTGATCAAATCGAGGACTTCATGGACAGACATGAATCCAGGAAGACGCTTTGAGGCTTGTGACAACAACCAGGTAAACAATTTTTGATTTTTGGATTTATGCACAAAATTGGTATTATGTTCAGATTTTGTACTAATGAAGAACTTGATAATAATGAAGCAGAAAAACAGAGTTGGAAAGCTTCAACAGAAACCCTTTTGTCTGAAAGCTCTTCTTGTTGACTCTTCAGCCTTTTCGTTTCTTCTTTGGTTCGTACATTTGGTCAATGTTCTGATGTACTATAACTCGTATCAGAGCATCTAAAAGAGTGAAAGTCGTTTTTGTCCCTCAAAACCAACCGGAAAAGACCCATCTATTCCTAATTTTAACGAAAAAATTGACAGAAGTCATGGTGGGACTAGTTGTCCAAACGAAACTAAAGTTAAAGGACCCTGAGTATCATTTTGGAAATTGAGGTACTCAAATGCAAATTCGGTCCAAATTGGGGGACTAATAAAACGATTAACCCTAAAAAGAAACAAAAAGTAAAAAATCACTGAAATAAAGTTGTTTTTTGGAAAAAAAAAGAAAAAAAAAAGAAGGATGATTGTATATAAAAATACCTATAAATCAGTCAAAATAAAATACCTACCATCATCCTATACATCAGTCAAAATAAAATACCGGTAACTCTAACTCCGAACGACAGCGAGTCCGTCACCAAGGAAGCACAAAACGACTCCCTCTGGTTGTAAGCGCAGATAAGATTCGCGCTTCGTAACCACTTCTACGACACTTTAGAGAAACCCATTCGCTGGTGCAATTCGCAAGTCGTAGATGGCTACATGTTCATCTTCTTCCACCAGATAATTCGTATAGGCTCTCATGGATCAGCAGCTCAAACACGAAGGCTTCATCCAATCCGCGCCACCTCCATTTCCTTCCGCCATAGAATTTCCTCAGCCCCCTCCCGATTCCCGCGTTCCCTCCGGCCGCTCCCAACCCAATTCAAGGTTCGTCGTGCTCTTTCTATCTCTGGTTTTTTGTTGTTGTTAAATTTTGTATATTTTGGCATTTTATCACCAGGGGGTCCAATTAAAACGATTGAGTCTTGGATTTATGGTGTTATCTTTTCTGGGTTTTTTTCTGATCGAGCTAATTATGAATAATTTTTGTGTTGTCTCAAGGTTCGTATGCATTTTTAAGTGTAAACGTTTGTTTCTGATTGAGCTAATTATGAATCATTTTTGTTTTGTCTCAAGGTTCATATGCATTTTTCAGTGTAAATAGGCTTACAATCAAATTGAGAACTGTGGCTAAACACATTTAAAAGTTTAATTTAGAGAATGGTTTAATGAGACATTGTATGTTTTGTTGTGTGCAAATTCTATGATGTGAAGTTTGTGAACCCAGTTATCAAATCAATGTGTGCACAATGCCTTTTCAATAGTTGACTTTCTTGCACACTAGAATTGGTGGGTTACCCTCTAGTCAATCTGTGATGGATTACTGTTTGCAGCCAAAGGCCTGAAGGGGAAACTAAGGATTGTCTAACTGCTAGAAAGATTCAGAAGGCTGACCGGGAGAAGTTGAGGAGGGATCGACTGAATGATCAGTTTCTTGAGTTGGGGAATGTTTTAGGTACAATTGAATTGTTCATACTCTATTGTTTTTGGATTTTATATCTTTTAGGTACTCCATTTATCATACGGGCTTTAGCTACCTCTTTGGCATAGATATCATAGATAGAGATTTTGGCATCTACAACTATTTCTATTGTCAAATCTTATTGTCTTATGTTTGTATCATTTCATTATAGTACTGTGCATGAGTAGATTGTTTATGTTTGAATGTCCTTATGGAGCTGAGTGCCATATGACACGATTTATCTGCCACTACGTTATATAGAGTTGCATTTGAAAATTCTTTGTGCCACTGCATATTTGCACAAGTTCCTTCTTTTGGTTTATGGGACTTACCTTCAACTTACTAATGTGTAGTATTCTTCCTGTATAACTGCTTGCAACTTTCATTATGGTGCACGTTTATGGATTTTCCTGTATACCTGCTGGATACATGAATATCCCACACTTTTGTATTGATTTACATTTGTTACTGTAAAACGCAGATCCAGACAGACCCAAAAATGACAAAGCAACCATTTTAGCTGATACAATTCAAGTGCTGAAGGATTTGACATCGGAAGTAGACAAACTTAAAGCTGATTGTGCTTCACTAACCGAAGAGTCTCGTGAGGTGATTTAGTGTTTTATTTATTTTTATATCCTGGTGAACAATGCCCAATGCTGGATTCTTTTATAGGGCATCTAATCACTATTTTGTTTATAAACAGTTGACGCATGAGAAAAATGATCTCAGAGAAGAGAAGGCATCTCTTAAATCTGACATTGAGAACCTTAATGCTCAGTATCAGCAGAGACTCAGGGCTATGTTCCCTTGGGGTGCTATGGATCACTCAGTTGTAATGGCCCCACCTTCATATCCATATCCAATGCCAATGCCAATGCCTCCAGGTCCAATTCCCATGCATCCACATATGCAGCCATACCATTATTTCCCAAATCAGAATCCTGGGATCATTCCTAACCCCTGTTCAACTTTTGTTCCATATGTTACCCCTAATACTCTGGTTGAACAGCAGTCCACCCAATATGTATCGCCAGTAGTGCATCCAGGAAGTCGGTCTCATGTTTCAGGCAAACAAGATTCACGAAACAAATTATCCGGAGAGAGTAAAATTGACAGAAGTGAAGATTCAAATGATGTTACGACAGAACTAGAATTGAAAACTCCTGGATCTATGACTGATCAGGTCAGTTGTAGCCTTCTAAGTTGTTTAAAGAATGATATAAAGCTTTTCAACCATGTTTAAGTAAATTATAATGGAGCTTATTGGCTTTATCTTACCTTTTGAGTCCTCATTGACGTAATTTGATTGTTTTGTAGGATTTATCATCAGTACGAAGAAAATCTCAGAAGTCAGCGAGGAAGGAAATCAAGGTTACAGAAGGGAGTTCTTCAAGCAGATGTTCTTCTTCTCGTAGTGTACAGGATAGCTCATCTAATAGCGTAGTTGGTGGCACAAAGGCTGATGACTGAAAAAGAGAAAAGGTAACAAAGAACAGAACAAGGCAGGGTCATTTTGTTCTTTAATAACGTCAACAAAGTGCTCCATTTGTTTGATTTTAGTGAACTGTTTTTTAAGGTTGCTTGAACATGCGACATAGGTCTGAACTAAACTACTGTATAATTGTGGCAGAATGCTTATGGTGTTGGTACTAAATATAAAGATTTTGTTTTCTGCAGGTGTCTTCTTGCACGAAGGTGGCAAAGGATGTTGGTTGGTTTTCATTAGCAAGGTATGGGGCGTTAAGTGGATTTCCATATTCTCTTTGTAGCATGTTTAGACACTGATATTGCAGCTGGGAAATGTACAAGATAGGGTTATCTATTCCACAGGAATATGTATTTGTTGTTGTAAATAGCAGTCTTGATATTCAAGAAAGAGATTATTTTATTCAGTGAAAATGTGAAAACAACAGTGTATGTGGTTTCTTGTGGCTTTTGCATCTAGCTGTAGTGGATAGAAGCTGCTGCAGGGATTTTTAGGGATTCTTTTGTATTGAGGGTGAAGGTGAATTAGGGGAAATGTTGGGCTACTCATGAGTCATGGAGATGACTGAGATGAAATATACAATGTTCATTTCTGTTCCTTCTCACCAATCAATTTTTCACTGAAAGTGCATCTGATCTGAGTATAAAAATACGTCCGACTGTACATGGATATGATTTCGGACGTAATTTTTAAGCATGAAATTGTAGACTGTATAGTGTAAGAGATTAAGACTTATCACGTCTTAGTAAAGTGAGAGCCTGTGAGATCTCTTGGCATAGAAGCCAGATGAGCGGCTGTAGTTAAAAGTGTTGCATTTTCTCCAGACGAATCTGAAGATCTTTTTGTATAAAAACGAACTATGTCATAATCCTGAATCTTTGAGGTTGAGGTCCAAAAAGGCCAATACGTGATGGCACGGGCTGTGATTGGTGAAAACATTTGAAGGACTCAATTGCTGAAAGGGATGTTGAGTGGGGTGCTTTCATTTCATGGGCATGAATAGAAAGGAAATGTCCAATGAAAGCCACAAATTAGATAAACGGATAAAATGATTAGCATCCAACCCAAGACTAGGAGTGAATGGTGAAAATTGGCCAGAGAGCCTTCTATGCCGTAGATTTCTCAATATAATTGCAGTTGCTTCATTAAGCGGAATCCTTACTGATTCAACTACCATCGTTCTCGTCTATGAGATTTGAACTCAAGATGGACTTCGAAAGAGTGGAGACCGTATGTTGTTTGCTATTGAACCGAAGCTCGTATATATACATGTATGTGTATTTTGAGTGCATGTATATGTGTATAGGGTGCATAATATGATGCAACCATACCGAAATTTATCCAAAATGAATATGCCTTTTTGTCTCTTTGGCATGCTTGACCAACAAATGCTTAATGAAAGACAAAAAAAAGCGGCTAACTTGACCTCATTATCTCAACTGTTTTCTTAACTGTTTCTTAGTTTGTACTGAAACCTCAAGACTCTCCCAGCCCTTTCTTTCTAGGTTTTAAACCACTTTCAAATCAAAATAAACGTTTGTCCTTGTGTTCTAGTGAGCCAAAGATTCACCCCAATTCTACATACTTGGTGGTGGTGCATAAAGTCAGAAATCAATTTTCATCGACCCTTAATATAATATTATCTTATTATTTTGTCTCATCATTTCTGAAGTAAAAACATAGAAAATGAATGGGCAACAGTTGTTCTACTTATTATTATAATAATTCACTAATGGTGGAGTGTTCCTATATAGGTTTGAATAGCCAAAGATGAGACCTATGTTCTTTTCAGATGAAACCTATGTTAATTCTTGGTTTTTACACAAGAATAAAATTATTTATTTATTGGCAACGAAGGAAAATATCATGTCTCACTCACTTGTTGAGGAAATTTTTTTGAGTAGAATGTTTTGAGATTAGTTTTAGCGCTCGTTTGGGCCTGCTTATTTAGGAAACACTTCTGCTTATAAGCACTTTTAACAAAAACACTTTTATTATAAAGTTGCTGAAAATTTTGTAAAAAATTGAAGTGCTTCATGGAAAAGCACTTGGGAGTGCTTCTTAAAGAAGCACATGGCATGTGTTTTTCCAGAAAGCACTTTTAAAATTTTCTATTAAACGTTGTTAAAAGCCCTTTTAGGGCTCGTTTGGGAGTGCTTTTGGAGCAGCTAAAAGCGCTTCTAAATGGGTGAAAACGCTTCTGTCTTTTAAAAATGGTGTTTGGCAAAAATTGCAAAAGCGCTTTGGGTGAGATCCAAAAGCACTTGGAGTGGTTTTGGAAGAAGCACTTGAGAGGTGCTTCTTGTTAAAAGCGCTGCAGGACAAAAACAAGGGAAGCACTTGGCTCCCTTTAATGAAACTTTTAAAATGCCAAAAATACTCATATTTAATTTTTCAAAATGCCAAAATACCATTTCTTTATTTTTTTTTCTATCTCTTTTTCTCTCCTATTAAAACCAAAACACTACCCTTTAATCTTCCCGTAGTTGTTTCTCTATCACATTAGCAAGTCTCCTCTAAATTTGCTTTCTCCTTTTTCTACACCATTTTCCTTGTAAAAATTCTTCATATCCCTACTGTTATTTTGTAAAGATGGATATTGAAGTAACAACCCCAAATTAACCACATCGTCACCAAAATGGAGACTTTCTTCTTACTCACAAAATGGAGACTTTTCAAACGCAATGAAATGCAACTCATCACCATCATCTTCTATAATCTTTTCACCTAGCTTTTTCTGAAACACGATTTCCCTTATGCTATCTTCCTACGATTCTTTAAATTTTTTTAAAGTACTTTTAAAAGCGCTTTTACTGTGTCAGCCAAACACTCAACAAAATATCAAAAGCGCTTTTATGTAGTGTAAAAGCACTTTTAAATGCGACATCCAAACGACAAACTGCTTCTTTGTAGAAGCGCTTATGTCATAAGCGCTACTGGTATAAGCGCTATTGGCATAAGCACTTCAGGAAGAAGCACTCCCAAACGAGCCCTTAGTTGTCAGAAAGCGCTTTTAACCCTTCTAGAAGCACACTCCCAAACGAACCCTAAGTACTTTTCGGTTTATAAACCTCATACTTTTAAAATTTTCTATTAAACGTTGTTAAAACCCTAAACCCTAGTTGTCAGAAAGCGCTTTTAACCCTTCTAGAAGCACACTCCCAAACGAACCCTAAGTACTTTTCGGTTTATAAACCTCATGTATCAAGTAAATTTAAATAGAATTATATATATATTTTTTGTATTGAAGCAAAAATTACAAGGAAAAGCCACGAGGGCAACCAACAATGAGGGAATCCTAGCCGTTGGCAAATTTTTGGTAGGAATAGGGTAGGTGATGGTTTGGTTGGTACCTGACAAACAAACAACCATTAAAAAAACCAAACCCTAGATTGTTGGTTGGTAAAAATTTTTTTAAAAAAAAAGTAAAAAAAAGGGAAAAAAATCGCGTGCATTTGACGTTCTAAATAACAGCGTGAACCATCCATCCCTCCTACCTATCCTAACAATCCTTCTGGTTACCATAAAACCCAACCACCCTCTTTCTCTCAGTGACTCACTCTCGCACTCGTGAAATACAAGTAAAAACACAGAGCAAGCAAACCCAAACTCGGAAGCTCCAAATCACTGAGTCAGGCATGGCGGTGGCCTCCACATCTCTCGCTTCTCAACTCTCTGGCCCTAAATCCGTCTCCTCGTACTCCGGTCTGCGACGATCGTGCTCCAAGTTGGACCACACCCAGTCTCTCTCCCTCTTCCAACACCTTCACTCCCAGCTCCGCCTCTCTTCCTCCTCCCGCAAAGCCTCCAGAGGCGTCGTCGCCATGGCCGGCACTGGAAAGGTCTGTTATTTATTTGAACTTCCTTGTTTTTATCTCTCTTTGTGTTTTGTTTGGTTTCCTAGAAAATGTGGAAATGAAAGGAAAAATCTTGGATCTCAATTGATTAAAGGTATTAAGAAAATGGTGAAATTATCCTTAGTTTCAGAATGCGATTGTCCTTCACTAGAAATGCCTGGATATTTTTGGATTCTCTCCTCTTTGGATATATATATTTTTTGTAATTAATTGTATCTTTTGTTGTGTTTGCAGTTCTTTGTTGGTGGAAACTGGAAGTGTGTAAGTACTCTTTTGACTGCAATGTCTGTTTGCACTACCTCTAGTGAATTGTTCTCTTTGTGTTAAAAGAATTTTTATGCTTCCTTCATAGAGCAAAGGGGCTGAAATGCTCAGAACATTTCCACTCAAACACATTCTCAATTTTGAAGTTTCATTATATCATCTTTCGAAAGCTACCACCTTTCAACCATGTTTTTTTTCAAACATAAATCCAGCGCTTGAAATTTCAATTCTATTTTAAATTTTAAATTTGTTGTTAATCTAGTGTTACTTCCAATGGTATATATTTTACAAGTAAGTATTTTAAACTCTGTAGAATCTGTTTTCTCTAATGTATTTTCTTAGCCTGCTTTTGTTGGATATTGAAGACATATACACATTCAAACTCTTAAGATGGCTCAGTTCTTCTTGTGACCTTTTCATCTTTGCTGTTTCATTCAGAATGGCACAAAAGACTCTATCAGCAAGCTAGTCTCTGACTTGAACAGTGCCAAATTGGAAGCAGATGTTGGTGAGATATTGTTATGTTTGATCTTCAGTATATACCTGTTTCAATTTGCAGTAGGTTTACTAGATTGCTTTAGTCTTGCCAATACATTATACATGATGAATGACCAAAATCTGGTGGGAAGGAAACTCTGCGTGACTGGAATTGATCAATAAGTTTGAGTGTATATGACTTATTTAGAAAAGTAGGCAGTAATATAATTGTAGCTAGGGAAGAAACTTGGAAGTGTATGCAACGTGCGAATAGGTGTTGGGCATAGGTGGTTAAGGGTGGCAAGTCCACTATGTTACTTTGTAGGTACAGAATGGAGTCATTTGTGTAAAAGTCAGTTTGTATTGATCTCATTTATATATCATTTAAGAATATGAATTTATAGTGTTTTTAAATTTTGATTTTCTTATGATATGTACAGATGTTGTTGTTGCACCACCATTTCTTTACATCGATCAGGTGAAGAACTCGTTAACAGATCGTATTGAAATATCTGGTCAAAATTCGTGGGTTGGAAAAGGTGGCGCTTTCACGGGAGAAATCAGGTTAGGTTACTCTGCCTTGTTAAATTTCTTAGTAGTTTGTCCTTCACAGATACATACATTTTCATCTTGCTATTACAAATTTATCTTTGGTTGTCTTGATTAGAGACTATTCTCTTTACGACTTATCTTAAACTTGCTGGGTGGTAGGTTCATAGTTTATATTTCTGCGCTCCCCCCTCCCTTTCGAAGCTCCTCTAGAATTATATCTCGAAAACTGTTTCTCAAACATTGTAAGAATCCTGTTTGAATTTGACATCAATTTCAAAAAGGTTATTTGTTCATTGTATTGCAAGGACAATGAGCGGTCCTTTCAAGATTCTGGCTTAAAAATCCGAAACAGATCTTGTAATAGTAGTATATATAAGCTCTGAGTTGACATATGCCTCTCATAGTTCTGTTATGGTTGCATTTTCAGTTTAATGAACTCATATAATTACTATAATTACCATGTCCATTTTGCAGCGTTGAACAATTGAAGGATATTGGGGCCACATGGGTTATTCTTGGACACTCAGAACGGAGGCATGTAATTGGGGAAGATGATCAGGTGAATGTTCCAAATATTTCTTTAAATTTTTATGAAGGTCTCTAGAGAAAATGATTAGTGTATATTCTGATCTATGATAAGTATTCAAAATGTAACTGAAATTTATTAATTGCAGTTTATAGGAAAGAAAGCTGCCTATGCCTTGAACGAGGGTCTTGGAGTTATTGCTTGCATTGGTGAGAAGCTAGAAGAAAGGGAAGCAGGGAAAACTTTTGACATCTGCTTTCAGCAACTGAAGGCTTTTGCAGGTAACTTCTAAATGCTTTTTCTTTTTCACGATTGTGCAGCCAATTTTGGAGTCCCATTTCAAGATGAATAGCTTGTCCCTTGTGTATAACACTAATTTGTCTATTATGTGCAGATGCGGTACCCAGCTGGGATAATATAGTTATTGCTTATGAGCCTGTTTGGGCCATTGGAACTGGTAAGGTGGCCAGTCCAGAACAAGCTCAGGAAGTACATGTAGCTGTCCGTGATTGGCTCAAGAAGAACGTGTCACCAGAAGTTGCATCCAAAACAAGAATTATTTATGGAGGTAGCTTGTTTCCTGCAACTTTTTTTGGTTGGTCGTCAGTTTCTTACAAATTTCACCTCTGTGATTAAGCAACAGAAAGCACTTATGCATGTTCTTAAAATAGGTCAAGGGAGGCCAATTCATGTTAATATATTGGCAATAATGGCATCATCTATGAATTTTAACTGTAAGATGTAAATAACTTTAGAAACATCCAACCTGGACCCTTGTCGTAGAATCATTTGAACATAATGATTCTGCTCAGTGCTCAGCTAGTTGGGATATTCTAGTCTTAGCTCTGAGTGAATATCCGACTTCCGGTAGTATTGTAACTAAATTGGGATCCAATTTTAGGGTCTGTAAATGGAGGCAATTCTGCTGAGCTTGCAAAGAAGGAAGATATTGATGGTTTTCTCGTTGGTGGTGCTTCCTTAAAGGTATACTACCGCAATTATTTGCCTTGAGAGTACTATATAGTTTAGAACCTTTTTGTTTTCGGTTTGTAATTTTTTTGCAAATGACACTAACAAGTTGAGTTTTCATCATCTAGGGTCCTGAATTCGCTACCATAATCAATTCCGTAACAGCCAAGAAAGTTGCAGCTTGATTATGGTTGTTTTGGCACCAGGATCAAATAAAGGGCCATGCGAAGGTACACTTTGAGTTTGAAGCTTTGTTGTAACAAATGTATGAGCCAGTCTATCATACGGATTTTTTCTTCTTCTTTATTTTTCCTTCTTTTTGTGTGGTCATTTTTTAAGTTTTCCTCCATAAAGATAGGAAATATCTTCTATCCATTTTCCATGGGCCACTTATTGTCTGGTGGACACTAGAGCAATACAAGTCATTTTAAGCTTAAAACATTTTGAACCAAAGGGTCCTCTCTCATAATGCAATCAACATCAAGGGGTCCTCTCATTTTCTCAATTCTCATATCCCATAGTGAATTTGGTAATTGAAAATAACTGCCTTCGCCGTAATACTCGAAAATAAATGAATAAATGAATAATATTTTTGGCAAATGGAAAGCTAAAAACTAAAATTGAAGAATAAAGGAAGAGAAAAGAGAATTCCATGGACTCATCCTTAATTAAGAAGCTAATTCGGTATCATTCACGTGAATGAGAGCATATTAGTACAAAGTAAAAAGTTTGTGAGGCAGGCAAAGTCTACACTCAAAGCATATATGCCAAAGCCAACCTACTGTGAAGAGCAAGCCAAACCCTAATCACCCTTCATTCTTATTTATATAAACCTTGTTGTAAGGAGACTTAAGAGTGAAAAGAGGACAAAGATGGAGTGGTTCTACCCTAAGAGGAGGAGGGGTCCAGAGTGGAAACAAGGGTGGACTTGCCAGACCTTGTCCTCCATCTCTGCACCACCTCTGCATTTGCTCACCATCTTTGCCATTGTCATTGGCTTGCTGTGGCTTTCTCAATACACAGAGTACAAGGCCCAAATGCAACACACAGCCTTTAATTTCCAGCTCTTCCTAATGGTGTTGCCTGTTTTGTTGATATTTGTGGTAGCTTCATGTTCTTCAGTCCCTTCTAGTGGATGGTTCAGCTTTCGGTCCCAACATCCACAGCGTGAGCCAGCTCACCGGGCCGGGGGCAGTGGTGGCTCAGGCTCACCGTGGGGTGTTGCCATCTTGTTGGTGCTGATTTTGGTCTTGCTATCTTACCAATCATCCTTTCATTCCAAGTGGCTTGGACCTCTTGGGATGTCAGATTAATTGTGCTTTGGTTTTTTTTTGTTGTTGAGAGAATTGTGCTTTGTGAAGATGTATTGGGTTGGATAAACGAATCTCTCCATTTGGCTTTAACCATGCAATGTCATCAATCACCGTAGACTTGCTACTACAAGATTGAGCCAACTCTGATGATTGTGCTTAGTATCAAGCTCGAGCTGGGTTAATTATTTTAGATCTAAGTTCCGACCGGCTTAATTATTTGTAAATAAACTCATGATTCTTGTGTGTTTTGGTTATTAATTCACATGCATATTTGTTTTATCACACCCTGCACATATATATTCTATTTCAAAAAAAGATGAAGATAAATATAAAGTCCAGCTTCCATTTCAAATATGTTTAGGGAGTATTGGCAATCACATGGTACATACACTCACAACATTCCATAAGTTGTTTCTTGAAGCTGGATAAGTCCAGTACTGGGTTCATCCATGTAAACTTGGGATCCCCATAAGTGAAATGGCAACGCTAAGCCCTCTCTTCATACCTCCACTATACTTTCCGGCTTGTTCGTCTGCACCCCCACCATAAAATAGATTGACACTTTTCAGCGATTCTTCCACTGCTTGTATTAATGCAGAATCCTTGAGGTTTTTAAGTCTTCCATAAAATAGTAAACGCACCCTTCCAATGAGGGTTTCCCATAGCAGGTCATGCTGTGGACAAACACCCATGCTGATATATATTTCATCCATCTGAGTCTGAATGTGCAGACCCTGAACATAAGCAGTGCCCAGAGGTTGACTTTGTGAGACCAATCATCATATTGATAAAAGAGGTCTTCCCAGCACCATTAGGGCCAAGCATGCCAAAACACTCTCCCCGAGACAAAGCAAGAGACAACCCTCTCACTGCAAATTTCTCAGGGTTTCCATCTCTTCCAGAATACACCTTTTTGAGGTTGTCACAGATGACTGCATGAGTTGTATCTGAATCCAGTAGCAATTTTTCAACCTTCTCCCTCTCTTGACCAACATCAGGTTTCTCCATCTCAATAGAAACTTTAGATCCCTCTTTGTGAAGAATTTTAACCTATAAGTGAGCCAAATATAACAAAACATAGGATGTAGATTGAAGATACTGTAAGAAAATAAGTATAGGAAATCATCCTGACAGATCCTTGTAAAAACTCAAGGTAGACATTGGATGCCAGATTCACTAAACTCGGAAGCCGCAGCAAAGCAATAGGACCACTGCCCGTGTCATTCTTAAAAGGTTGAATTGTACCATATGCTTACATTAAAATTATCCCCATTTGAGTTAGAGAAATCATAGGCTGCAAGTACTGTGTGATTGCTAATACTCCCTACACATATTTGAAGACAATCAATGAGCCATAATGAAGAATTCGACATGGTTGCAGCCATTGTTGACGCATCCGATTGCGCCTTCTTCGGAATTGACTCGTCCCCCCGTCACCTTCCCATCAAATCCAATAATTCTAATTCTATTCAAACTTTCCCAACTTTTGAATTTTTTTGGTCCGCAGATAAACCCAATCTCAATGATTACTCTCACATCATTGGCGAAATTTTTCCAAATTTCACATCCAAAACATAATCGGATTCCTCCAGAAGATCCAAACACAAATCCTTGAACTTTTCTAATAGGACATACACAAGTTTCCTCCAATATCTCGTTATTTTGTCTATAAAATGTGAAAGTTTTTTTTTTCTTTTCATGAGAATCACATCTGAAAGTTCAATCATTTTATTAAAGTTGTAACCACTAATTATTTGTGTGTTTTTATCAAACAAAAAGAGAGAAAAAAAGCTTAAAAAAACTCAGAGAAGCTTAAGTTTCAATGAATAATCATGAAAATAAGAAAAGTGAGGCGCATTTAAATTCTGAAATCATGCAAATGTCTTGAATTTGTTTTTGTGATATGGAACATCATACTAATAGTGTTTAACGAAGTGTGCAGGGTTTCGTTGCTATTAATTATAATTTTTTTTTATCACATATTTAGTATGAAAACCATTTTTTGTAAGTTTTTAATTCAAATTCATCCCAATATTTTGTTTCTGTTGCATTATGTTTCTTTAGCAAATCCACAAGAGAACCAAGAAGACGAACAAGACATTACTCAAAAATGGAAATTCAGGCTTTCCGTTCAATTCTTGAATATGTAACAGCTACACATGCATCAACAAAATCCTCATCTATAAAATCAGTAGAGAAGATTTGCAACCTATCTTCAATACCTCTAGAGAAGCACTGAGTTATAAACAGCCTTGCATACTCATGAATCCGACCGGTCACCGGTTTCACACACACAATAGGGTAATCAGGCTGAGGTGTCACTGTGTTCTCCACCCTGTAAAAGAATGTCCTTGTTGAAATTGGAGGCTGCTCACTCAAATACTTCAAGTTGCTTTCGAATTTTGTCGATGGCAAATCCGTGTTGATCCAGTCATCCTTCAAGTGCTCAGAACTCCATAGAAGGCCCCCTGCCTTAGGCTGAGGTGAATTCCTTGGCTTCCACACGCATATTATTCGCTTCGGAAACAATTCTGCAATGGTCTTGTTGAACACATTGTCATCCTGGTGGATGAGAACCTCCCCAAATTGATGCACCAAATACTGCTCAAAATCAGGAGGGTCATCATGACCATGTTCCGTCCTGATTTCAAGGAGTATGATCTCTGACTTTGTTTCAGATAGAAACTTCTTGATGTCTCTGATCACAATATCAATGCTGTATGTGACAAGAATTCCATGGCAGACGCGACGATCCTTTTGAACCCGAATGTCAAACACTCTGGTGCCTATGACAAGCTGTTGGTAGATGGACAGAGTTTGGCATTGTGCAAAAGGCCTAGTTATGCATGGAAATCCAATCTTGTTGGTTGCAGAGTCATGTGTTCCTGGCCATAAAATATTGTGTATGTGAAGCTTCTCAGGGTTGAGGCCTGCCATCCAATTTTTTCTATCTGTAGGCCTAAGGGCACAAGCTGGAAAGTCCTCACCACAGCTTTGATGAAGATCACGCATCGATTTCCTCTCCGTTGAGATCGCCTTACGGCGTTCTATCTGTTTAGGGAAACAGGAACCCATTGTTAATAAGAAGGAAGAAGAAGAGGAGTTGGTTCTTTCCTCTTCCTCTTCTTCCTTGTCTGGATGCAAATGGAGTAGGCTGTGCAGAGAAATATTATGTTTATTAGATACAAAATAAAAGGAAGCATTGTGACGTTTTAGACAATAGGTTTTATTGTGGCAAGACTTACTGTCAATAAGTTATAATTATCTTCAAGTGTGTTTTTCATCTTGGTAGGTCGTCATTTGATTAAATAATTGGTGGAGAGCTATAATCGATGCTTCTCTGTAGTTGATCCACTTGTATTCATTCTTCTGATTGGTCCACTTGTGTGGCTCTCCAGACTTATATGACTTGTTGGTTTTGATATCTTTTATTTTTTTTCAATCTCTTTTTCTTCATAATGTTTCCAAAATTCATGCTAAATTTACATGGTTTACGGAAATGACAGAAATTATGGATTTAAACATGAATGAAATTGACAGTAGAATTTTTAACCCTCATTTCAGGGAAACAGTGATTTTTTAAAATATTTTTTTCCTCATCTGATCAATAAAGACTACCTACCACCAGAGATGCTCATTTGCAGTTTTACTGTCACTGCAGATGCTACCAAAACTAGTGATGACATGTTGAACTTTTCCTGCCCCACAAAAGACCTAGTAGTTTCTCTATTGTTCCATTAAGTGCTTTCAAAAGTTGGGAGAAATGAAAGTTGTATGGCTGAGAATTGAGCCATTTGAACAATTCAATGGTAGACATTGGATGTCATATAACCTAACCGTACTCCTCAACAAGAAACGCATGAAAATTGTCATTGACTTCACACCATGAAGTTTCCATTGGTAGGGCCTACCATGAAAATAATGCAACTTGAATTCTTGTAATCTCAATCTAAAACAAATTATGAGCTTGTTTGGTGTCTAGGATTGGATTGAATACGATAACTCCCTATATTAGCATGGTAAATGAAGAAATGAAATTTTATTGACTACGTTGAAGGTAGAAGATGGATTACTCATAAAAAAAACTTATCCTATCTAATCCCCACAAAATGGTAAGATATCATACGCACCAAACGAGCCCCGTTTGGTGTCTAGGATTGGATTGAATACGATAACTCCCTATATTAGCACGTTAAATGAAGAAATGAAATTTTATTGACTACGTTGAAGGTAGAAGATGGATTACTCATGAAAAAAACTTATCCCATCTAATCCCCACAAAATGGTAAGATATCATACGCACCAAACGAGCCCTATCGAACTTGCTTGACATGCTTGGTTAGCACTGGGCCACAAGGGCCGGTGGTAGGTTTGGATATGGTGAGGGCTATTGTCAAATTTTGATTACAAGTTGCGCAAGAAACCAGACACGGACAATCAGCTAAAATAGACAATTTGGAGATTGTAAATCCCCTGATTACCGGGATGTTGCTGTCTATATGTATGAAGTACAAATATATTGCTTTGACTGGGCGGCTCCACCTTTTCATATATAATATAACTCTCATATAAAATAACTTTTATATATTTGAAACTCTAAAAGTAAACCTTCAAGGAAGGAGTTACTTCTGATCAGAGCAATTCATGCTTACCTACTTCATATTAATTTCGCTAAATATGTTCACTTACAAGTTACAACAGCAATCAAATTAGCCTAATGAAACCATTAGACATAAAAACAAAAACAAAAATCATATGGAAAACCATTGAAGATTCAGTTTCAACTCAACATAAACAGAGCATAATCTATTTTCACAATATGAGTAGAAGATCATATTCCATGGCATACAACAACTACTGCATATACACACAACTTTTTTTTTTATATAATTTTTTTAAATTTTTAAACAGAATACTGAACATACTATATGAGCCAGCTGTCCCGGAAACTAGACTGGAATTGCAGCAAAACTAGCAGGAGCACAATGAAAGCAGCAACACCCCATGGTGAGCTTCCCTCTGAAGGTTGATGGTAGGTTCTCGTGCGGTTTCCCAGTGGAGACATGGAGAAGAGCCAATCAGGATCCATGGAAGACAGCAACTTAACAAGAAGCAGAAGTGCTATTGGTGTAACAAAAAGCAACCAATTGAATTGCGTTTCAGCTTCTTCCGCAGCTGACTCAAGGGATGAGTACCAGGATATGCCAAGAAAGATTGAGATTACTGCAAGAATTAGCAGAACTGGATATGGCAGGGGACTTAGAGAGAACCCTTCTAGGAAAGAGCTGGTTTGGCTTCTTCCATAGGCCATGAAGAGAGGTTTTAGTGTTCAAATGGACAAGCTCAAGAGGTTGTTAGGAATTGAAGGGCCTGTGTTTTTATAGCCAAAAAACAGGGAAGTGACTGCTTTAATTTTTACAGCCAACTAATAAATTAATCTTATTTGCTTGGGTTTTTATTGCTTAATAAAGTCTTTGTGGGGTTTCATTTATGCAATGGAATGGAGAAGGTGTGATGCGTGGGTGGGGCCACAAGAAAAAGAAGGCACAGAAGATAAGAAGAAGAGCTCTAAGATATCTACACCGGCCGAAAAGAAATGTAACTTACCAAAAAAGAAGGATAGGACCTGTAGTTCTCAAAAAAAAAAAAAAAACACAAAAGAAGAAGGATACTTCTAAGATTCTAAGATAAAAATCCAGTGATTGACAAAAAATATTTTAAGTTTTACCATTTTTTTTCTGTAAAAGAGGAAAAACAAAAACTTTTGACCATTTAAAATTGTTTTTTGTTTTTTTTTTCATAACTAGGAATTTCTTAGTAGCTTTTTATTTAACAAAAGTGTTTGAATCATTGGACTCTATAATATAGAGTGAAACGTCCCTTTAAATAACTTTGTTTAATGGATCCATCTATGGGAGCTAAGGTTATAGTTTTTTTATATAGAGAAAAATGATAATTATATTAATAAATTAAGCACAAATATCATCAACTATAAGGGCAAATACGCATAAAGGGATGATATAAATAACACATGGTTAATCCGGATACATACCACAAAATGACAAAGAAATTTCGGCATTTAAAAGCCGCATGCCTAAACAAACCAGACATGAATTACATCGCCCAAATCTTTTAATACAACTTTAAATTCTCACAAGTACAAAACACAAGTAGAGACTAGAAAACAATCAAACACCCAACTCACAAAGAGTTTATGCAATTATTACAAAATAAGAAAAGTACAAACAAACAATAACCAAAAACCAATTGAGCCACCACCACAGTTGCTACCTCCGTCACCATAGCTGCCATTGCCTCCTTTGAGACAGAGAACACCACCTAGATTGCAGTCACTCACTGTACAATAAAAAATCAACCAACAAAACTACAAATCCAAGTAGATCTAGGTAAAAAACCAAGATCCAAAACAGATCTAGGCATAAATAATCTCCCCACAATTAAAACCCCAAATCCATTATATGGGGAAGGGGAAAAATAATAGGGAGATAAGAGCATCACCAATGAGATGGTGTATTTTCAGGGGGTGTAAAGCCACCTTTACATCCCATTTACACCTCCATAAGAGCTCTTTCAGTGGGCAACCCCTTGCTCGGGCAAGGAGGGCCTAGGCCCAAAAAGTGTTTCCAGCGGGCAAATGTAGCCAGGGCAGTTGGTGGGCTCCACAAGCCAGGGCTGGCCCAAAGGCAAGAATAGCCTAGGCTGTTGTCTGGGTTTGCTGACGTCAGCAACGAAATTTTTTTTATAATAAAAAACTAAAAATTTCAGAATTTTTTTTAATAAATACTTGGTCATATTTTTCACTTCCCACACCAAAACTCTATACAAATTCCTCTCATTCATATCTCATGTGAATAGTGGTTGTCATGGCAATGGGTGGAAACACCACAAGCCTTTTGCAAGGGCTGTCACTATTCACATAAATAGTAACAGCCCTTACCCTTTGCCATGGCAAATGGGTGGAAGTTATCTAAGGTGTAAATACGTTTTTTGCTCAAATGGGTGAAGATGTAAATTAGAAGATGTAATTTTTTATTTTCTTGTACGAAAGCATTAGCACCATTGGAATCAAATATGGAAGCATTAGCACCGTTGGATCATACAACCCCATTAGTGCTTTGACGTCACATCACATTTTCTTCTGCTTCTCCCATTTTTCCACGCTGAAAGCTGATTCTCTCTCATGATTTTTCAACAACGGGGCCCACTTAGCTGGATGTTTAAAAAAGATGGACATTTCCATCTATTTTCCCATCTCACGGTGGCTTGCCATATTTGCAGCATGATACACCCTTGCATTGCAGTCGACTCCGGACAAATGAGGTGTAAATGAGCTTTAAAATCCGTTATACACCCAATCATTAGAGCATCCACAGTGGGAGGGTGTATAAGGGAGTGTATGTTAAATATACACCCATTGTGATCGGAATCACCTGCAATGGGGGGTGTATATGAATGTATAATTACATCACCACCTTGGAGATGTATATTTAGATGCAATTGTACATCTTTTTTTAACCTTGGAGATGTATATTTAGATGCAATTGTACATCTTTTTTTACATCTCTTGCAGGTGGGACCCAACTGCAAAAAGGTGAGGGAAAATGGAGAAAAGTGACTTTACACCCCCGAAAATACACCCTCTCATTGGAGCACAAAGCGTATTTACACCCCCCGGAGGTGTAAAGAGGATGTAAAAGTGGCTTTACACCCCCGAAAATACACCCCCCCCACTGTGGATGCTCTTAGTGATGCTCTAAGAGCAACTCCACCAATAAACTCCAGCCTGGGCAGGACAGAGCCCAAGCCCAGGCGAGTCCTTCCAGCAAGCCAAGACAGCCAGAGTAAGGTGCGGATTTCACGTGACTGAGTTGGCCCTCAGGCAAATCAGCTCTTGCTCTAGCCTGGGTTTGCTGACGTTAGCAACCAAAGAAAATCTATAAAAAAAAAAACTAAAAATTTCAGATTTTTTTTTGAAAAATAAATACTTAGTCATATTTTTCACTTCCCACACCAAAACTCTATACAAATTCCTCTCTTCATATCTTATGTGAATGGTGGTTGCCATAGCCTTTTGCAAGGGCTGCCACTATTCACATGAATAGTAATAGCCCTTGCCTCCCCTTGCCCTTTGACATGGCAAATGAGTGGAAATGCTCTATAAGGAAGAGAGAGGGAGTGAGGAGGAGGAGTGTCCTCCTTTCTCCCTCCAGGAACACACATCACAAAAAGGGTTGAGAGAGAAGAGAGATGCTAGGATTTATGAAGAGTTATCTTTTTCTTCTTAGACCTCTAAAGTTATAGTTTTTAAGTGTTATATAAAATAGAATTAGGAGTTATTGCTTTACTTGGGCTCCAAAGCTTTATTTATAAATATGGCCTCCTAGCGGAAGAAGAATACACATAAAATTCAACAAGAAATCTCTCATAATTTTAGCATTTTGCAGTTACACTCACTTCAAAAGAGATCGATTTATCTAGCCAAATTATAAATAAATAAAAAATAAAAAAAGAGAGATCGATATACTTCGGCATATATTACTTTCGATCGGAGACTACAAATTTTCTTTGGCAATCAGAAGTAAGAAAAGAAACAAATATATCTTTAAGACTTTGCAAATGTTAAAACAATAGTGAATCAATAAGAATAGCTTTGGTAATAAAAGCATTTTTAAAGAATTTATATATCTAGAAGTCAATGACCACTTAGCTTGAATCTCAAGTTTGTGTAACTTGTAGCTTTGGACATTGAATTATTACTTCCAAGCAATCAAATTAGCCTAATGAAACCACTAGGAAAAAAGAAACATCACATAGAGGATTCAAAACCCACATTGAAAATCATTGAAGATTCAATTTCAACTCAACATATGGCTCTTGATGTGAAAATAAACATGAGTAAAATATATTTCACAATATCAGTACAGAAATTATAAGTAGAAGATCATATTCCATTATATACAACAACTACTACATATACACACAACTTTTTTTTTATTTTTTATTTTTTAACGTGCCAGCTGTCCCGGAAAATAGACTGGTATTGCAGCAAAACTAGCATGAGCACAATGACAGCAACAACACCCCATGGTGAGCTTCCCTCTGAAGGTTCATGATAGGTTATCCTGTTGCTTCCCCATGGACACAAGGAGAAGAACCAATCAGGATCCAGAAAAGACAGCAGCTTAACAAGAAGCAGAAGTGCTATTGCTGTAAACAAAAGCAGCCAACTGAAATGCGTTTCAGCTTCTTCCACAGCTGAGTCATAGGATGAGTACCAGGATATGCCAAAAAAGATTGAGATTACAGCAAGAATGAGCAGAACTGGATATGGCAGAGGACTTAGAGAGAACCCTTCTATGAAAGAGCTGGTTGGACTTCGTCCATAGGCCATGGATATTGGTTGGATGGTTTTTCTTGATTATGAAGAGAAGTTTTAGTGTTCAAATGGACAAGTTCAAGAGGTTGTTCGGAATTGAAGGGCTTGTGTTTTATAGCCAAGAAACAGGTAAGTGTCTGCTTTGTGGAGTTTCATTTATGCAATGAAGGGTGATGCATGCGGCCACAAGAAAAAAACAAGGCACATAAGATAAGAAGAAGAGCTCTTAACTTATGCATGTACTGTTTGTGTTCAGGTACTTTAATGAGATATCTAAACCGGCCAAAAAGAATTGTACTTGTAATTATCCAAAAACAAGGATATTTATGCGTCTAGTCCACTAAGTGGTCTCAGGTTTTCTATGACATCTTGGTAATGTATGTGTGAGAAATCTCATTCTCCTTGTAGTTTAGATTATCGCTTATATTTAAAAATAAAAAAAATACTTGTAATATTCTAATATAAAAACTCAATGATTGATAAGAAATATACCATGTATTTACGTACTTTAAGCTTTTACCATCTTTTCTGCAAAAGAGGGGAAAAATAACCTTTGACCATTTGAATTGTTATTTCTTAATAGCTTTTTTTAAACAAAATTATAGTGTTGGAATCATTGAACTATAATGTAGAGTGAACCGTCCCTTTAAATAACTTTGTTTAATGGATCCATCTATGGAAACTACGTGGTATTTTCAATACTGAAGATTTTATTTAAAGTTTTAAAATAGAATCGAAACCTCATGTTCAACACTAAGGTTAGTATAGTTTTTAATTGTTATAGAAAAGAGGATTTGTAGTTTCACTCACTTCAAAAGAGATCCATATACTTTGGTATATATTATCTAGACTACGAATTTTCTATGACAATCAAAAGTAAGAAAAGAAACAAATACATCTATAAAACTTTGCATATTTTAAAACAATAGTGAATCAATAAGAATAGATTTGGTAAAAATCCTTTTTAAATAATTTAACTATTATTTAGTGTCACCTAAATTATATTGCCCCTTTAATTGACTTTTTTTCGTCCCTCATCAAGTTTGTTGTTTTGTTAAAATCGTTGATGTGGCCCGAACGGTATAAACTAGTTTGTTGAAATGTATGCCACGTAGGGATGTTGAAGATTCAAAGCAATCCACCTAATCCACTCAATCTATGCCGTGTTTAAGGGTGATATATCATTTGATATTTGACCAGAATTTTCGGATGCACTAGTGTAATTAAGGCTAAGTAGAAAAACATTCGTTTTATGTTAAAGATATTTGTATCGACATCCCTTTAGTTTTGTATGTCGACCAAAGCGCGAATGGTCACTTTTCTATTGGGGCATGCAATCCACATCAGAGGTGGGCGGTCCGTACACTTTATAGCCTTAACAACAGTCGGTAGTGCAACTTTAAAGCATCATCCACTCAGCCCAAATGATAATTGCAATCCCAACCTTCCACCCGACATGAAATTTTAATATTGAAAAACAATGTGGTGTGGTGTCGACATTAACTGAGCCTGTGTGATTTGTCGGTAATAGAAGATAAAAAATTCCCAATTGGAAATAATTTGGCTTCAACTATTTGTCTCTAATATAAAAGTTTAACAATGTTTTATTAAACTTCAGTGCAGAAGTGAGGAGCTAGTTTAAGAGCAGTTATCGATGCACCGAGGTCTTGTGTTCAAATTTTCCCTCCCTTATATCGCTCTGTACAAGAAAAAAAAAAATTTAAATAAATCTTTAGTGGAGATGAAAGATTCCTCAAAAAGTTAAGGATTAGTAATCCTTTTTAGAAATCGAATGGAAAGTTTGCAGCCGATGATACTTTTCTGCATTGAAGCTCTGCAACTTTGAGCAATCTTTCTTTCCTTCTTATCAATTTGATATTTAATCAGAGTCATCCCACCTAAATCCCTAACTAAAAATAATGTGTGTTCATTAGAAAATCACAGGCTAGTTTTTATGAGGTTCTGAACTCTCCTCGGCTCGCATAAAGACAGAAAAATTTGGTGTTTTGATTGGGTTGTGCTACTAAGGATAGAGAAGAATACAAGAAACAAAAACACACAATATTTACAATGATATTTTCGATCATGTTACAACAATCATATTATTTATTTGATTGCCCATATTTGATGTTGTAAGAACAACTTCAACACATTACATACAACAAATAAACCAAGAAACACACTGATCCTGGTATCTGAAATAGGTGTTAGACAGACAAACCAGCTTTTCAATCTGATAATATAACAGCACCAACCATGGTGAATAACACCAGCACAATCAGTTCAGAAGTAGGCACACTTGCAAGCATACGGACACTTGCAACACCGCCGAGGCATCATACAGGGCTTCTTGGGAGGTTCCATTGATGACAACCAATGCACAACCGCTAGCAAAAGCAACGGCGCTGCAATAAGCCCCCAATTTATCTGCAAACTGGGGGCTTCGACCTCGAAAGAGATCAAAGATGACAGAAGAAGAAGTATTGCGACCACTGCCAAGAAAAGCAGAACTGGGTATGATGAGGGGGCTTCTCTTCTACAACAGTGACAGCCCATCACGATTCAAGGGGCTTTGTCAATGGGAGTTGTTGTTTTACAGGGAAAAAATGTAGATGGAAACTGAAAACCCAGTTGACGTATAAACAAAGACTTCTATATATCCTAGTCTAATCTCAACCACACAAGTATTGGTGTTTGCTTTTGGACTCGGCTTTTGGTAGTTGTTCTATCAATCGTTGTCATACCAGCCTAATTATTCCATTTAGGAAATATAACACCAGAAAATGGTCCAAATGGCATGGGACCAGCCGAATGGGGTGGTGGGTGTATAGGGCATTTAACTTGAAAATCCATCATGGTCATCTATGGAGACCTTATTTAATAACCCACAATTAGATATAATGCACATTAAAAAGAAAAAAACAGAATTAACCTGTTTGATAAGAAACATTAGAACTTGCACTTTATAAGTAAGGTAAATCCATTTACACTTGAATGTATAAATTAACACGGAACAATGCAAAACCAAGGAAGGTACATATGTTAGGCTCAAGTCCCTCAAAATAGAGCTACACAAAAAGTACCCGCCTTCCCATCTGTTCTGTTAGACCCGAGTCCCTATTACTAACAGACAGCTTTGTTACTTCCATTTCCATGAGGATGCTACCCATTGTAGCTTCGAAAATGAGAAAGATATGACTACAAAATTTATTATCACATACATTGCATGTAATATTTGTTACAACTTACATGTTAGAAGAGTTGTATAAGTCGCATCAAAATGACGATGCCAGTATAGCCCACATAGGAATAAGCTTCCCTTAGACTTTTCCCTGGTATTGGAAATTGAGTTCGTAATCATGTTTCAAGGTGGCCAGAGTGTTTCTGCAAGGACCCTCTGCACAAACAAGAAGAAAATGTGAGACCGAGTCGAAATTCCTTCCAGCCACACCTTGTAGCCCTGACAAAAGTCAAATATTATTTACCTCCAAATAAGGTATGAAGGCGTTGAAGATCATCTGCTGAGCAAGTATCTATTAAAGCATATACACCTGGTCTTAGAGCTTCGTCTATTTCCCTGAAAATTAAACATACAATAGTTCAGCTAACCAATGCATTTCTCTCACCCCAAGATTGTCCACGCCAAGAGGTAACGCTTTTGGAGATTGTAATAGGTACTTTTTTTTAATGTATTATTACCCTCTTATTGTATAAAAATTGGAAGGTGATAGCATAATTACAAATTCAAGGTTTCCAGAAAACTTTTTAAGGGGAGAAAATGGGAAGGAGAAAGTGACTTATGAACATAGGATCTACACCAACCTCGCCCTTTTTCCATCTTAACTAAAGGCCAGCGGGAATTGATGTAAAAAAGTAATTTGGATTGTATTATTTCTAACAAATACAATTGATACACCACTGTTGTCATAATATAATTAATCTGTTATGCCTATTCGAGTTCACTAGGAAACTCATGAACACCATAACAACAAATAGTCCAAGGTACCAGAAATTACCTTTTGATGCCTGTTTTACGGGGCTTCTCTTCTACAACAGTGACAGCCCATCACGATTCAAGGGGCTTTGTCAATGGGAGTTGTTGTTTTACAGGGAAAAAATGTAGATGGAAACTGAAAACCCAGTTGACGTATAAACAAAGACTTCTATATATCCTAGTCTAATCTCAACCACACAAGTATTGGTGTTTGCTTTTGGTCTCGGCTTTTGGTAGTTGTTCTATCAATCGTTGTCATACCAGCCTAATTATTCCGTTTAGGAATATAAAACCACAAAATGGTCCAAATGACATGGGACCAGCCGAATAGGGTGGTGGGTGTATAGGGCATTTAACTTGAAAATTCATCGTGGTCATCTATGGAGACCTTATTTAATAACCCACAATTAGATATAATGCACATCAAAAAGAAAAAAAAGAGTTAACGTGTTTGATAAGAAACATTAGAACTTGCAATTTATGTAAATCCATTTACATTTGAATGTATAAATTAACACGGAACAATGCAAAACCAAGGAAGGTACATATGTCAGGCTCAAGTCACTCAAAATAGAGCTACACAAAAATTTACATGCTTCCCATCTGTTCTGTTAGACCCGAGTCCCTATTACTAACAAACAGCTTTGTTACTTCCATTCCATGAGGATGCTACCATATGTAGCTTCGAAAATGAGAAAGATATGACTACAAAATTTATTATCACATACATTACATGTAACATTTGTTACAACTTACATGTCTATTACTAACAGACAGCTTTGTTACTTCCATTTCCATGAGGATGCTACCCATTGTAGCTTCGAAAATGAGAAAGATATGACTACAAAATTTATTATCACATACATTGCATGTAATATTTGTTACAACTTACATGTTAGAAGAGTTGTATAAGTCGCATCAAAATGACGATGCCAGTATAGCCCACATAGGAATAAGCTTCCCTTAGACTTTTCCCTGGTATTGGAAATTGAGTTCGTAATCATGTTTCAAGGTGGCCAGAGTGTTTCTGCAAGGACCCTCTGCACAAACAAGAAGAAAATGTGAGACCGAGTCGAAATTCCTTCCAGCCACACCTTGTAGCCCTGACAAAAGTCAAATATTATTTACCTCCAAATAAGGTATGAAGGCGTTGAAGATCATCTGCTGAGCAAGTATCTATTAAAGCATATACACCTGGTCTTAGAGCTTCGTCTATTTCCCTGAAAATTAAACATACAATAGTTCAGCTAACCAATGCATTTCTCTCACCCCAAGATTGTCCACGCCAAGAGGTAACGCTTTTGGAGATTGTAATAGGTACTTTTTTTTAATGTATTATTACCCTCTTATTGTATAAAAATTGGAAGGTGATAGCATAATTACAAATTCAAGGTTTCCAGAAAACTTTTTAAGGGGAGAAAATGGGAAGGAGAAAGTGACTTATGAACATAGGATCTACACCAACCTCGCCCTTTTTCCATCTTAACTAAAGGCCAGCGGGAATTGATGTAAAAAAGTAATTTGGATTGTATTATTTCTAACAAATACAATTGATACACCACTGTTGTCATAATATAATTAATCTGTTATGCCTATTCGAGTTCACTAGGAAACTCATGAACACCATAACAACAAATAGTCCAAGGTACCAGAAATTACCTTTTGATGCCTGTTTTACGGGGCCCATGTCCTGAATAAACCCATATGTAATTGGATAAAAATTGGGAACAGTGCGGACCAAAGACATCTTTTTGATGTCTTATCTGCAAAATAGATATGATAAAACCAGGTGAGAAAGATCTCTTTTTTTTCTCCTTTTGGTTTTCAGCAATGGACAAGCCAAAGATTGTATGCAAATAATGTATCAATTATCCTACAAATACGTTTTCTAAATGCAATGATTTTCTTTAACATGAAAGCTGATCTGGTGAGCCAAAAGGTGCCCATGCACTAAGCACCAACCCTTCATGAAATTTGAAAAGAAGCCTTAAATAACTCCCCCTCCCAAGAAGATATTTAAAACCAGCTCCTTGGCCAAGAGAAAAAAATAAACATGAAGTACATATATATATATATATATACACACAATATGTTCTCTATGGTAACTGGGTTCGGGTGAGCTCTATCATTGTCATAGGAATACATTTATATATCATACATATCATGCTGAAACTTGATTGTTTAAGCAGGAGAAATAGTTGGGGGCCTTTGGTCCTACCAGTAAAAAAAAAGGCAGTATTGACTTATGCTACAGAAAATTAAAATATAAGACTTTGGATATAATGGAAGATACCCAAAATCTAAGATAATAATGATATTTTAACGAGGCATATTTACGAAAAGTCACCTACCTCTTCATAAATTCTTCGGAGACAACCTGCACACTTGACTCCCTCTTCCACTTCCCATGAAAAGAAACCTTTCCTGACGGCTGCATTAGCATCCACTGTCTCCAAACAATGAAGAAGAACACCAACAGAAGCTTGAAGTATGGCAATGCACCGTTCACATTCACTAGAATTATGAAAAAAAGAAGTTGCAATCATATGTGGAGTCTACTTAATGAGGAAGGAAAGCTGAAAAATGAAAAATAACTTCAGAGGAATGTAAGCATCTGAAGCCTTTTCAATCAATTTCGTAAAAACTGAATATAAAAAGATTAAACCTCCTCTTCATACCATATCTATACCTTTTTACTGTTATGTTTTCAACTTTGGCCCAAGGTTAAGTGCACACTACAAATCTTTTCTTCTTTTTTTCCGTTGAAACACCTTACAAATACTTATTATGAGGATTTTCATACAAAAAGAATACACTTACGTTTTGTGATGCTTCAGAACATTATGCAATAACCGGCAGCAAGCAGCAAATAGGTCGATTGAGTATTTCCTATCTACGCCAGAGAAATGTTTACTTGCTACTGAATTAGAGATTTGGTTATTTGGAACTGTTGAAGAATCATTGGGAACAGGAGCTTCAGAAAGTTTTAAAAGATGGAAGTCTTGAAAAAGTGCTGACGGTATACGTAAAGATTGTGCCACATGCCAGGCCTCCATTTGGTACAGAGCATGCTTGCCAGAAATTCTTGCCAGTACGTCAACACACATAAGAATGATTGTTCCTGGATCTGGATCAGTATCCCCTTTATTCTGGATCGATCTCTCATAAAATATTACTGGACTCTGCAAGTTTAGAATAACATTGAACAAGCTAGAAATGAAGCTCTGAATGTGTCTTTTAACCACATTCAAACGTTTGCGTCCTGAAAGGCAAATAAATGGTCAGAAAAGCAAGTTCTAACAAACTTCAATCATATGCACTTGAATCCATGTAATAGCTGAAGTGGATAATAATACTTTATAAGACAAGTAGGATAACATCGATAAATATGTGAAAAAATTCCTAAAAACATACAGTATGCATGCAGTAGCTGAACCTTTTGAGAGAAGAATCTTCCTATTGCTCAAAAGAAAAAAGTTTCTAAATGCTGGTGAAGTTTTCAATCACTATAGACACCATCAAGAATGCAGTAGAACCATTTCATCCAAAATTATCAAAATATTACCTGAAACATGTTCTAGAATCAAATCCAAGCAATCAATGCCAGCTGCAACAACTGAAGAAACTTTTCCCCCATCTACGCTTCCAGTATGTATGTCATAACTCATGGTGCACCCATCCCGCACACCAACCAGTGCTCTCTCTATAGCTTGTACAGCAGATAAAAGATGCAACTCTGATGGTTTCTTTATAAACACCGTGAACGATGACCTCAACCTAGCTTTAAGTTCATCCAATAAGTATGGCCGGCCAGACAGAGATGCTTCAGAAAATTCCATAGGAGAATGGAGCATTTTGCTGCTTGACTCTGTCTCATGAGATACTAGGGTGGCTCGTTTCCCCTGTAAAGTTATGCATTTTCCTAAAGCCCTTAACTGTAGCTGAACCATCTTGTCATACAAACTTCTGGATAAGGTAGGATTAGTCAGAGGAAAACGATTCGCTATTTCTTCCAAATACTTCAGAACACCATCTAAACACACAAAATAAGAAAAGCATGGCACATGATTCATGTACGTTGATTCCAATAACAAGACTTGTGTAATGCCAGTAAGAGTATGCGCCAAGCTTGAAGACAGGGGAGGACTATTCATATGCAAACTTAGCCTCAAAATAGCTGAAGATGCAATTAACAACTGCCTGAGCAAAAATGCTGCGTCAGGGTAATCACCATTTAGCAGGCGTCTCAACAAAGGCCTATTCAAAGACTGCAATATAAATGAATCAACATCATTCAGTGCACTGGCAACACAATTTGCACCTTCCACGTGCAACCTTCTTCTATGAACACTACCAGACCCAGAGTAATCATGGATGTCAGATGATGCTGTCATTGCAGCACCAGATTCATCATGCAGTTCAACACGTGCAATATCAGTCTCAACATCAGTGCCTTCAGGCACACCCAACAAATCTACATTTAAGTCTGACTTTTGAAGATTTTGAGCGTCACATAAAGTTCTGGACTGTTGACTACTGTCACAAACTAACATTGGTAAGAGCAGACTACAGAATTCTGCAAAAACATCTATACAGAGGTGAAGTTCAGAGATGGGTTCAAGTTTCTGCCTTGATGAGTTTACTTTATGATCACTACTTCTCGAATCTGTATGGTTCACAAAACATGCTAGGCCCCATAAAAACCCACTAATGCAAGAAATTAAGGATGAGAACTTGTTCAAATTTAAACCATCAACACCAATCCCCACTTTTCCATTTCCAAGGGCATCCTTCAAATTTACCAGTAAGCTTTGCATCTGTTCCTTCAAACTCTTAGCAATAATGGTTACACTTTTCCAAGCTTCAATATAGTCAGAAGAATCCAAGCACGTATCAGATTCACTTAAACTACTATGTTCATGGACAAGTCCAGCATTCAGTTCAGCAACTTTAGAGAAATGAACAGCATGATTAGACTGATATTTACTTAATGTGAGAAACACATAAAATGTGTGATCCATCAAGGACAAGATCATATCACTAACTGGACGGAAATTATCTTTTGGCAATGACTCTTCAAGCCCAACAACCGCATACACCGACTTGTAAAGCCATAAAATAGGAAACGAATCCTCAAAGAACACTAAAGTATGTGAGGTTTGACTATCTGCTGTCTTCTCCTCACAAGCCAGAATTATATATTTCAAGGCCTTCCGACAAGACACAAATAATCTGAAGAGCTCATGATAGTGATGCGAGTATAATGCATTCTGATAATCTAATAAGCCGCCAACAACAAGCCTGAAAAACGCAGAACGGGTAATATTAATAAACTTGATTGAATGGCTTCAAAGATTACGCATAATCAGAGAACTTCAATTATTATGCACAAAATAATTTTTGTCAGCCAAGTGCACACAGAAGTAATGAGATACTATTATTGTCAGCCAGGTAATTACAGAAAGAAAGTTCTGAAGCAAAACTAGTTTGTCAATGATAAGTAGTTCTGCGCACAACACTTTCTGAAACAATTCTACAACAAACAAGACTTCAGACACTTTACTCTAAATTACATGTATTCAATGGAATTATGTACAAGAAATAACAGGACAACAACCATAATATAATATCTGAGATAGCTTTTCACCTTAGAGCTCAACTCAATTAATCTCGTCTTATTGAATATTCAAATTTGTGAACCTAATTGCTCACCCGAAGAATTTGTATGTTCTATTTTTTTTTTATTGAAAAAATAGAAAGCAACAAGAACTATTTTGCGTATGGAACCATGGTACCGCATAACACCATAAAATCAAATGTTGATAGAACAAAGCTCGTACCTTTCAAGGTTGAGAATAGAAGTGACATAAAGTGAAAATGCTCTTGAGTTGAAATGACTTTTTGGCATACAACACAAAAGATTAAGTAAACTCTGGCAAGCTATAAATTTCATGATGGTCAATTGTAGATCTTTTTGTTCCTTGAAACTTCCTTTACACAGCTCATCAGAAGAATGAGTGACCGGGCTTGCTGCTGAGGAACAATCAAATATGTAGTGATTCTTACATGAAACAACCACTGATGAGCTCTCCAGGGAATTTAAAACCTTCGGCCAATCAGGTGATGATTGGAAATCAAAATTGCCAGATGAAAAGTCACTGATCAATGGTAATGTAGATTTCTCCAATGCACGGCAAAACGTTGATGCAAAATACCTGCAGAAAAACTAATAGAAGAGATAGAATAAATACCTGGGTTGAAACAGTCTTTATAAAGGCTCAAACAACAGTTTATTGACATCAATAAGAGCAGAAAAATTGTAAACGAACAAGAACTAACACAACCACTCAGACAAAGTCAAATAGTGAGCAGGGGTATGAGTTGTGTCTGTGTGTTGTGTGTGCATGTGAGGATGGGGGGAGCACCATTTTATGTTTTATAGCAGCTTACTCTTTGCTCATACAGAATGGAGTCAATGAAGCATTGTGATGAGATTTGATGCAAGGTTACTTTCTTCAGCCTGTCAGCTGCATGGTTATTGTACTCTCTAACCACCCCAAAGCTGCTTCTTACACAGGAAAGGGAAGTATGGATTAAAAGAGAAAGGAATTTCTTCAAATTCTTTTTAGAGGCATGAGTGCACCAAGTATCAATATTCTGGCAAAGAATCCACCATATTGCAGTTGGCAATGACTTCTTGTTCAAATCAGAAACACTGAAATCCCATTCATCACTTTCATGGGAAATCATCTTATTACAAGTTGTATCATCAGAAGTGGACATTGGCTGTTGATCTTCGGGCACTAATGATAGGTGCTCCATCATAAAACCAGCAAGACCTGAAGCCTCTTCCCTCAAAACAGAGATGTGCCTTTCCAACTTTTTGCTTCTTTTACGACACATTGACAAGCCAGCATCATCAAGCAACCTGACTTGCACCAGATTTTCATTATTTTGCATCAAATATTCAAAAGACTTTATATGCCTATTCAAATCGACAAGCCGTCTAACAGCCATAGCATGCATCACATAAGTCAAAGGAGAAGAATCGGCTGCACTGTCCTTACAATAGATGTTTGAAATGGATTGAATAACAACAGGAAGAGAAGCTGAAGGTTGAATGATCCAAGAAAAATATTCCCCATTGATCCAGTCAGTCATATCAATCCAATCGCTACCAGAGTATGATGTGAATGAATCTCCCATTGCTGCTGACATCTTTCTTGATAAATCTGGAGGCATAAGGCTCATTGCTGACCTAGATAAGCTTCGGCAGGACATATACAATCGAAAGAAGAACACAAACACCCAATGAGTGGACAATCCAAATATCTGAAGATTATTTTTGTTTTCGGCTGTCTCATTGTCAAAACCTTTTCCTGTGACAGTAAAGAGGAACTCATTTAAAGCATCTGGCTGTAGTCCTACCAGACTACTCATGCAAGGACAAATAACTGCTATAAGATCCTTTACAGAAACTCCAAGGAGGTTACAGTTTCCAGGTGTAACAAACAACGAGTCTAGCACTAGTGCATACACTTCAGACAACCCTCTCCCCAAAAGTTCAGCTTCTAGATTAAAGTTCAGCAAGCTACTTTGTCCATCCCGTTTGCCAAATTCTTTTTCATCAGCTTTCAAACAACTAATTTTCATCCAATCTAGAGATTCTGATATATCCAATGTTAACTGCCCAATACACCCACTTGCTTGTCCTTCTGGTATGGACTTAATAGCTTGTTGTATTGCAATCTTAAACTCTTGTGCACATAATAGCATTTCCACTGATTTTGCATAAGCTTCACCATGTAAAGAAATCACAAATCTAGTATATTTCAGTTCACAATCACCATTACATGAATTTAGAAGCCTTATTGCTTTACACAATGCAAAAATAGTATTATTCACCTGCATTTGTGCAATAGTAAAAACGATGGGATTAAAACCACAAGTAAAGAACAAAGCAGAATATCATTTCTAGAATGATGCTTTTCACTAACTGCACCCTAAAACTCATGAGTGGAATTAGAAAAGAGTTGATTTTGGAAACAGCTTACACATATATAATCATGCACATTTATATGCATGCAGAAGTTAAAACGCAGCCAAATGCTTGATCAAAGAGCATTATGCTAACCTGGCGAAGTTGACTATAGAGAATAACTAATTGGCATCCAATATCTGTTATCTTGAAAGATAATGAGCACCGATCCGGAACTTCCATCAGAGAAAGACCAATGGCTAAGTAAGAAAGCATCAGAAGCCACAAGGTTACCAAATCATTCTCTATAACCTCATATTCAATTTCCAAAAGATACCCTACAGCAGAAAGTACCTCATTGGCTATTAAAGTTAACGTATCCATGTGTGTCCCGTTAACTACACCATATTTTGACGACTGAATTAAATTGGAGGACAATGATATAATCATATTATAGACCTTCTTCAAGAAATTAAGGCAAGCGCCCTCTGACGTGTCCTCTGTTCTCACATAAACCTTTTCATGCATAAAGCCAGAAAGTAAATTATTAATAGATTTAAGTGTGCAATGAACATCCGACAATATGGGTCCCACTTCTGGCTTAGTTTCAAGATAGCCATTAATCTCAAGCAGAAGAGGCTCCATAATCAGTACAAAAAAATCAAGAAGTGACTTTCGTGTGTCTGCATTGAAACTAGTTGAGCAGTAATTCTTTTCAACTAGTGCAGTACTACTCCCAGAAGACATCTTAGAAGTATGACCCATTAAATTATGTTCTATTTGCTTTGAAGCTTCAGTCTTCCCCATCATTTTTGTATTTTCAGCCGGCACTGAAGCCCTTTTTAGCTTTTGAACTTGATCAATAAGCAAGCGAAAAAGTTCTCCCATGCTTTCCACTGCCAAAGCATTCTTTGCAGCCAAAATTTTTTCCAGCTTATCAAATAAATGTCTGTGATAACTCTTCAGCATTGTTTTTGAGTCTTTTGACTTCCCATAATTGGAGGTGGAATATCTTTCACTGCTGCATAAGTTCAAAAATCCATCAATGTGGACTGGGTGATACAGCCCATGAGATAGTACTTCTTCAACTAGCTTCAGTAAGTTTCTTGCCCTACCAGGATTACTTACACCAATCTGAAGATGCAAGAGACCTAAGAGATGCAACAGAGGCTCAAGGAGTTTATCGATGAAATCACGAAATCCATTCTTCCGAGCTGGGTGGGCCCTGAAAAACTTGGCAAATGGCTCAAGAACCAAGCACAAAAACCGGAAAACAAAGTCACCCTCATTGCCACTAACAAGATTTTCCATGTAAAATGTGTGTACAAGATCAAGCACTGCACCTACAGTTGAAACCCACAGGTCTAAATTTTCATTCGACAAGCCTCCATGGGATGAAAATACCAAAGAAATGCAATCAAGCACAGTATTGTACAATTGTAACCCTTCGCCAATGGAAAATAAATCTGTTTGATGTGAAGGTGTTTTGTTCAATAAGGACAGTGCATTTCTTGCAATCAAACAAATAGAGCGTAAAAGGTTCCGGGAGAAACTTAGAGAAACATTCAATTTCAACGACTCCTCCAAACAGAATTTGAAAATCTCCCAGCATCTAAAATCCAAATATGTCTCAATCACTTCAGCTTGATGCATCTCTCCGCCACTCTGAATTTTCTTTCCCGAAGAAATCAACAATGACTGGATCCAATCATTAACAAAAATTATTAAACGTGACATATTCACTGCTTGATTATCCTGATCACTCTTGCTGCCTTCTTCTTTCACTCTCGATATGACAAAGCCATAAGCTAGTTCCACCTTCCTGCATTTGCATTCCCTCGTTCATCAGAATTAAATCTTCTTTTAGATTAGAAATTACATTCATCAGAATTAAAGCTTAACCCTCTTTTTGATCACTTAATGAGGAAATGAAGACAAGATGAAACTTTGAATCTTTGTTTTTACACATACAGACACACAAGAACTCAAGTACAAAAGAAAATCTAATACATTGAGTCTAACTCAACCAATTTGGCTTAAATGGGGTTATAGTCCCTTGGTTTCCTTTGTAAGACAAAGACTCTATCTTTGTCACCTTTCCATTTCATTATTTTTGTTATCAACTTGTAAAAATCGAAATATTTTAGCCGGGAACCAGCCTTTGATCACAACACTTTGAATTAAACTCACTTCATTTATAAAATTTTAAAACTAAATGCTCCATTTTGGCTTCTGAGAAACATGAATGGAAAAAAAAATACCAAATTTATCAAGCTCAATGTAATAAACTTTTTGCGCTTTCAAGCCTATTGAGCTCTCTAATCTTCCTTCGGAATAATCAATTGATTGAATAACTTTCTCGGAAGCCAAACAAACTTAAGCAAATGAAAACAACGAAAAAGTAGAAAACAGGGAGAAAGAAGAGGAAGGCACTCACTTCTGAAGATCAAGTTCTTTGTTCTGAATGGACAAAACTAACTCCAGGTTCCTCCATGGACCACCTTGTTCGAGCTCCTGATTGGGTTCTCTGAGCTGGGCCTTTTCAGCTCGTTTTACTTCCACTTCTTGTGGTTCACTCTCTTTCTCCGAGACCCTAATCCGGTGCGTTTTGGAAGGCCTTTCAGATTCTCCAAGGCTCCTTTGCTTTCTCTTTTTGTTCTTCTTCGTCCACTTCTCTTGAGGCGTAGCTTCGGAGCCGGCCATTGTTGAACTCCTTCAGTCCCTGTCTCGTTTTTGTTTGGGAAAAATGGTTTCTGGGATTTGGAGTTCTTGTAGTTGTATTTCTGGGTTTTGCAAGGGTTTTTGAGTTTGAGGAAGGGTGGAGAAAGGGAGAAGGCGCAGCTACGCTCTCTTCTCTTGCGTACGCAGGCGACGACGTGTCAAAATACGTATAGCCGCGCGGATAATCTATTTCTTTTAAATTAAAAAATAGTATCGCCGCGCGGCTACACTATTTTTAAAAGACATTAAAAACCGAGTATAGCCCCACGGCTATACTATTTATAAAAAAGGATAGTCCCCCAACGACTTGGTGCCCATGTGTCAAAATCAGTATAGCCGTTCGGCTATACTGTTTATAAAAAAAAAATTAAAAACCGAGTATAACCGCCGGCAATGCTATTTATATTAAAGGGTTATTCGCAGCAATGGTCCCTCAACTATACCCTAAGTTACACTTTGGTCTCTCAATTCAATTATTAGTTGCAGAGGTCACTCAATTATGTGTTTTGTTGCATCGTTAGTCCTACCGTCAAGTCTGTTACTTTTTCTATTTAAAATAATGACGTGGCAAGCATCTCTTAGATTATTGATGGACAAATGTGACTTTTCAATTAAGATTATTTGTAGCAATGATTCCTCAATTATACTCGGAGTTACATTTTGGTCACTCAATTAGGTGTTGTGTTGCACCATTAGTCCATACCGTTAGAGAGACTTGACGGTAGGACTAACGGTGCAACAAAACACCTAATTGAGTTACCTTTGCAACTAATATTTGAGTTGAGTGACCAAAGTGTAACTTGGGATATAGTTGAGGGACCATTGCTGCGAATAATCCTAAAAAGAAACAGAGCTATGCGGCGGTACTCGGTTTTTCCAATTTTTTAAAATAGCCGACCGGCTATACTATTTTTTTAAAAATTAAAAAAGGAAAAATAGAGAAAAACAAAGTATAGCCGCGCGGTTCTACTATTTATACATAAAAAAAAACCCGAGTATAGCCGCACGGCTATAATATTTATAAAAAAAAGGGAGGACCCCAATGATTTGGCGTTGACGTGTCAAAATCAGTGTAGCTGACCAGTTGTACGGTTTTTTTTAAAAAAATAAAAAATTAAAGTATAATCGCCCGGATATAATGTTTATATTTTTAAAAAAAGAGGACCACCTTTCGGTTAGACATCCACGTGTCCAAATCAATAAATTAAAAACAAAGTATAGCCTGTTTATATTTTTAAAAAAAGAGGACCACCTTTCAGTTAGACATCCACGTGTCCAAATCAATAAATTAAAAACCAAGTATAGCCGTACGGCGATACTATTTATGAACAAAAAAAGAGAGGACCCCATCGATTAGGCGCCCACGTGTCAAAATAAGTATCGCCACACAGCAAGACTATTTAATAAAAAAAGATTAAGAAAAAAAGACCTCCTAGTTGCATTAGTTTATACTTTATGGATATTAATTTGCTATTTCAACTCTACAAACTAGTAAAACTTAGTTGCATAATAAATTGTTTAGTAATCATTATCAATTTTGGCAAGTTACAACTGAAAAGTTCGGCCATTATATAATATTTTAATATATATTATTTTTGTTGAATAATATGTGAAAATTTTGTGTATAATACATGAATTTTGTGTGTATTATTGAAAATTTTATATATAAAATACGTGTATTAAATATGAAAGTGATAAATTCTTTATACAGGTAATAACTCTAGAGAAGTAAAAAATGAAAATGGGACAATAGAGACTCGGGTAATGGCCTAATAGTAATGGGTAATGCTCTAAACTACTCTTATTGATAAATACAAATTGAAAAATAAAAAATAAAAGATAAAAAGGATCCCAATATATATATATATAACAGATCGACTATAGTCTATACTTAGTTTTATTAATACATGTCAACTAACTTAACAAAGGGTTAACACTGTTAACATTTTATTTAGCAATTAAAAAAAACTATTGGGGTACATGAGGGACACACAATTTGGGGAAAACGGATCCGCTCCTCTTAAATATTTTATTGTAAATTGTATGGTTTAGTAGATGCAATGCAATGCTGGACGGAGGGATGAAGAAAGGGTGGAACGTCATCGTATTAACGTTTTATTTTAGGGCTCACAAAAATGACGTAGGCCAAATAATTTTGACTTTGTGTTTCATTCATGGGGCGAAGCCCTAAAGGCACTGCTGGGCCCTACCTCCAAAAGCGTTGGGCAAAGCCCAGTGCAATAAATCAATACGATGGACCCTCCTTAATCTATATATATAAAGCAAAAGGCAGAGAATGGTGAAACATTCAAAATACCAGAAAATGTCCTTGGTTAATGCAAACATTAAGAATTGAAATTATTGATTAAGTGAGGATAATATGGTAAATTTACACTTTTTCATATTAAAAAAATTTAAAATTAAAAGAAAAATTAGATAATGGATCCTCTTTTTATGGAACACAACTAACCATTATCTTTTTTAATCTTAAAATAAATTTAATTTTTTCTTTTAAAAAGCCTCTTGCAGGCGCGGAAGCGCATGCAGAGAGGCTAGTGCATCAGAATAGCACTTCTGCCTACCTCAACTACCCGATGCCTCTACATATTATTATTATTATTATTATTTTAATTTATTAACATTTATTTCGAAACTCCAGTGTACCTTATTAATGTGTGTGTATGAGAAATCCTCATTCTCATTTTCATTGTAATTTAGAGCCCTTTGACTTGCAAGTTAATGGTTTCATGTTCGAAACTCTATGACACCTTATTAGTGTATGTGTGTGAGAAACCCTCATTCCCATTGTAATTAAGATCATCACTTATATTTTATATAAATATACACACACACAGCTTCCATTGAGGGACATCCTTGTAAGGCCTACTTCACATTATATCTCACAAATCCAAACCGTCTATTTTATATATATATTCATTTAAAGATCATCTCTATAAAATACACTTGAATCCGATATCATTTGACCACTCAATTAAATTATTAAAATTTTAGTAATTTCTTGAACCACCGTGTTCATTGATTTTGTAAGACACAATTAGATGTCTAAAGGGTTTCCGATTTGTCTAATTTTTTGCAAAGATGATCTATGAATGAAGACCTAAAAAATAGATGGTTTCGATCGTTAAAAAAAAATTTGTAGAGTACCCTAAAGGGTGTCCCTCAAATAAAATTATTTGATGAATCACTCATTAGAAGGACACTGTATGTATATATATATTTCTCATACATCTTTAAATGGAAAGATCCTAATTATATATTCAATTTCTTATATTTGAGTCCAAATGTGAGATTCGAATTCTTATAATCGTTTTTTATTCTCCAACCCTAAACCCGAATTCTTACCCCAAATATAAGTAATTTAGTTTTAGTTTTGAGTCTAGATCCCTAATCAAATATGGTTGGACCCAAACTCAAATATGGGTTTAACACTATTTTCATATAGCAACTCACATTCTGTCTTTCTTCTCTTCCCTTCGAGGCCCACAATTTGAGTTTTGAGTTACACCAAACTCAATTATAATTTATAGGTGTAGTTTTGGATTTAAATTTTCCTTTGCAAGGCCTATACTTTTTACTTTGACTCAAATATAGAATTGTGGGTAGTTGCACTGGAGACCACCTTTCTAGTCCAAACTCACATCACATGACCTCACCAAATGCGAGCAGAAAAACAAAGGACATACTACTATAAATATCCCACCAAACCGATAACAATACATATATCGGAAGATCTTCGGCCGACACACACTAGCCTTAGGTATCCATGCTTTCATCTTTTTTGAAGTTACACATAAAGCATTTGTGCATGAGGTAGGCATGCACTACTTAACCATGCCAAGTAGCTTGCACGTGATGATCAATCCACACACGTACAACAATTAGGTCAACGTCACACAAGGTTTTACGACGCCAATTTTCTGATTAATCTTAGAAATGTCAAAAGTTCGGCTGAGTTTTTGCAATTTTGTTTTGATTGTACACAATCACGAGATGTCCAGGGTTCCTCATGTGACTTTGTGAGTATGCTTTTCTCTCTCTCTCTCTCTCTCTCTCTCTTTTTGTTCGAAAAGTGTGTTTTTCTCTTTGTCGTTGGTAAAGTTCCCACTTTTTGACTTGATGCCAAAAGGAGGAACAGGATCAATAAAGGATCACCGTTTAAGCATTCACCAGCCACTTTGGATCTACTGCTCGAAGACAAAGACTGAAAGACATCTTCTCTGCATTTGCCACTGCATTATTTTCAATTGCTGCACAGGCCAAGACCCAGTTGGCATGTTCTTGTTGTTTTATAGGGTCCAAGTCCCAAGGCCCCCCCGCATCATAATATCAACACATTCACATTTCATGCCATGCAATCATGTTCTCAAACATTCACTCCCCAAAGAAACCATATCATGCTTCTTATAGAAACATATCGTGACATGTTTAAATATAATAAAGTTTTATTAATAGGGAAAAAATTCGAACTTTGGTAAATGAGACGCATTTGATTAAAAATCATCTTGATATGCAACTAAAAAAAAACGTTTATGGTATAATATTAATACGCATTGGTAACGCAAACAAGTTGTCCATCACAGTCAATCAAAATCATCCACGTTGCACCAAGGTGTCAACATCTTTCCGTACATCACAGAGCCTCATATGCTAAGCTGAAGAGGTCTCATCTCATGTATATGATGTAGCAGTGATGTTTAAGGCATTCCAACCCCAAACCCATCTGCCAGTCATCTCTACCGTTTCAC
>NW_018921926.1:0-12606 GCF_002207925.1 Prunus avium
TACGCAGACTTTGTTGCCAGCGATCCTTACCATTTCACTTTGAATATGCCATCAAATCACATTTATATGCTCCCAGCAGTTGTCGATCATTCAAATTTGCAGCGCTTCTCTGATCGAGTTGTTGATGGAATTGCAGCTGTCTTTTTGGCATTAAAACGAAGACCTGTTATTCGTTATCAAAGAACATCTGATATTGCGAAAAGGATTGCACAGGAAACAGCAGTAAGTACAGTCGTATATTCCAAATAGTTTTGCATTTTGGGAGGGGGGGGGCACTTTATACTACTGTTTTGAATGTGAACTTTGTAAGTCTCCCCTGCCCCTTGTCTCCCCACTTTTTCTATGGACACAACTTTTTATGTATGTATACTGTTCATATAATAGCCTGCAGATTCTAGCCATGAAAGTTTGCACGAACTGATATTGTATTTTGGGCATGTAACAGAAGCTGATGTACCAGCAGGAAAGTGGACTTTTTGATTTCAGACGAACAGAAATTTCTCCATTGTTGCTGGTAATTGATAGGAGGGATGATCCTGTAACCCCATTGCTGAATCAGTGGACCTATCAGGTAATTGTGGTTGCAGCTGACATTTTCCAACATATGTGAAAAATGCCTCATGTTGATATACGTCTTTGAAATTACAACGGGATAAAATCACTAGAAATATAAATACAGCTCATTGATTACAATATTACAGGCAATGGTTCACGAATTGATTGGTATTCAAGACAACAAAGTGGACTTAAGAACCATTGGCAAATTTCCAAAGGATCAACAGGTTGAGTTGTAATTTTCCCCCCAATAATGCACTTGTTTCTGTTTGTAATTTTCATTGCTAAATAATTGCAGTTGTGGTATTGATGTTCATAGGAGGTTGTGCTGTCATCAGAACAAGATGGTTTTTTCAAAAAGAACATGTATGAGAACTTTGGTGATATTGGGATGAACATCAAGCAGTTGGTTGATGAATTTCAGCAAATTTCGAAGAGTAACCAGAACATTCAGACGATAGGTTTGTAGAATGCAAACATGAAAAGTTTAGATTCATAACTTCTTGTGGTTACTAACTTTTGGCACTTGGAACAATGGTTAACTATGGTAATTAAACATTTACATTCTTTATTGTTGCAGAGGACATGGCCAAATTTGTTGACAATTACCCTGAGTACAGAAAGATGCATGGAAATGTTTCAAAGCATGTGGCACTGGTTACAGAAATGAGCAAACTAGTTGAAGAGAGAAAACTTATGTTAGTTTCACAGACAGAACAGGAGTTGGCTTGCAATGGTGGGCAGGTGGCAGCTTTTGAGGTACTGAAAAACAACATATTTCTATAAATAAATAAAAGTAAATTGAAATTGAAACCACTTCTCCTATATTCTCTCTGCCCTCCTTGTCCCTCTTCAAGTGCACAACTACTTTTTTCTCTTGTTTCTACTTATCCTAACTACCTAAGAGGGAAATTATTCTTTTCTAATTTTACTGTTTAATATCATCTTTAAAATGCGAGTTGTGTCCCTTCTTTTTTTTTCTTATCGCACGGGTCTAGTCATATAAGGAGCAAAGAACATCTTTGTAATTTTTTGTCCATTTATTACTATCTGCTAATTGGGGATGATCAACACTGGGTTGGGGTCAGGGTAAATGTTTAAACAAGGTTGATATTATATTTTAACTTTGTTTTCTCTCCATTTAGAGCATTTTTAAATTGAGGGGACCTGCTGAGATCATAACCATATGATGATGATTGGATAGTTTGAATCTACAATGGAAAAATGGCCTCTCTTTTTATCTTTTTTTTCCATGGCAAGTTGTTAGCCTTGTGTCATGATTGAATGGCCACACAGGTTCTCTTGAAATGAAAATGGACTAGTTCCTTGTCCAAAAGGGGTGGAGGTCCTGGAAATCATTATACAATTATCTTTAAGCCAGGTGGCTGAATTAGTGCTATGAAGTTGATACAAAACCTACCATGAGTGTGTCTGTGTTGGTTTGCCTTATTTGCTATTCTTGTGACAAGTTATTATTAGGATTTGGAATCCAGCTTTTAGTTTGTACTTTATACTTTTTTTGGTTATTGACTTTGAGATAGCAACGGAGTTTAATCTTCATGGAAACATGAAAAGTTGGAAACAATCATCTCCTTCTCCTATGTACTTTGCAGGCGGTGACAAATCTATTAAACAATGAAAGTGTATCTGATATTGATCGCCTACGACTTGTCATGTTGTATGCTTTGCGCTATGAGAAGGAAAGCCCTGTGCAACTGATGCAATTATTTAACAAACTGTCTTCTAAGTCTGCCAAGTACAAGCCTGGGGTAATGTAACCAGGACTGCAATCCTAGTTTGATTCTGTTTCTTTTTTTCTCTTCATTTATGTTTAAGTGGCAATTTTCCATCCCTAAAGCTTGTCTTTCTTCATAAGCCACCTTCATTCAGAGAATTAATGATGGCAACTTGTATTTTATTCTATGTGTAGTTCGTTTCTGCTCATCCAATTTTCTTGGAGATTGACCTTTCTTTGGGAGGGTAAATCAATGCAGAAATCATGCCAAAATCTGCTGTGTACCTTTCTTTCAGCTACTAGAGTAATTCACAGGTTTAATAAATTGGGTATTATGGCATTGCAGCTTGTCCAGTTTCTCTTGAAGCAAGCGGGTGTGGATAAGCGAACTGGGGATCTTTATGGAAATCGAGATTTCTTAAATATTGCACGTAACATGGCTCGGGGGTTGAAGGTTTGCTTGCGAAAGTTATATTTTATGCTTTCTAGTATAGAGTGTGCTTTACAAGCTTATAGATAACTTTTTTTTACTAATGCTGTAGGGGGTTGAGAATGTGTACACACAACACCAGCCTCTTCTCTTCCAAACTATGGAAAGCATCACCAAGGGACGACTGAGAGATGTGGACTACCCATTTGTTGGAAACCACTTTCAGCAGGGCAGGTTGGTTTTTGAATATATTATATTTTCTTTTTTCTTTTAAAAAAAAAAAAGTAATTTCCCTCGGAAGTCACTAACTTATAATTTAGCTGCAATTTGGGGATTGTTGTGTTGTTTCATTCTAAGCAAGTAGTGTCACCAAAAGTATTGACACGCAACTGATGCCGAAGCCAAGTTCAAAATTATAATAAATGAGGGTCTTTCTAGTTTCTTAGGCCATCCCCAATGTGGGCTCTAAGGTCATCCCCAATTTGTTGGGGCTCTAAAAGAGGTGGTAGAGCCTCATTTAGAGTTCCGATGGAATCTTTGGGGCTCTAAAGGCATCTCTCCTACAATGAGAGGCTCTATATTCGGGGCTCTATATTAGGGGTTTGATATTTTTTTTTTATGATGTAATTTAATTTAGGTGCTTTTGTTGTTGTTTTGTTCACTTGTTTATGTTTTTTTTTTTGGTGAACATTTCAACCCAAAAAAATAAAAATTGGATAAGATTTGAAAACATGGTTAAAAAAAATAAACCTAGCCGTTTAGAACTTGAGGTTGTAGCCTAAGTCAACTTTACAAAAAAATAAAAATAAAAACAATGAGACAAGCTTGTTGCAATTGGCCAAATGAATAAAAAAAAATAGAAAAACTGGTCAGCAACCATCTTTTTTGTGTGAGTAGGCATGCGGAAGTTGCAAGGGGCGTCATCAACAAAGCAAGTGGGCTGGCAGCTTTTCCTCCATGCTGGTCCCACTGGGTTTCAAGGGCTTCAATCATGTCCATACATTTAAGTTCAGCTCCAGTAAGGCTCAAGGATTTAGGGCCTCAAAATTGGACCACTGGGGATGTTTTTTTTGCATGAGGTTGCATTTATAGGAGCCCAAAGGTGGTGCAGCACCCTTTAGAGCCCCCATTGGGGATGGCCTAAAGGGGGCTGCACCACCTTTGGGCTCCAATAAATAGAAACCCATGCAAAAAAACCATCCCCAGTGGTCCAATTTTAAGGCCTTATATGCTTGAGCACCACTGGTGCTGAACCCAAATGTACCTGGTTGAAGCCCGTAAAACCCAGTGGGACCCGCATGGAGGAAAAGCTGCCAGCCCACGTGCCTTGTTGGTGATGCCCCTTGCGACTTCCGCATCCCTACTCGCCCAAAAATGATGGTTGCTGACCAGTTTTTCTATTTGTTTTTAATCATTTGGCCGATTGCAACAAGCTCTCAAGGATTGTCTTTTTGTTTTTGTAAAGTTGACTTGGGCTACAAAGCTAGTTCTAAACAGCAATTTTTTTTTTTTTAAAACCATGTTTTCAAATTTTGTCCCTTTTTTTTTTTGGGTTGAAATGTTCACACAAAAAAAACTAACATAAATAAGGTAATAAAAAACAAAAATAACATCTATATCAATTCAGAGCCATGTACCAATGACCCTATGAAATGGGATACTTTGTAAGCTTAAAAAAAGAAAGAGTTTTAGTGACACAAAATGTTGTCATTTGCTGCTGTTGTCATTCATTTGATCAGAAATATGATGAGAATGTCAAACTTTTAGCCCTTGTTTAAACTCTTTAGGATGTAGATTTTTTGGGTTGAAATGTTCACACAAAAAAAACTAACATAAATAAGGTAATAAAAAACAAAAATAACACCTATATCAATTCAGAGCCATGTACCAATGACCCTATGAAATGGGATACTTTGTGAGCTTAAAAAAAGAAAGAGTTTTAGTGACACAAAATGTTGTCATTTACTGCTGTTGTCATTCATTTGATCAGAAATATGATGAGAATGTCAAACTTTTAGCCCTTGTTTAAACTCTTTAGGATGTAGATGGGCTCAATTGATGCAACCTCACATGTCCCGAATTTTAAGTAGTATAGAGAGGAGTTTACTACTTTAAGAAATTCATGTCTTCAAGAGTCTAACCGCAAGGAACATTGAAATGAAGCTCCTGCACTTTGACACTACCTGGAGCCCATTTCTTCTGTGCTGTTCTATACAAGCCGAGTGCTTATTGACATCAATATTTAGGTTACTAATCAGGATGCTGATAAATCAGTGCTTTGTGGAAAAGTTAGGAGATCATTGAGAAGGCCATGCTACCTCAACCTGTAGGCAGGCTGGCTGTCTAGTGGACTTAATCACTGTGGTTTTCATGATTGCTTCTATTCATAATTTTCATTCTTGCTGGTTTCTCTAGATATATCAGATGACTCAGATGTAAGCCCCTGACTGTGACTAATTACTAATTATGAGCTGCTCAGTCATCATTTTGCCTTTCCTGTCAAGTTGCTCGACCTTGATTCTACTATCTGCCCACCCCACTTCATTTTGTCTGGTTTACATCCTTATGGACTCAGACTAGCAATCTATGATATTTATAATAACCTTTATATCATCTTGTTAAAGTTAAATTTGATAGTGTGAGGATAGAAAAGTTAATAATTTGGATAATGTTCTGAATGACACATGCTATCTCTAAGCAGGCCTCAAGAAGTTGTGATTTTCATTGTTGGAGGAACAACATACGAGGAGTCGCGCTCTGTAGCTTTACAAAATTCTATGAATACTGGAATTCGTTTTATACTTGGTGGTTCTGCGATTCTCAATTCTAAGAGGTATGCTTCAGGTCATCATTGTATTTTTGCGGAAATATTTGCATTATAAGTGCAAAAGAAGTTTACGTTACTGTGCTAGCTAGACTTACTGCTTTGACATCTAACACTGGCTTTGAATGGTCCGACTTGATACCACTTCTTTCTTGTGTTGGATGCAAGTTTGAGAGTTTTGGGCATGATTACTTTGGCCTCTGTAAATCTTAACTTGTCTTGGGGTTCTTTTGGGTTGCATTACTAATTCCATATAGGTACAATTCATCTAGCATATTAGTTCCTAGAAAGTTTTGAGAACATGATAATTAAGCATCCACTTGCCGGATCAGTCTTGGACAATGGGAGGTTGTGCTTGGTAGACAGTTGCTTAAGAGATTTTGGTATGAGTATTTATGCATCGACTGTTGGATGTTTTTAATTATATGTTGTAATTGTGTGAGGCTATTCTAGTGAATTACTGTAGCTTATTGAAATTGTCTAATATGAGATGCTCCGCTCCAATTATTGTTTGCCTGGGAAAAACAGGTTCTTGAAAGATTTGGAAGAAGCTCAGAGAGTAGCTCGGACTAGCAACGCCGTCTGAATTCTGGGTTCTTGTATACGGGTGTTTGTGGATGTATACGGGTGTTTAGATATGGTCACCAGCTATAATATAAAAAATTGCCACACATGCTTGAGGGTTCATCAGAATCGCCCTCTGTTCCTGTAGAACACATGGCCCTTTCGTTACCATTTTGTGGGAGTAAGAACCGAAGGGGATTTGTATCCCATAAATTTGGAGGGTAAGATCTAACAGCAGTTTCCCTCCCTACTTTAAGAAGCATAGAAAAGAATGAGATCTCACATCTTTGCACCAATTTTTTCGCTAACCGAGCCGGACACCCTAGGGCTTAATTAACATGTACTTTCTTGCCTTGTTCAGAAGAAGCTTGTCATACATGAAATCTCCCTATTCTTTCTATTTGAATATACATATTACTGTATCAATGTAGTTTGTACTTAAGATATTGTGAGAATTCAACAAAGTATAGATTTACAGTGTCGGCTTCTTGTTGCAAATTCAGGTCGTGGTAAGTGTTAAGTTTTGATCAAGTCGTGCTGATATTACCATGCAAACTATCCCTCCCAATATTATAAAATCCATGCATAATTATTTTAAGGGACAGCATTTGAAAGAATTAAAAAGTAAAAGTAAAATTTATAGTGCAATGGCAACTTGGCCAGAAGTCTGATATGAAGCCAAACAGAGTCATAAAGGAATTGAGAAAACCAGATCGTTTTGCACTTTTTTATTTATAATATTTGTTTTATTAGGCTACAAAGTTCATAAAAGTTAAAATTTACGGTGCAAAGGGTAACCTGGCCAGAAGTCTGACATGAAGCCAAACTGAGTCATAAACCAGATCGTTTTGCACTTTTTTATTTACAATATTTGTTTTATTAGGCTACAAAGTTCATAACGGAAATGAGAAAGACAAAGTCAGCTAAACCAACTTTAATATATATATATATAAATAATTTTTTTCCTTTTCGATTTCATTTTTTGTATCTTATATTGACAAGGAAGTTGTTATTGAAAATTGCATCAATAAAATATATTTTAAAGTGACAATAACAGTTTCAAAGGTGATTCTTTTTTTCTTTTTTTTTGGGAGAAATGTTTCAAAGTTGATTTAAAAACACATAATATTATAAATTTTTTAGATGTGTTGTGTTTTTATTTTTGAAGCTTCTATTCACAATTTAGATATCTTGTGTTCGTTGTTATCATAATGAATTTTTTTATGAAACACGTTGATAAACGGAATTGTTATTTGGATCCTTTTTTGTTTATATTTTGACATGCGAATGCTAAAGAACGGCAATGGGTACCCATTAGGCCCAGTAGGTACCAATTGCCCCTCACTTCCAAGAAACTAGAGAGAGTATGCGAATAATCAATATTTAGAGTTTACATATCTCTTGAATTCTAAAGAGAAATGCTAATGCATATGTCTGATTTTCGGACGCATTAGATCAGAATTAGGGATTTCATTATAAAAACTTTTGGAATGAAAATTTATTTCAACATTGATCATAAATTCGTAAATCTCAAATTTTTTTTAGAAAGCTTTTTAAACTTATATATTTTAAAATCCATTCGTCAATCATTCAAACTTTTGAATATACCCAAAAATTTGAAAGGTCAAAATGAGCTTAAAATTGAAAGGTCACAATATATTTTAACATGAAATTGGTCATTGTGAATAGCTCAAACTTGAAACTCTAATATATTTCGGAAAATTTCAAAGTACATTTTAATTTCAATTCAAATATTTCCATAATTTTGTTGGAACTGTGCTAAATTTGGAAATTTTTGGACTGACCAAATCGTAAAATGAAAAGTATTAAGCCGCTGATGTGATGTGAACTTTATATACATCAAAATACATCAACAACCGAGCCAAGCACAACTCGTTTTTTATGGCTTAAGTCTAGGCAGGAAGGCAGCTAGCCTTTGCCCTGCTGCCTGCACAACATCAATCTTAAACCCTATGACGCCACAAATCCAAGTTTAGTTTCCTACATGATCACTGACAGAGATGTGTGGCTAAATTTTGCAATGGTGGGTAGCTGACAAACTGTATGGGCCAAAAAAAGAGCAGCAAGAACCTGGCAACCTGTCCATCTTCTTAAACCCTACAGTCTGTCTATATATATATATATATAAATATCGTACGTTAATGGTTTGGTTTGGTGCCTTCAAAATGTGGAATGATTAAGCAGAGCAGCCTAGGAGCCCTAGCTAGGAGGAGAATTAGGGGAGACTTGTCTGAAAATAACCAACAACAAGACTTAAATAAAAAGTGTGTTAGATCCTACTTAACTCATCTGCCTCCACCACCACCACCACCCCTACAAATGGAAAAACATCATTGCATGCACCACGTGGAATTGATTGGTTTGCTTCTCTTCTTCTCTTTCCAAAATTTTAATTAAAAAATATATGGTGCAGTAATTTATAATTACAGCTGCTGAGGAGATCTAAGAGGCCTTGAATGAATTAATTGGGACGGCTTGATTAGACTCATACATCAAAGTTTGCCTTTGGGGAACGTTTCTGAGTTGATAGTAAACTTGCAGATGCGGGCTCTGTTCAGATCACGATTATTGATTCTCTCTCTCTCTCTCTCTCCCTGTCTCTCTGTGAGCTCTTGGATTCTCTGGCTCAGTTAATTGCAGTGGTACTACAAGAACCAATCCATCCAACAGAATCCCAACAGTGGTCATTATCAAGTTGGTCACATCTTAATTTTACTGACTAAATTTAGTAAACTTGTATTTTTTGCATGTATATTTACTTTGAAAAATTAAGTTCGAGTTTACTTTGACTAGAATTTTTCTTTAGGTTACATGAAATGAAAGAGAAGAGGACAAGGTTTGAATTTGATTAGGAAGGCAAGATATAGACTACCCAATAAATTTAAATCTAAAAGCTTAAGCTTTGGTTGGAAAAGATAAAAGAAGGTAGCCCTTGATAGCGTAGGAGGGGGGCCGGGGCCGGGGCCGGGGGGGAGGGGGGGCCTATGCACACTGAAGTTTACATAATTCCAAAATTTATCATAAAATGATACTAGAAGTGCGTTTTTTAGTATAAGTAATAGTCTAAATTACAGGAGACAGAGAGAGACATTTCATATACACAACCAAGATGTCATGGAATTCGAACATGAGATCTTTTGTCTGCAAATCAAGGTCCTTTTTTATTGGGCTAGACCTTGTTAGCAAAATGATACTAGAAGTGTTAAAATATCAAAAGAAAAAGATAAAAAGTCCCCCTAGGCCTCAAAGTAGGTTCCATCGCACAAATCTTATTAGGAGAAGAGATGGGCTCCACCAACCCGAGTAAGACCCAAGCCAAAATAAGACCGAGCTCCTGCTCAAGGGCTGTGATGTCAGCGCTGATGCAAACCTGGGCGCACGAAATTAAAGTTTTTTTTACTGTTGGAGCGTGATATACAAGCGGGAACCGCGAACATAAAGGGTAAAAAAATTTGAATTTTTTATGCTAACGCCAGACTAGCATCAGCGCCTACTTTCCTCCAACGGTTAGAAACCAAGCGGTGCTACATGGGGTATCCAATTAATTTTTTCCGTTGCCATCCAATGGCATAAAAATTGAAAAAAAAATTGGAAAAAAAAAAAAAACCAAAAGATTCTTTTTTTTTTTCCTCTATAAATACCTACAAAATATTATTCACTTTCCACACCAAATATTCATACAAATTCTTCTCCTATCTTTGTGTAAATTCTTCACTTTCCACACCAAATTTTCTATTACTTTAAATTTCATTTGTGTAAAAATACAAATGGCCTCTTCCATCGAAGCTGGAGGCTCATGGAAAACCATGGAAGATGTTTTGTTATGTGAGTGTTGGATTCAACTTGGTCATTGCCTGATCACAGGCAATGAGATGAAGTTCTCTCCTATGGGGAGGAAAATTCATGAAGAATTTTGTGAAAGATCGGGTTCGCCTCGTATGGAAATGGCCTTAACTAGTAGGTGGAAAATTTTGAATAAAGAGTTAGGGAAATGGAGAGATGCATTTACAAAAATGACGAAAATTTTGGCAACGAGGTAAATTTTTGGTAAATTGTCGTTTTATTAAATTTAATGTCATATTTTTTTATATTTTCTTGCATTTCCAATTTTTTTTTAATTATAGATTATTCAAGCACAAATGTGGTTCGGTGCCATTGACCAAGGCAAAAAATCTTTCAACAATCACTAATGTTGAGAGGTTGTGAAGAATTGTCTGAGATTCAAAATTATTCCCACAAGTCCGAGCGTTGTGTTAAATAAGACACTGCTTCACGATTCACTGACATCGGATTTGCAATTGGACGATCGATCAAGACTCACCAATCCAAAGGGAGCCAAGGCCTATTGGGAGAAAGGCGACAAAGGCAAAGAGAATGAGCACTTCGAACAATGAATGTGCAAATTTTTTAGAGCAAATTGCTATTAAAAGTGCACTAAGAATTAAGAGAGACATGAAAAGAGATGAGGCTAACAAGGCAAGAGATAACGCATTTGCAAGAGAAATGGAGTAAACACACAAACAAAACATGGACAAGAAAGATCGGGAAACCATGGCTATGGATATGAGCCATATGTCCCATGAAACAAATGCATTTTGGAAGCAAAAATGAAGGCATGTTATGAGAAGAAGGATTTTCCGTGACGATAGACCTAGCAACACGGATTGGTTAAATGACAAAAACCATTAGGTTGTATTGATAGAAGTGCCCTTTCTTAATTAGTTGTATTGATTGTCTTTTATTGAAAAAAGAAAGCATTCAATAATATAGTCATTTATTTAATACATTACATACATAAAAAAAAATCATAATTGAAAACAAACCACAAACAAAATAAAGCATAATTCAAATCAAAGCATTAAACTTGACTTCACAGACCATGATTGTCTCTCAGTGCCCATAAGTGCTCAATCAAGTCAAATTGACGTCTTTCGTGAACATAAGAAGATTGCATTTTCGTATAATGATCAATAGTTCGTGCTCCAGGGGTTGTCCATTTCCTCTCATGGATCGTTCATAAATTCTTGTCAATGTTGTGTTCGTGGGATTGGGTTCGAACATCTCTAGTTCATCATAATCATATTCATCCTCTACAATCATGTTATGGAGGATGATGCACGTCATCATAATGCTCCGAAGTACCTCTTCATCAAACATACGAGCAGCCCCCCTAATGATTTTCCCATTGAGCTTGGAGGATACTAAAACACATTTTCACATCTTTCCTATAACCCTCTTGATAGGCATCGAAGTATTTTTCCTTCTCCGATTGGGGATGCGGAATTGTTTTGATGAATGTTATCCACCTTGGGTAAATTTCGTCTGCTAGGTAGTAACCACCCGAGTAGAAGGTATTGTTGATTTGATATGTGATCTAAATGGAATGTCCTCTCAACACATCTTTGACCACCGAGGATTGATCAAGCACGTTAAGGTCATTTTGAAATCCTGCAACTCCGAAAAAGGAATGCCAAATCCTGGTATCGAATGATGCAAAGGCCTACAGAATGATACTTTTTTGGCCCTTCCTATTCCTATAATATCCTTGCCATGCAGTTGGGCAATTCTTCCACTACTAGTGCATGTAGTTAATGCTTCCAATCATGCATGGGAAATCTCTTTTCTCGGCTTTTTGTAGAAGCCTTTGGAGGTAAAGCGTAGGTTTGCGAAGGTAATCCCTCATGTAGATAGTTTCGATTGAATCACATAATTTGACCAAGCACTCTAGGATAGTGAATTTCTCCATCCTAGCAATCTCATCCACTTGGTCTACAGATGCGCCATATGCAAGCAATAGTAAAAAAGCTGTAAGTTTTTGCCCCAGAAGAAGACCCAAAACCCCAAGAGAATCGTACTTTTGAACGAATTATGCGTCGTAATTGCAAACATCATGCATGATTTTATTGAACAAATGGAGCTACATTCTATATTGCCCTAAAAAATCAACACTAGAGTACAACGAATTTGGGATAAATTAATCTTCCAAGAGATTCTTACCCCGAGGGTGCCTATGTCTATCCACATTTGGGCCATGGTCGGGTTGTGAACCACGGTGGTGTTAGCTTGATTGATTGAGCATACCCACCGCTAAAACAACTTGATCTTCTTCTGCTTCCCACTCCCTTTCTTCTCTAGCACGTTTGCGCTTTCTTTCTTCATTTTCTCGCTCGGCCCTCTCCAACAATCTCCTCATGTAAGACATTGAAAGTAGAATGTGGTTTGTAAAATCTGAAAAATGAAAGGATAGAGGATATAGATGATTGGTGTGAGTTGAAGGTGTGGTTTTGTAATAGAATTTAGAATATAGAGATGACACGTGGTGTAATAGTAGCAACCGAAAATCTTATTTGAAATCTGATATGTGAATAGTAACAGCCTTTGCTTCCCCTTACCTTTTTCCATAGCAACTAGGGTGAAAATGCTCTTATAAATGCCAATTTATCTGACTCCAAATTCTTTTGAAGAGAGAAAAAAAAA
>NW_018921926.1:15295-49376 GCF_002207925.1 Prunus avium
GGCTTCTGTGTTCTGCCTTATCTTCTGCCGTGCTCACAGGGCTTCTGTGTTCTGCCTTATCTACTACCGTGCTCACAGGGTTTCTGTGTTCTGCTATCTGCCTTATCTTCTGCCATGCTCACAGGGCTTCTGTGTTTTGCCTTATCTGCTACCGTGCTCACAGGGTTTGTGTGTTCTGCTATGTGCCCTATTGTTTAGGGTTTGCTCTTGTGTTTCCGCTGCGAACTTTGCTTTAGTTTGTCACTTGTTTCACTCGTGGTTGACAAAAAGACATTCTCTACAATTGGTGCTTCTCAAGTATGGTGTTCTATGACTCACTTGTCAAGTTGGGCATGCGAAATATCTTTGCCCAACTTGAGGGGGAGTGTTGGCGAGTCCTTACTTAATTAGGATTTTGGTTCCTTATTATGTTAGGATTTTGGTTACTTACCCATTTATCTAGTCCTGTTATAATTGAGATTTATTTCCTATTTTATTTAGGGTTAACATATCTTTGTACTTGTATAAATACCTTCATATTGGAGAAGAATAATAATATGAGCGTATCTTAGCATAACTGAATAGTTGCCCTACTTTGTTTGACACCATCAAAGTCTCAGTGTCCCTCAAATACATCAACACTTTCTGAAGAATCTCAATCTCACAATCTGTTGCCCTCCATATTATCTCCTTTCAAAAATAAAATAAAATAACCAGCATAAAATTAATTACCCAAAAAAAGAAGGAGAAATGTGCATATATAGGAGTAAAAGGAAGCTTTAGAAAAACAGAAGAGTCCTGTAAAGTGAGATATTTGGATTGATGAGGAGGAGAGAGGGGCAGTGAAGATGATAATGAGTTGGGTGGTGGTGGAGCTGATGAGTCCAATTCATAGAAATCTCTCACCATTTGCGTAAGTTCTTCTTCTGTTAAGCCGCCCATGATTTTCCTCTGTAAAATTTAATCTTGGCTTCCTTGTAGGCTAAGGAGAATAGTTGTTTTTACGAGCAAGTTTCAGAATTATGAGGTAACTTCATTTTTGTTTCCTTTGCCTTGTTTGGTATTGCCTAGGAGCTTGACTTTTAGCCATTGACATAGTGTTGTCATCAAGAAAGTTATCACATTTTTCTTGAATTAGTTTTTATGTGAACCCAATGTTTGTTTTACATTACAAATTGCATCGCAATTATGTAAGTTATAACGTAAGCATTGATGCGTTGTTGCATAAGCTATTTGGGAATAGAAATATTATAACTCAAAAAGATAAGACATAAATAATTAACTGATAAACAGATTCAACTAAATACCTGAGCATACATAAGAATTTCCGAAATTACAAAATATTCAATTTCCGAAATTGCCCAAAATCATACAACCGCAAACTAAAAAAATGGAAAAAAGAAGAGAATAAACACGTATCAACTAGAGACCTCAAGTCACAATATAGAGGAAAGGCAACACCTATCGATTAGAAACATCGAAGTATATGACCTTCAATTTCATGGATTTGTGTCAATATTTAGGTAAATTTGAGGTTTATGGTTTGTTTTTCAGAAGCAACACCTATCAACGTCATTTTAGACATTTTTTTCTTCTTTCAAAAAGAGATAAATTCCACAACCCGCGTCAATGCAATAGCACGGCGGCGATATAGCTTACACGACGCTATTTGACACTTCTGCGAAGATAGTCCGCTATGTCTGAAAAAGAATTCTGAGCTCGCGACAAATCTGCTATTTAAAACACTCTTACCCAGCATTTTAATGCTCTTTTATTTCCAATTTCATACTTATTTGAAATTACAACGAACTACACAACACTTTCTTTTGTTAATACAATTGATAGTTTAAACAACTTTAAATTAATCTAATTTACGAAAATAGGGACTCAAACTAAGATGCAAGAAGGCGGACTTACTGGCCTAACTCATACCTGCGATTGACACAATAATTTAAACACATCTTCTATACAAGCTTTCAACTTTGTTCTATACAGAAATAGCATATACCTGAAAACAAAGAAAAAACACTTTTTATTTTCAACATTATCTTAGGGAGCTCATTTTTCTCCCAATTTAGCACGAGTTTCAGAATAATTGTTTGTATAAGACTAGCAAAGATGATACAGAGGAATGCGTTACACAACAAAATACAGATTGGTGAAAAAATTAGTGGTACGGTTTGGTACACAACATCTCTAGATGGCCTGATGAAGTTGAATGGAAGTTTTCCTAATGCCCAGCAGAATCTTCTTAAGACTTCATGAGAATCTATAAAATGATTTCCCACAAATGAAGAATGAGATATTAAGGCAGCCGGATGCAGCTTTCACACAGTGAAAAACTTGGACGTATCAAACACTAACAAGTTACAACAGTTCAGGATTGAGATCTCTCCCGCATTTTGGCTCTGGCAAAAAATACTCCAGCCACAAGACCTACCAAATTGCAAATTTTCATGGTTAATGCTACAAAACTCTACTGCTTTTGCAAAGTTATAAAGTAGTACATCACATTCTGAAGCCAGTCAAGTTGAGAGAACTTACCAAAGAAAATGCTAGCGGAGTTCTCTAAACTGGTTTCCAAGTTTTATTACATAACTGGCCATTCCTAGTGTATATTTTCCAGCTTTGGGAAGTGTCAGGCTACATCAACCACAGCTGTAAGATATCAAGCTGGCCAGATTATGCTATGTAACAAAAGAAATCAAGCAGGCGTCATTACCATCCAGAAGGTTGGTAACCTCAAAAGTGGTCTGCCATTTTAATTCAACCTTCATTAGATTCAATAGGATAAAAGAAAACAAAAATTTATAAGAAAAACAAATGTAAAAACTTTTGTTCTTCCTGTTTTTCTGTTGACAAGTAGACATCCCACATGGTAATTCTAGACCTCAGTCATAGCTAAATGGGCTTGCATACACATTATTAGCTAGTCATTGCAGTTTCCGGCAGAAAACAATAACAAAATAAAACCAACGATGACAAAACAAACTTTGGAGTACTTCATGCATATTTTTAAATTACAATACCATATGTTAGAGACAGGGCCGGCCCTTGATCAGGGCAACTAGGGCCATCACCCGGGGCCCACAATTGATTGGGGCACACAAAAAATTATTAGTCCATATATATATATATATATGCATATGAAAAAAATAAAATAAAAAGTAAAAGTAAAAGTGCATATGTGATATTAGTTGAGAGTTTTACTTGGTATTATAGAACAATAATAAAAAAGAAGGATGCCAACGGATCTAGAAGAAAAAGAAGTCAACATCCTAATTGTTTTCCCAAGAAGCAAAACCTCTTCGTCTGCAGCTTTGCCTTGAAATCGATTTATAATTCTAATTTTCTCTGAAACTAAGTGTGGAAGGAACAAAGCCATACTTTGAGTTGAAAGCTGATTATTCTCTCTGAAATTGGGATATGTTTCTAAATGTAATGGTTGCTTATTGGATATTACTAACTATATCTGTGACTGTGGTATCTGCTGAAAGAAGTTTTGCTAAATCAAAATTATTAAAATCTTATTTGGGGACCACCATGGCTCAAGATAGACTAAATGGATTAGCTATATTATGCATTGAAAGAGATATGTTGGAAAACATTAAATATGATAATATAATTGATGATTTTGCTTCTAAAACTACAACAAGAAGACATTTGAAATGATCTTTTTGTGATTAGAATTTCATTGCTATTTTTATTTTGTAGGTGCATATGAAGGTGAAGCATAGGGACATGCAAGTTAATTTGTTGTTGATTGTAATGTTTTCAATCGGGTACTCTTTTTCCTTCATTTGAGGTTTTGCTCCCATTGGGTTTTCCTCAAACAATGTTTTAATGAGGCCCAAAGTGTTCTATATTATCGGTTGTAAACTCTTATAATTTTAATAAAATTTATTATTTGATTAAAAAAAAATGTAATTATATTTATTTATTTGTTTATAAAGGGCACATTCTTAAACTTTGGCCTTGTGTAACATCCCACATCAACCAACAAAGAGGGTGTGATGTGCCTTATATGTATATGCTCGCCTCCATCTAGCACGAGGCCTTTTAGGAGCTCACTGGCTTCGGAGTCATGGGAACTTCAAAGTTAAGCGAATTGGGATTAGAGCAATCTCAGGATGGGTGACCCACTAGGAAGTTGCTCGTGAATTCCCAGAAACAAAACCGTGAGGGCTGAGAGGGGGGCCCAAAGCAAACAATATCGTGCTACGACGGAGCGATCCGGGACGTGACAATTTGGTATGAGAGCCACTCTGCCATGTGGTGCGAGTGTGCCGATGAGGACGTCGGGCCCCTAAGGGGGGTGGATTGTAACATCCCACATCGACCAACGGAGAGGGGGTGATGTGCCTTACATGTACATGCTCACCTCCATCTAGCACGAGGCCTTTTGGGAGCTCATTAGCTTCGGAGTCATGGTCACTCCGAAGTTAAGCGAGTTGGGGCTAGAGCAATCCGAGGATGGGTGACCCACTGGGAAGTTGCTCGTGAGTTCCCCGAAACAAAACCGTGAGGGCAGAGAGGACAGCCCAAAGTGGACAATATCGTGCTACGGCAGAGCGATTCGGGACGTGACACCCTGGGCCTTAAATCATCCAAGGCTGGCCTTAGTTAGAGACGGTGTCCATCTAAAATATTTTAGGAAGGGAACAAGCAGGAAAGGAAGAATACAGAATAGTTGGAACCTAATCGAACGACATTGTAAAGTGGTAGTTGCAAGCTTTCTGTTTACACCTATCATATAGATTCTAATTCAATCTTCAATATGACAAATTCTAAAGAAGATGTGTGTGTGTGTGTGTGTGTCTATGCAAGTTATTCCTTTTTCACTAGCTGATTTGCACTTTCCTTTGTATTGTAGGAGTTTCCATACTTCTTGTTAAGAAATTGATACGATCCAAGATGTTAGGGATTGATTTGATTATGCAATCCCTTGACTTCAGCAATAGAATTACAAGACTGTAGGAATAAGTATCTGATTTGATTTGTATATATATTTACCTTTCTTGTACACCTAAATGATAGGATCACATCTGTATAAATTGCAATATCACACTAATGAAAACTTATTCTACCAAAGCAGAGCTTGAAAACCCTAGCTCTTTGCTTTCGCCATTGATCCTCGCCTTTACTACTGCGAGTGTTTCTTTCCTTTTTCTTCATCTTGTTTCGTTATTCCTACACCATGGGTAACGATCAAGACTCTTCCAAGGATGAAAGCAAGCAAGATAACTCCATTCCTTACTTCATTCATCATTCAGATCACCCTTCATCATTTAGACCACCCTCGGATGGTCATCATTAGCAAACCTCTCAATGGAGACAACTATGCGACCTGGTGTCGCTCAATGGAGATCTCTCTAAGTGCAAAGAACAAATTAGGTTTTGTCGACGGCACCGTTGAAACCCCTTCAGCGAAGAACAACCCTAATGTATTCTCTCTTTGGCGGCGGTGCAACGACATGATCCTATCATGGATCCTCAATTCTCTTACTTCAGATATTGTCGACAACGTCATCTATTCCACTACAACGTATGAGATCTGGCAGGATCTCAAAGAGCGTTTCTCTCATGGCAATGCGCCAAGAATTTTCCAGCTCCAGCGTGAGATTTCCTCTCTCACCCAAGGCCAGATGTCTGTCGCCAACTATTATACAAAAATAAAGACTCTATGGGATGAACTTGCTTCCTATAGTGACTTACCAGCATGCTCATATGGTTCTATGAAGAAACATAGCTAACAGGAGGAGAGAAATGCACTTATGCAATTCCTCATGGGACTCAATGAGTCCTTTAATGCAGTGCGAGGACAAATTCTGCTCATGCAACCGTTACCGTCCGTTCGCAAGGCATATTCTTTGATTTCTCAAGAAGAGAAGCAACGAGAATTGGGAACGTCTCATGCATCTACTGAACCTGCTGCCGTGGCGGTTCATCACAAACCACAGTCATCCAACCAGGGACGCAAACCGCTTCATTGCTCTTACTGCAACTTTGATCACCACACTAGAGACACCTGCTGGAAGTTGAACGGCTACCCTCCGGGACATCATTTGCACAAGTCCAATAAGTCTGGTGGTGGACGTAATAAGCGCAACGACGGCTCCTCGTTAGCACATCATGTCAATGCGCATCCTTTTGTCCCAGAGATCCAAACTGCCATGCCCAACCTTTCAGAAAGCCAATGTCGGCAAGTTTACACCATGTTGAATGAACAACAAACTCCTTAAGCCAATGCGGCAGGTTCATCATCAAGTTTGTTAAAAACCTCCTTGCCTTTTGAGTCGGTGGATAATTGACAGTGGGGCTACCGATCATATCACCTCATCCCCATCTTCTCTTACCAGCACCACAGCTTGTTCTTCCATGCCACTTGTGTTACTTCCTAGTGGTGAAAAGGCACCTATATCATCTACTGGGAGTGTTTTTTTGACCTTTCATATTTCTTTGAGAGATGTTTCATTTGTACCATATTTTAAAGTGAATTTATTATCTGTAAGCAGGATTACAAAGGAATTACAGTGCTCTATAATTTGTTTCCCTTCTTGATGTATTTTACAGGACTTGGCTACAAAGACGACAATTGGGCTGGGTAAGCAACGTGGAGGCCTCTATTACCTTGTGGCGTTGACTTTTGCAAACTCATCTTTGTTCCCTAGCCCAACCTGCAACCTTGTAACCAACTCCACTGATTTATGGCACCAGCGACTCAGCCACCTTTCTCCATCTCGTTTACAATTCATGTCAAAAAATTTGTTAGATTTCCCTTTTCATTTGAATAAAGATTGTGATGTTTGCCCTTTAGCCAAACAAACTCGAAAGCCATTTGGAATCAGTTCAATCAAAACAACAAAACCTTTCTCTCTCATACATTGCGACATTTGGGGGCCACACAAAATAGCTTCACTTTCATGTGCTCGTTATTTTTTAACAGTGGTGGATGATTATAGTCGTTTTACATGGCTTTTCCTTATGAATCATAAAAGTGAAACACAAAACCTCCTCAAGTCTTTTTTCACTTTCGTGCAAACACAATTCCATACACAAGTACAATAAATTCGTGTTGATAATAGGGGAGAGTTTTTTTCCATGCATGAATTTTTTAGGGACAATGGGATCATTTACCAACACTCTTGCGTTTACACACCACAACAAAATGGTGTTGTGGAACGTAAACATCGTCACATACTTGAGGTTGCTGAGCCTTACACTTCTAAGCTCATCTCCCACTTCATTTTTGGGGAGAATGTGTGCAAACAGCCACCTATTTGATTAATAGGCTTCCCACTCCCATCATTTCCCACAAAACACCATATGAGCTAATGTATGCCAAACCTCCATCTTATACACATCTCAAGGTTTTTCGTTGCCTTGCATATGCCACATCCATCCACCCTTCATAACAATTTGATCTTAGAGCCACCAAAACAATTTTTCTTGGTTACCTCATTGGACAAAAAGCTTACAAACTCTACAATCTCTCCACCCATAAAATTTTCACAAGCTGAGATGTTGTTTTCCATGAGAACATTTTTCCTTTTCAAAATACATCTTCACCTCCACTAGATAACCCCTCTGCATCTGTCCTTCCCATTGTCCTTGCTGACCTTTCTCCAGTACAAGTCAACCCAATAGACACAACCCAAACACAGGAAGCCCAAGATGTGACCAGCCCACTTACAATACCTAATTCATCCACATCTGATGGTGATTCTCTCTCCATCTCCCACGAATCTCCTCATTTGCCTGTACCCATCCCCTCTGCCATACCACAATCTCCTCAACCAACCACCATTCATCCTTTACGCCAATCTCAACGCCACAAGACACCTTCTGTTTTACTGAAATACTTTGTTTGCAACCAGGTGTTGTTGCCTACCCATGCTCAATCTGTCACATCCCGGGATCGGCTCTGCCGTAGCACGATATTGTCCGCTTTGGGCCCCCTTCTCTACCCTCACGGTTTTGTTTCTAGGAGCTCACGAGCAACTTCCCAGTGGGTCACCCATCCTGGGATTGCTCTAGCCCCCAACTCGCTTAACTTCGGAGTTCCCATGACTCCGAAGCCAGTGAGCTCCCAAAAGGCATCGTGCTAGATGGATGCGGGCATGTACATATAAGGCACATCAACCCCCTCTCCGTTGGTCGATGTGGGATCTTACAATCCACTCCCCTTAAGGGCCCGACATCCTCGTCGGCACACTCGGACCACACGGTAGAGTGGCTCTGATACCAAATTGTCACATCCCGGGATCGGCTTCGCCGTAGCACGATATTGTCCGCTTTGGGCCCCCTCTCTCTGCCCTTACAGTTTTGTTTATGGGAGCTCACGAGCAACTTCCCAGTGGGTCACCCATCCTAGGATTGCTCCAGCCCCCAACTAGCTTAACTTTGGAGTTCCCATGACTCCGAAGCTAGTGAGCTCCCAAAAGGCATCGTGCTAGATGGATGCGGGCATGTACATATAAGGCACATCAACCCCCTCTTCGTTGGTCGATGTGGGATCTTACACAATCGTCCTCGTCGTTGCCCGGTCACACCAAAGGTACTCGATATCCCCTTTGTAATTTCCTGTCTTACGATAAATATTCACCTTCACGCCTTTCATTTATTGCTAACATCAGCAAGGATGTCGAGCCTTCTTCCTTTATGGAAGCGTCTACTAATCCTTTATGGCAGGATGCAATGCAATCGAAATTACAGGCATTGGAATCCAACAAAACTTGGACTCTCACTTCACTTCCTCCTGGCAAAACACCCATTGGTTGCAAATGGGTTTATAAGATCAAGCGTCACTCTAATGGCTCTATTGAGCGTTACTCTAATGGCTCTATTGAGCGTTACTCTAATGGCTCTATTGAGCGTTATAAGGCACGCCTTGTGGCCAAGGGATACACTCAGACCAAGGGTATTGATTACCATGACACTTTCTCCCCCACTACCAAGATGATCATTGTCCGTTGCCTTCTTGCCCTTGCAGCAACTCAAAATTGGTCCCTTCACCAGCTTGATGTCCATAATGCCTTTCTTCATGGTGACTTCCATGAAGAAATTTATATGACACCACCTCCTGGTCTTCAACGACAAGGGGAGAACATGGTATGTTGCCTCAACAAGTCGTTGTATGGTTTGAAACAGGCATCTTGACAATGGTTTGCAAAATTCTCAGAAGCTATCCAGGCTGCAAGTTATGTCCAATCTAGAGCCGACTATTCCCTCTTCACTTGTAAATGAGGGAAGTCATTTACCGCTCTCTTAATATACGTTGATGATATATTGATAACAGGAAATGATGTGGCTGCTATTAATTGTCTCAAGCAATTCCTTAATACTCATTTCAAGATTAAAGACCTTGGAGATCTTAAATTTTTCTTGGGTATTGAAGTTTCCCGTTCTAAGAAGGGTATATGCATCTCACAGAGGAAATACACCTTGGACATTCTTAAGGATGGTGGTGTTTTAGGAGCACGGCCAATCTCTTTTCCCATGGAACAAAACACCAAGCTCACCTTTGACACAGAAGAAATACTCAAGGACCCATCTAAATACAGAAGATTAATGGGTCGTTTGATCTACCTTACAATTACAAGGCCAGATATCATGTATGCAGTGCATGTTCTTAGCAGGTTCATGCATGAACCTCACAAACCCCATTTAGATGCTGCTATTCGAATCTTGAGGTATCTAAAAAACGCACCAGGCCAGGGACTCTTTTTTTCATCTCAAAACGACTTGGAGTTGAGAGCTTATTGTGGCTAAGATTGGGTGGGTTGTCCAACAACTCGAAGGTCTACTACTGGATACTGTGTTTTTCTAGGAAATTCCTTAATTTCTTGGAGAACAAAGAGACAAAAGATCGTCTCTCTTTCTTCTGCAGAGGCTAAATATAGAGCCATGACAGGTGCTTTCTATGAAATTTCTTGGTTGAGATATTTTTTACAGGATTTACAAATTTTGCATCCAGGACCAGCCATCTTGCATTGTGATAACCAGGCAGTATTACATATTGTTGCTAATCCTGTTTTTCATGAAAAAACAAGGCATATTGAAATTGACTGTCACTTCATCCAAGATAAAATTTTGGACGGTTCAATCTTTACGAAGTATGTGGCTTCATCACAAGAAGTAGCAGATGTATTCACAAAGCCATTGGGGAAAGATGCCTTTTCAGCCATGTTGCGCAAGTTGGAAGTTCTTGACATTCACTCTCCAACTTGAGGGAGAGTGTTAATAAATTGATACGATCCAAGATGTTAGGGATTGATTTGATTATGCAATCCCTTGACTTCAGCAATAGAATTACAAGACTGTAGGCCATGAAAAAACAAGGCATATTGAAATTGACTGTCACTTCATCCAAGATAAAATTTTGGACAGTTCAATCTTTACGAAGTATGTGGCTTCATCACAAGAAGTAGCAGATGTATTCACAAAGCCATTGGGGAAAGATGCCTTTTCAGCCATGTTGCGCAAGTTGGAAGTTCTTGACATTCACTCTCCAACTTGAGGGGGAGTGTTAATAAATTGATACGATCCAAGATGTTAGGGATTGATTTGATTATGCAATCCCTTGACTTCAGCAATAGAATTACAAGACTGTAGGAATAAATATCTGATTTGATTTGTATATATATATTTACCTTTCTTGTACACCTAAATGATAGGATAACATCTGTATAAATTGCAATATCACACTAATGAAAACTTATTCTACCAAAACTATTCTTTCGTTCATATCCTACCTTATTTTACATATATATCTCCAAAAACATCCAAAGTTTTAACTACATTGACCAAAATGACCTTAGATAGGAGAAGTGCTTTGATAACCCTCCCCCACATTAAATTATGAACTATGGCTAAACTCATAACTTGCAAGCATATAATTTAGACTCCAACCATCCATCTTTATTGTTAATAAAAAATATTAATTACATCAATATAACACAGTAGACTGTGTGGTGGTAGATGTGGCATATATTAGACAACCACTAGACCTTAAGAACTTCGCTTGAGGTCATAAGTTCTATTCTCCTCTTTCAAATTCGCTTGTATAGAAACAATAAAAATAATAACTTTTTTTTATTAAGCATTGTTAAAACGAAAATACTTGGTTACTTCCGTTTTCATTTATCCATTAATCACAATTTGACACAAGTGAAAAAAAAATTAATTTAATTGTTTGGGTCTCATCAAGGCTTTTCTTTATTATTTACTATCATTTTCTCCATGCATTATGTTGTTATACTTAGTGATTCTTCTGGATAAGCACACGGAAGCATAAGCTTGGTAGATTTATTTCTTATTTTTGCAACTCTCTCTCTCTCTCTCTCTCTCTCTCTCCTTTTGTCACAAGAGAGAAATGCCATTGGATTAGACCGAAAATTCTACCATGCGCAAGTCTAGGGAAATGCCGCAATTGGAACAATATAAAACAACCATTTTTACACTTTTACACTTGTCCACATGTCTAGGGAAAAATCAATATGGATCAGACACCTTTTTCACTTGTCCACATGTCTAGGGAAATGCCGCAATTTTTTTTTGGTGAATTAAGGGAAACCCCCAGAAATGCCGCAATTGGAACAAAATAAAACAACCATTTTTTCAATAGTGGATCTCTGTATTTTTCATTGGAAAAAGCAAAATTATAAATTAAAACAAGGCCAAACCAAAATGTTGGCATGCGTTTCTCCATTAGTTCCTTCTGCTTCAGAACAGTCTCAAGACTTGATGAGCAAGTTAATTTCAGTCAGCAACTGAGGCCCTCATGAGCAGAATACTAGTAAAAAAAAACCAATACAAAAATGTCTGGCTCTGAGACACCTAGGAAATAGCTCTGGAAACATAGAAAACTTTGAGGTCTGCCCCAACAAAATTGACCTGAAATTAAAGAAAATTGAGAGGGGATCAAAATTCAAGGAAAATTAAAAATGGTGTCCAAGATCACAACTGCAGCTTCAAAATGGCATGCCCAATTAGTACTAATTTTGCTGGGATCAATGAGTAGTTGTAAATTGGGTTTCACTCGTAATTCCCATTTCCATATTGATTGAGACTTTCTTGCAAACTTTGGAGAGCCACTTGGATAGCATGTACTTGGCTTTTCTCCAAGGAGGAACACGGAGGCCATTCTCCTTGAAAGATTGTTTTGCAGCTGGGCAAAGCAGAGATATAATTTTGTCAAGCTTTTCTTCTGTCCCAACAAAGATGGTGGGTAGAGTGTCTTTGAGCTGCTCGTAGTTTTGTGTAGGTCTTGCCAGTTCAAATTGAGACCTGAAATCCATGTCCACCATAAGCCTTGTCACTTTGACACTGTCCGTCATCATTACATCAACATATTCATAATAACCTGTAATTTGACAAACTTAAACAAAACAAAGAAAATTAACCCATCAAAACCAGAAATGGGTTTTTAAGAACAAATGAAATTTTCAGAGATCGAGGGAGAGAGAGAGACAGAGTACTTTCAAAGAGCCTAAAAGAAGAAACCCATGAAGTTTTGCAAAGGCAGGCCTCATAACCATCCTTTTTTAGTTTCATCACAACCCATTTGTTTTTCAGATTGTTGGGTTCCATCAAAGTCTCAGTTGGTTCCTTACTATGTTAGGATTTTAGTTACTTACCTATTTGTCTAGTCCAATTATAATTAAGATTTATTTCATATTGTAATTTAGATTTATTTTCTATTGTAATTTAGATATATTTCCTATTTTATTTAGGGTTAACACCTCTTTGTACTTGTATAAATACCTCCATATTGGAGAAGAATAATAATATGAGCGTATCTTAGCATAACTGAATATTTGCCCTACTTTATTTGACATGGTATAAGAGCCTAGGTTTTCTTGTGACCTGTGTTTGCGTTCTCCTTACAATTTAAGTGCTCTCCTCCCCTCCTCTTTAAGGGGGGGAGGGAGGGGGAGTGAAAACGATATGTTTATTGACGTATCCCCATTAGCTTGACATATTCCCATGAAGATGTTGCTTATTTCTTGACTCCGACGACCTCTTCTCTTCAGGGGGAGAGGAGAAGTGAAGAGAAGTTGTCTGTGTGAATTAGCTAAAGTTGATATGGAAGAACTATTGTTGTTGCTGTTGTCATTGCCGTTATCTCTATTACTGTCGTTGATGTTACCGTTGCCGCTATTGTTGCCGTTGATGTTGCCATTGTTATGTCCATTGTCGATGATGTCCTATGGTCATTGCCGATGATGTTACTGTGTTTTGATCTGTCTCTACCCTAATCCTAGACACTACCTATTTCTGTTGCACTATACATCTAGCTTATCATCCTAGTCTGCCGCCGCCGCCGTCTACCTTGCTATTGTCACCGCTGCTCATCTATGCCGCTGCAATTTAACCACCTATCTGCCATGGCTAATTCTGCTGCATCTCAGTGTTAGTCAGTGCATGTTTCTCAAGTACCATTGATCATATGGCTCCATCGACCCCTTCTCTTCAAGGGTAGAGGGGGAGTGAGGAGAAGTTGTCTCTGCTGTTGCTGGTGTCAATGCCTTGTATTGTTGTTGATGATGCCTGTTATGTCTCTGCCTTGTTGCTCTTATTGGTGCCAGTATTGTTGCTCCTGCCTGTTATGGTGCCAGTATTGTTGCTCATGCCTTTGTTGGTGTGTTTCTGCTGTGGTCATGCCCGTTGACCTTGCCTTTGCTATTGACTTTCTTTGCCTTGCCTTACCCTATTTGTTAGGGTTTGGCTTTGCCTTGCCATGCATTGCCTTACCCTATTTTTAGGGTAAGGCTTTACCTTTTTCATGTCTTACCCTATTTTTAGGGTTTTGTTGCCCTGTCTGGGCTTTCTTTGCCATGCCTTGCCCCCTTGTCTTTGCTTGGCCTTTATTTGCCTTACCTTGCCTTACCCTATTTTTAGGGTTTGGTTGCCTTTGCTTTTGCCGTGTTCACAGAGTTTCTGTGTTCTGCTATCTGCCTTATCTTCTGCCATGCTCACAGGGCTTCTGTGTTTTGCCTTATCTGCTACCGTGCTCACAGGGTTTGTGTGTTCTGCTATGTGCCCTATTGTTTAGGGTTTGCTCTTGTGTTTCCGCTGCGAACTTTGCTTTAGTTTGTCACTTGTTTCACTCGTGGTTGACAAAAAGACATTCTCTACAATTGGTGCTTCTCAAGTATGGTGTTCTATGACTCACTTGTCAAGTTGGGCATGCGAAATATCTTTGCCCAACTTGAGGGGGAGTGTTGGCGAGTCCTTACTTAATTAGGATTTTGGTTCCTTATTATGTTAGGATTTTGGTTACTTCCCCATTTATCTAGTCCTGTTATAATTGAGATTTATTTCCTATTTTATTTAGGGTTAACATATCTTTGTACTTGTATAAATACCTTCATATTGGAGAAGAATAATAATATGAGCGTATCTTAGCATAACTGAATAGTTGCCCTACTTTGTTTGACACCATCAAAGTCTCAGTGTCCCTCAAATACATCAACACTTTCTGAAGAATCTCAATCTCACAATCTGTTGCCCTCCATATTATCTCCTTTCAAAAATAAAATAAAAAAACCAGCATAAAATTAATTACCCAAAAAAAGAAGGAGAAATGTGCATATATAGGAGTAAAAGGAAGCTTTAGAAAAACAGAAGAGACCTGTAAAGTGAGATATTTGGATTGATGAGGAGGAGAGAGGGGCAGTGAAGATGATAATGAGTTGGGTGGTGGTGGAGCTGATGAGTCCAATTCATAGAAATCTCTCACCATTTGCGTAAGTTCTTCTTCTGTTAAGCCGCCCATGATTTTCCTCTGTAAAATTTAATCTTGGCTTCCTTGTAGGCTAAGGAGAATAGTTGTTTTTACGAGCAAGTTTCAGAATTATGAGGTAACTTCATTTTTGTTTCCTTTGCCTTGTTTGGTATTGCCTAGGAGCTTGACTTTTAGCCATTGACATAGTGTTGTCATCAAGAAAGTTATCACATTTTTCTTGAATTAGTTTTTATGTGAACCCAATGTTTGTTTTACATTACAAATTGCATCGCAATTATGTAAGTTATAACGTAAGCATTGATGCGTTGTTGCATAAGCTATTTGGGAATAGAAATATTATAACTCAAAAAGATAAGACATAAATAATTAACTGATAAACAGATTCAACTAAATACCTGAGCATACATAAGAATTTCCGAAATTACAAAATATTCAATTTCCGAAATTGCCCAAAATCATACAACCGCAAACTAAAAAAATGGAAAAAAGAAGAGAATAAACACGTATCAACTAGAGACCTCAAGTCACAATATAGAGGAAAGGCAACACCTATCGATTAGAAACATCGAAGTATGTATGACCTTCAATTTCATGGATTTGTGTCAATTTTTAGGTAAATTTGAAGTTTATGGTTTGTTTCCTTGAGAAGCAACACCTATAGCGATGACGATATAGCTTACACGACACTATTTGACACTTCCGTGAATATAATCTGCTATGTCGGACAAAAATTTCCACGAAGCTAAGAAGCTCGCGACAAATCTGCTATTTAAAACACTCTTACCCAGCATTTTAATGCTCTTTTATTTCCAATTTCATACTTATTTGAAATTACAACGAACTACACAACACTTTCTTTTGTTAATACAATTGATAGTTTAAACAACTTTAAATTAATCTAATTTACGAAAATAGGGACTCAAACTAAGATGCAAGAAGGCGGACTTACTAGCCTAACTCATACCTGCAAATGACACAATACTTTGAACACATCTTCTATACAAGCTTTCAACTTTGTTCTATACAGAAATAGCATATACCTGAAAACAAAGAAAAAACTTCTTTTTTTTTCAACATTATCTTAGGGAGCTCATTTTTCTCCCAATTTAGCACCAGTTTCAGAATAATTGTTTGTATAAGACTAGCAGAGATGATACAGAGGAATGTGTTACATTACAAAATACAGATTGGTGAAAAAATTAGTGGTACGGTTTGGTACACAACATCTCTAGATGGCCTGATGAAGTTGAATGGAAGTTTTCCTAATGCCCAGCAGAATCTTCTTAAGACTTCATGAGAATCTATAAAATGATTTCCCACAAATGAAGAATGAGATATTAAGGCAGCCGGATGCAGCTTTCACACAGTGAGAAACTTGGACGTATCAAATACTAACAAGTTACAACAGTTCAGGATTGAGATCTCTCCCGCATTTTGGCTCTGGCGAAAAATACTCCAGCCACAAGACCTACCAAATTGCAATTTTTCATGGTTAATGCTACAAAACTCTACCGCTTTTGCAAAGTTATAAAGTAGTACATCACATTCTGAAGCCAGTCTAGTTGAGAGAACTTACCAAAGAAAATGCTAGCGGAGTTCTCTAAACTGGTCGGGACTTTGAAAAGTAGGATACCGGCAACAGATAGAGGGATCTTATTCAGCGACCCCACAAGGCTGCAGACATTGAGCAGTCATTAGAGATGTCTAACACCTCCTTATTTGAAATAAGCATAGCAATTTAATCATATGCTAAACCGACATTATAACACAAAACTAACACAATACAATTTTCACATACAAATATAAATATGGGGTTGTTTTAAATTGGTTTCCAAGTTTTATTACATAACTGGCCATTCCTAGTGTATATTTTCCAGCTTTGGGAAGTGTCAGGCTACATCAACCACAACTGTAAGATATCAAGCTGGCCAGATTATGCTATGTAACAAAAGAAATCAAAGCTGATGATCCATTCAGCCTGGAAAAAGGGATTTTAAACTTATTGCACCAGGCTTCAAAAGTTTCATTAAAAAAAAAATTCACTTATAAATTTGAAAGCTAAGAATAACGTAACAAGGGTTTAAGTTCAGTAATCAAAGTCTCATTTAAACCAGGTGGGAACCCTACAAATATCATACTATGCATCAGCTACATTCAGCTTACCTGTATGTGGTGGCACCCGTTTGATGAAGAAACCACATAGACGTGAAGCTGATTGCAAGACCTAAAAATCCACTTAGCGTCATTACCATCCAGAAGGTTGGTAACCTCAAAAGTGGACTGCCATTTTAATTCAACCTTCATTAGATTCAATAGGATAAAAGAAAACAAAAATTTATAAGAAAAACAAATGTAAAAACTTTTGTTCTTCCTGTTTTTCTGTTGACAAGTAGACATCCCACATGGTAATTCTAGACCTCAGTCATAGCGAAATGGGCTTGCATACGCATTATTAGCTAGTCATTGCAGTTTCAGGCAGAAAACAATAACAAAATAAAACCAACGATGACAAAACAAACTTTGGAGTACTTCATGCATATTTTTAAATTACTATACCATATGTTAGAGACAGTGTAGTCCATCTGAAATATTTCACACTTAGATAAATATTTCAGGAGGGGAACAGGCAGGAAAGGAAGAATACAGAATAGTAGGAACCTAATCGAACGACATCGTAAAGTGGTAGTTGCAAGCTTTCTGTCCACACCTATCATATAGATTCTAATTCAATCTTCAATATGACAAATTCTAAAGAAGATGTGTGTGTGTGTGTGTGTGTGTGTCTATGCAAGTTATTCCTCTTTCACTAGCTGATTTGCACTTTCCTTTGTATTGTAGGAGTTTCCATACTTCTATATATCTCCAAAAACATCCAAAGTTTTAACTACATTGACCATAAGGAGTTTTAACTACATTGACCAAAATGACCTTAGATAGGAGAAGGGCTTTGATAACCCTCCCACACATTAAATTATGAACTATGGCTAAACTCATAACTCGCAAGCATATAATTTAGACTACAACCATCCATCTTTATTGTTAATAAAAAAAAATTAATTACATCAATATAACACAGTAGACTGCGTGGCGGTAGATGTGGCATATATTAGACAACCACTAGACCTTAAGAACTTTAGTTGCTAGGGATTAGGCCAACGACATACATCAAGCTAACACCCTCCCTCACATGTAGCCGCATCCTGCATGGGGAGAGGCAACAGCATGCAGAAAGAGAGGTAGAGAGAAACATATACGTGTAGCCCTACCCCACACCTTGCAAAGCAACAAAGAAGTGGGGAAATAATATCAAAGCAGAACAACAGAATACTCACGTTGTAAAGAGATAATCAACCTCCCTGAAAACAAAAATAAGCACAATCCCCAAAGGCAGAGAAAGAGTGTTATTTAGCAAGACCATTGAAAACTCATTCAGCTTTCCAGATTTTGTGACAAGCTTTGCTGTATCCATGACCCTACGTAGAGTCAGCTGCCAAAACATTAAAAAAAATAAAAAAATAAGCTACATTCAACAATTAAACAATACAAAACAAGTTAGAAGAAAGTCAGTACACAGACCAATAAATTACAAGAAAGCACTCAAAATTTTAGAAACAAGAACAATGTTCAATTCTGACATCTTGTTGATTTTGCACTATAAAAGTAATAATCTTGTCAACTCAATATTAGAAGGGTACAGGACCTCTGATATGCAGGAAGGAAACTGAATAGATTTAGATGGTGTTGGATCAAATCAGAATGCCGGTAAAAGGATATTGTTATTCCACATGAGAAACATGATTTTTATTGCCTATAATTAGTTTTGGCATGCCTCTAATAATTAGTAATGGCCACTATTAACACTCAAAGACTTCAATTTTTCATAAATATGAAAAGAATTCTCATCAAGGTAGATCTAAAAACAAATTATCACGTAGCTTCCTAATTCATATTCTTATTGCTAACAACTTCTTCTGAGGGGAGAGATATCAAGAACCACATAACAGATAAAGGAATCTGTAATGTGGTAGTTATGTAATATACTTTATATGAAGTTCTGTCATGAAACAATAAACTAAAATAAAATTTTGCCATATATACAAGCTTATATGCAAAAGGGGGAAAATTAAAGACTAATGTGATTCTAAAGTGTACATAACAGATTGAAACTTCATGTTATTTACTCACAGAATATGATGCAGTCAAGAAACAGTTAATGATTTGCCATGCATAGCCGACGGCATGGAAAGATAAATCAGTCACGCCTCCAGAAATTGCTGAAATTATCTGCACAGGTTAGATTTAAAACCATGTCAAACCATATAATTATCATATGAGAACTCATTAATATATTCTTATGATACCCAAAAACATCTTCAATTAAATTCATATTGAGATGCAGCGCCTGCTGGCATGAATAGCATTAGGTTGCCATCAACGAAAATATTGCTACGAATAATGAACATGCATGCATACATGTACGCAAGTGTACCCACACAGCATCTGCTTACCCCGCAGGACATCAACCCCCCACAATTAGAGAACTATGATAAAGCATCAAACATAGAAGTGTTGCCGGCAGACTCCTGGAAGTTAATATTTTCATCTATTCAACAAAGCTTTTGAACTAGTTGATTTGGCTTGATGCTATCATCAAAACCAGAATTTAAACAATTAACTACACCCCACACATGCAGTCTGATTTGGTCTTCAATTCATATATTCATCGCCAAGCTCCAAACCAAAGAAAAAGAAAAAGAAATTTATAAACATATGATTAAAAAAAATTAATTTTGAAAAAATGGTATTTTTTTAAAGAAAAAAAAAATGTATTTATATACTCACACATCATGGTATTCTTGACATCAATATGATGAATTAAGATGTGAATCAAACTTTCAAAAAGGAAAAATTCTGAGACAAATAAAATAGAAAATAGAAAATAGAAAGGCAAGGCAAGACTAGAGAAGAACACTCAGTAAAGCATCAAGCCAGCAATTGCAAGATGAAAACTTAAGTTAATTTTGTTATTTTAAATCCCAATTGAAACATTTATCAACATCTGAATCTCAATTCACATTCTGACTTATCAAACATACCATTAGAAACAGAGCAGCCCATACTCTGTTGTCATGGTGCTTTTGGAATAGATACATTTCACCAATTGCAGTTATCACATTGGTAACATTCTTTAGGACCGTGACCATTGCTACATTGATGTACTTTAAGCTGCAAACATGAAATTAAGTAAAAATAAATAAAAGTAAGAGATAAATACTGTGCAGAAAGAGAAATTTACACCTGCAAGAGCCACAAACCCAGGAATACTTTCATGATCGGTATTTTTCTTATCCAGATCATACAAGATTTAATGCAACAAGAATGAGAGTATAAATATGGCGTGACAAATGTAGACCTGCTACATGCAAAAGAAAAGAACGTGGGTCAACATCTCATATTAGGCTAATGTCATTGCATGGACAATAAGATACACCAATGCTGAACGCTCACATCAGCAAATCTGAGGTGCTTTTGATACATACTCAACGGTACGTAATACGCATTACATGTATTTCAAGAATTTTAATATTTTTCAAAACACTAGTGAGGTATCATGCATGTTTTTGGCAGTGGCCAGGAAGTATTGTATCAGAAGACTAGGTCAAGTGTTGCTTATAAAGGATCAAGACGAAATTTGCATATCAACAAGATGGACGCTGGCATTAAATGTAATATTTGATATTAACTCTCATAGTCCAACAAATTAAAGACTACCCCACTCCATTAAGCACCAAGATGAACTTAAATAGGAAAAACTCTATCTACTTCATACCTAAACATGCTTGTAATGAGCATCCCAACGAATATAACATTCACAGGCAACCAGACCTTAACCAATCTCCATGTTAGCGGCTCGGTTGATATTATGCCCAGAAAACTCAACACAGAAACGATTATAACCGAGACTAGGTTCTGCATCCATACAAGTACCATGAGATAGTTAGATCTTGACAAGTATTCTGAAATTGTTTGATTAAATAGAATTGAGTAAAAAAAAAAACCCCTTTTGATGTCATCTGGAGGAAAACATATACAAACTCTACTTGAAATAAACAAAATCAATAATGTAATTACCTGGTACAGCATCAGAGAAATTCCAGCATCAAAGTTGTAGCTCGAAAGCACGAATTTGTTAACTAATATCATGCTGCAGGACGATATGCAATATGCAAGACCAGCCAACAAGGCCTGATTCTGTGATTTAACCACCTTATTACCTCGTGTTGCTTTATCTCCATCTTTTAACAATTTTCCGCCTTCCAAGTCAGTTTCATTCTTTTCAAACTGATTCATTGGAAATAAAAACCTATATGAAAATTTAACAAGATAATTACAACTCTTTTCTACACTCGTTAGATAAGAGACAAGGAGGAGTAGAGACAGACACGCAAACACAGACATACAGATAGGCTGAGAGAACTCATTCTGAAACATAGAGAACATATGGACTGGTTCCAAACAGATTTTACAGGTCACATAAGAGTGAAAAGTATCTTGCAGGTAAAATAAAAGTGAAAAGAAGCAAAGAGCTAAAAAAAGGACAAAGCCACAAAGAGAATTATGTCTTCTGTATATTCAACCAACAAGAAAGGTAACTATCACTAACACTTGAGTAATTAGCATAGTCAAGTGCTTGCAACTAATTTATTACTCGGAGAATTGGAAAAAGGACAAGAAAACTTATAATTCCAAGCCAACAGTCAAATACAAACAAAACGGTAAATATACATCCACAACAATGGAATTACACTTATACAAATAGCAGAATATGTTCTCAATATCAATACTGATTTTCTACACGACATATTGAGTCAAAAACTGATAGAAGAATCAACCTTCCAACGCTCTAATCTGAGGAAGTATAGCATGGAAGGCCTTCCATGTATTGGATGGTTATGTAGAGACTTCCCATACATGAGAAGTCTGCCCTTACTTTCAAAGTTTCTTTAATGAAAAGGGTTTGACTTTGGCAAGAAATCTTATACTTCTTCTTTTATAAAATTCCAACTGGAAAACAGTCCGTATCCATTTGGCTGCTTTAATGGCTCCAATGTTCTCCAAATCAAATGGTAATGCATCAAGTGTCTCTGAAATAATAGTGAGAATATTACAGCTTTCAGAAACCAAAGGTAAGTGGGCAGATTTTATACAAGAGTCTTTGATCTTTTTCACTGTTTTTGGCCACTGAAGACTTAATGGGGCTGTGAGCATTTGCTATTCTGTTTGCTCTTCCTGGGTATACATGCGAGTAATCATTACTCAAAACTACGCAGCTTAAATTCATGTAATATGCCAAAAGATGGCTGAAATATGTAGCAAAAATCCACATAGCAAGATGATGTATGAATATAATATGAAGCATTACAACCAACACTAATTGCAAATATATCACAAATACGAATGAGAAAGAAATGATTTTAAGGAGCATGTGACACCACCACACATAAGCAAACCTGCTTACTGCTTGTCTTCTCTTCTCTTTACTTTCCAATCCACAACTACTACTTGTCTTCTAACTTGTTTGTGGAATCAATCTAAAAACCTTGCCAACATAAATGATGAATCAACTTCATCGGCATATTGGTGGAAATATCGGATGCACAGATGGAAAGTTCCCAAATTTGTATAAATTTCAACTGAACTTCACCGAAATTGAACATGAAGAAGAGCTAAGAAATCCCTAAACCCAAAAATCCAAACTAAATTAGAGTTGTAAATTCCTAATTAAGCCAACTCCAACGCTCAATTTAACCAAATTAAGCAAACAATCTACCGACCCAATAGCACTACCAAACCAAAAGATTCAAACTTGACAGAGCATTCAGTACTGAGTATAAAAGAAAAAAGACGGCAGAGCTCAATCACCTCTTTCACTTTGTTCAGGCCTGCCTTTCTACAGCCAGTTAGAAGAGGCCGTGAAGGATCTCTCTACCCAACTACCATTCAACCCAGCAAGAGCTTCTGCTTCTCCTTCCGCTTACCCAGAAACCTTTGACTCTGGAGAAGCTTGGCTCTTTTTGTAAGCTTCCCTCCTTTCTCTATGTTCTAAGTCCAACGAGAAGCTCCTCTCTCTCTCGATCTGTCAGTTGCAGATGGAGTGCCAAATAGAGGGAAGGTGGTCCAACCCGAGGCGTCAATGCTGACATGAAAATGAAGCCTGGACAAAGAAAGAAAGTCAATTTTGACTCCAACATATTGAAGCGTCTTCTTTTCCATTATTTCGATTTATTTTTCTTTTTTGAGGGAAAAAAAAAAAGTGTGTGTGTGTGTGTGATGGTTTGGATTTAATTAATTCTAAATGACAATGTAGGTGTAATGTCTGCTGGTATGCTTCGTTGTTTTCAGTGGCTGCATCAGAGATTTTTATTCTTTTTGCCTCATCAGTTTTGTATTCTGTTTGAATTATTACAAATAGGGTGGGTATGCCATAATTTGGATTAGTTTCAATCAATTATTTTTAGGGAGATTCACTATTATACCCAATATAGGAGCTCAAATTATAAAAATACCCTATATGAAATGGACTTTATAAACACACCCAAAGCTCATTTACAACATAACAAAAATGTTTTTAACTCCTTTTAAATTACAAAATTGTCATTGATTTCTTAAAACAAACCCAACCCCAAAACATATAAAAAAGCCCAAAACACTCAATAGGGCATCAAAGTAATTTAATGGGAAAAAAAAAAAGTGTGTGTGTGTGTGTGATGGTTTGGATTTAATTAATTCTAAATGACAATGTAGGTGTAATGTCTGCTGGTATGCTTCGTTGTTTTCAGTGGCTGCATCAGAGATTTTTATTCTTTTTGCCTCATCAGTTTTGTATTCTGTTTGAATTATTACAAATAGGGTGGGTATGCCATAATTTGGATTAGTTTCAATCAATTATTTTTAAGCACTAAGCATCGGTTGGTTTGAACTAAAACTAGCGGATAAATCAAACCGAACTAAACTATTATGAATTGGTTCGTTCGAACTAAAATTAGCGGATAAATCAAACCGAACTAAACCATTATTGGACGGTATAGTTTGAGCTTTATTTTTAAACGTTTCTTTTAGTAATTTAACTTAGTTATACAAAGTCATGTAATTTTTCTTGTTGATTTATTTTTTAGAACTGGAATTTTGCATATTCTTCAAATCTAAGATTGAATGTGTAATCAGACCAAAAAACAAGATTGAATGTGTAATGGTAGAAGGAAGTTATGGGTGTGTGGAGGAAATATGTGACTTATCTTTACCTAAAAGCTTTCAGAAAAAAGCTGGAATGTGTTGGTAAAGATCCACTCATCATAGTGGCATTTGAAAAGTGAACCACATTGGCCATTTTGGCAGCCCTCAACTAAAATAGTAGATTCTTTATGTTCGGCAGTGAGCAAAGTCCATTTTATACAAATAGTGGATCTCCAAATCAAAAGTTTGAGATTGAAAAGAACAACTGAGCTGAGCAAGCAATGTCCATTTTAATAATAGTGGATGAGCAACTACCTTAGTTCCATTTTTGAATAGAAACTAGAAGAGTATGGGCTGTCTATGAACTGTTCCTTTCCGTTTTATTTTGATCTGGTCTGGTGTGCGTGTCCGCGTGATTTCTTTCCGTTTTTTTTTATATGATTTAGTTTGTGTGTCCTCATGGTTTCTGCTTGTAACTGTACTCTTTTCCGTAATAAAAAAAAGAAAAAGAAACTAGAAGAGTCTGTGTTTTTTGTTTGATAGGAGAAACTAGAAGAGTTGGGTGATGGGTTTTGTGTGTCCCATAATATTTGTATCCACATTGTATGTCGTTTATACAAGAATTCTATAGTGAGGGCCTTACACATGGTCCTTAGGTGAGATCCCATCTTTTAACCGTTGAATCAAATTGGTTAGTCTGATCCAACAGTTAAGAGATATGACATCACATAAGGGCCTAAGGCCCTCACTATAGAATCACACGTGGTTTATACATGTAGTGTCAATATTGTCTCTTTAAACTTTAAAAAGTACTCTAGACATTTCATGTGCATTTTGACATAGTGTCAATAGCGTATGTTTAAAAACCACATTTCATGTGCATTAAATGCTAGTTTTGCTTATGAAATAGTGATGGTGCTCATATTGTCCTGCTGTTACTGCTTGATCCTGTTATACATATACAAAAGTATAGTGCGATTTGATGACATCCCTATACATTTGGGAGATTAGGTAGCATAAGTTTTTTAGTACAATATTTGTTCAAAACCTTAGAGCATCTGGAGAGATACAAATTTGGGAGCTAAAGCCCAATTTACATCTCCATTTGCGTCTCAGGTGGAATAAATATATGTAAATGATCTTTTGCTCCATTGTGAGGCTCTAAAATTGGGTTGTTAAAACTGGTTTTTTTTAAGCAACGAGTTTGTAGCTCAAAGTGGTTATGAGCATTTAATATGTTAAACCCTACAACAGCTTGAACCCCAGCTAACAAGTTACAAAGCTAAAACCTGAAATTAATTGATCATTATAAACGCAAAGAGCCAAATGATCTCTCAATCATTGATTTCCTTTATATAAGCTGATTGCCTGCTTGTAATGAAATTCATAATGTCTGTTGCATTGCCATGCATTACAACTCTCCCATCTTCCATATAGACAGCACCATCTGCATACTCAAGTTCCTCGAGACGATGGGTGACCCATAATGCAGTAACTTCTCTAGAACTATCCACAGAATTCCTAACTGCTCTGATCACCCCAATCTGGTCATAAAAGCCAAAACTTAGTAATAGTAAAATACGATGGAACAAAGAGATATCAATTACTCTTTTCCAGAAAATGGTGATCCTGTGAAGAAACTATCTCAGAAAGATTATTGTATGGAACTCAAAATAAGATCACTGGTTAAGTAAATCAATTATAAGGTAATCAAAGCCATATAAAGGTGCCCAACTGACTCTACAAGCAGTAGCATACTGTCCAATTATGACCTTAAGCACCATCAGAAAGAATTCCCTAAATCAAGACCAGATTACAGTAAGATAACTACGTCCCATCATCTGACTTTGAGGTGGTTGCGTGTAAACTATATGCTTATGAATTCAAACTTTAATTTCGTTGGTCCATGTGGATGGAAGGATTTAAAATCTGAGAGCTTTAGAAATATGATTTTATTGTGTTGATAAACTCCACATGTAAATTTGATTATTTAAGGATAGAACGGATTTGAAATGCTCAAAAGAATGTAAAAGATCAATAGTTTTAAAGTTCAAAATTTTCATTTTAAATCCTCTATCCAAATGGGAAACGTTCTCTTGCCAGACTGTGATAATGGACCATTTATCAGGTTGGTTTTTTTCCAAAATACCGATTCACAGGTCAACATAAACATTTGTCTTGCAATGTACGTCTGGGAAGAGAATATTACTCCTATCCAAATGACCCTTAGTTCTTTAGACCAGCAAAATGCAAGAATATGCTGTGAAGGGGAAAATCATGAGTGCTTTTATAAAGTTTTGGATACAAATTGTCTTTTCCTCTTAATGCAGTTCAGCTTGTTGCAATTGTGTCCCATCAGACAACATTATAAATAAGCAGCCTTGCTGTTTCATGTCAATCATTATTTTTTTAAAAAACTACCTGATCATTTTCATCCAAAAATGTTGTAAGCTCATCCAACAACAGAACTTTACATGCTTCAGCTAAAGCACCAGCAATGGCTACTCTTTGCTTCTGGCCACCACTGAGAGTCTGAACTGACCTCTAATGCAACAAAAGGTAAACATGTGAAATTTTGCTAAAATGTTTGGTGGGTGTTCTAGGGATATTTTAACCATTTTGTTTCTACATTACCTGCATGTAGTTCAACAAGCTGACAGCATCCAAAGCTTTTGATACTCTAGATTTGACTACATCAGGGGTTAGGTTGAACTTACCAAGGCCAAATGCCACATCTGCTTCTACTGTAGGCATCACTACCTGCACATGAAAAGATTCTGGCATTATACATTCACATTGACACAAGTGGTTCCTTGATGAACTAAGTGAGACAAACATGAAAACTTGTCCTAGCATTCAACTTCACCTTAATCATTTGAGGTTTGCAATTTTTATGTCAGCATCCCAAATTCACTAGAAATAGAACTCTCGCAGGCCAATCCTCTTTTTAATAGGACTATTGATGCTTAATGTGATGGATCAAAGTAAATCTCCTCTAAACCTTGATAACCTAAGACCACACCCAACAGTCTTGAAACCTACTTGGAGAAATAATAATTGGATGATCAACTGCAAACCATCTTTGTTGGGATTAAATGCATAATACAAATATTTGATTATATTGGTCCCCATGTTTACAGAAATACAGTAAATGCATCCATCAATTTCCTATAGGTAAATCTTTCATAACCAACACTACAATGATTGTTCATTCTGCAGTCATCACAAAATCAAACTTTTACATTGCTTCTACCCTTGAAGCACCCCACAACTCGAGAACATATTTTTTTAATGATAAGCTAGTAAGTTGAGGTAAATGTTAAATGATAGAAATCATAAATCATCATAACAAACCTGATGGTCGGGATTTTGAAAAACAAAACTCCTAGGCCTCTTCACATGCACAGTTCCATCTGTTGGATTCAACAGACCAGCCAAAATCTGCAAATTTCAGAACAATGTAGAGAAAATATACTATTATCTTTTTAATTGGGTACAGCATTAAAAGAACCAACCAACAAAACCATGAAAAACAACACCAAACCAAATACCCAAAAATACCACATAACTAAAATCCTTCAAGCATGAAAGGTATGTTGTGGATTTTTACATACCTTCAAGAGGGTAGATTTCCCGCAACCATTGGGTCCAAGAAGCATCCAAAACTGCCCCGAAGGAATGTGAAGAGAGCAATCTTTAAGAATTGGTATGGTTTTACCTTGCCTCGTCCCAACCGAGAAGCTGAGGTTGCGACCTTCGATGGCAATGTTCTCGGTAAAATTGGTCCTGAATAGACAGAGTGAGACATATGCATAAGAGAAACGCAACTAAACAGAACTAACTTCAACAAGAAAACAGGTATAGGAAAGAAGAGCATAAAAGTGTTTGAAAACATGCCCAGCTGAAAAGATATTGGGTTGTGTGAACCTGACGCGAGGACTGGAATACAGTGGAGAGACAAAAGGCTCTCTTCACATGCACAGTTCCATCTGTTGGATTCAACAGACCAGCCAAAATCTGCAAATTTCAGAACAATGTAGAGAAAATATACTATTATCTTTTTAATAGGGTACAGCATTAAAAGAACCAACCAACAAAACCATGAAAAACAACATCAAACCAAATACCCAAAAATACCACACAACTAAAATCCTTCAAGCATGAAAGGTATGTTGTGGATTTTTACATACCTTCAAGAGGGTAGATTTCCCGCATCCATTGGGTCCAAGAAGCATCCAAAACTGCCCCGAAGGAATGTGAAGAGAGCAATCTTTAAGAATGGGTATGGTTTTACCTTGCCTCGTCCCAACCGAGAAGCTGAGGTTGCGACCTTCGATGGCAATGTTCTCGGTAAAATTGGTCCTGAATAGACAGAGTGAGACATATGCATAAGAGAAACGCAACCAAACAGAACTAACTTCAACAAGAAAACAGGTATAGGAAAGAAGAGCATAAAAGTGTTTGAAAACATGCCCAGCTGAAAAGATATTGGGTTGTGTGAACCTGACGCGAGGACTGGAATACAGTGGAGAGACAAAAGGCTTAGAGGGATGGATGAGATTTGAGGGATTCATCATGTTATGGATTTAGGAGGTTGGAAAAGTTGCCGGCTTCTTATTTTTCCCCTCCTACAAGCTGCATAACCAAGTAAGTAGACTAAGGGTGAAGAAAAGTATCTTGCAGTTACAATAAAAATTGAAATGTAGAAAAGAGTTCAAAGAAAAAATAGGACAAAACCAGCAAGAGAATTACGTGTCTGTATCGAAAACAAAAGGTAGCTAGCTGGGTAAATTTTATACAAGAGTATCTTTCACAGTTGGCCAATGACTAGTAAGCTACTGGGGGTATCAGCATTTGCTACACTGTTTGCTCTTCGTCGGTATATATCCATGAAAGTAATAACTACTCAAAACTACGCAGCAAAAAATCATATCATATGTAGAGCCCAAACCATATAGCTAGATGATGTATGAAAATTCAATTCAAAATAAAATATGGTAACATGAAGCATTACTCACATGTTTTGAATCTTCTGACATTTGCAAAACAATCGCCATAAAATTGATGCTTACCAAACTCTCGGGTCAAATAGATGTTGAGATGGGTAAGTAGTTCCTGAGAAGAAGTAATTTTCGATGAGATAATGATTAACAAAGCTCGGAAAATCAAAACAGACGAAACCCATTTGCCGAACCCAAAAAAAAAAAACCGAATAATAGTGAAGAAATCTTGTGTAAATAATATTAGAAACCCAAACCAAACCTGAATGCTTTCTTCGTTGATGCTCTGCCGTCTGCAGGAGGGAAATTAAACTGAAAGAACAGTTAAGAAAATGAAGTAGGAGATAATGGGAGCGCTTGAAAGTTGAAACTAAACCGACTGGTTTTTTATTTTTTATTTAGTAAAGCTACGATGTGGGATGGTTTTAGCGTCTGTGGGGGATCTTGAATCCGAAGGACAGAATTCATTGAAGCAATGGGTTAGATGTCGTTTTCAATGGGTTGGATTGATTTATGGTAGGTGTGTGTTTCATCCTACGGATACAAACGGTTTGTTGTTTGAGAGTGCTGCATAGTTTGCCGCTATGAGCAAACTTCTTTTTTCCTTTTTTTTTCCTTTCAATTTCCTGAATTATAATTTTTTGTTAGTTTACAATAATACCCATATGAACCTTGAATGTGAAATTCATATTAGTGGTTGATTTTTTTGTTTGAGGGGTTTTGTTGTCCAATTTTCTTTGGCAAAGTATGTCATTCCAACTGTTTTTGGCTTGGCTTTATGAGCCTGTTTGGAGATCGAGATTGAATTGGATTATGAAGTAGGATTGAATTGCATTCGATTAGAAGGATCCAGATCCTCTGCTCTGATTTTCTCTGCCATGATCTGCTTTACTTTTATTCTCCACACGCCACCTCATTAAAATTTAATCTAAGGGACTTAAAAGTTGACACATCATTCTTGAAGCAAAAAATTACTCCTAAAGAAAAACAATACCCTAACCCAACTAACATCAAACTTAACATCGTCACCCTTTCTTTTTCTTTTTCTTTTCTAGATTCTTATTAGCACATCTTCTTCCTGCCTTTGCCCCCAAAATCTTATCCCTACCAAGCTTTCGTTTCTCCAAAAATTCTATAATCACAATCCCTTCTCTCTCCTCTATCAAAATAAAAAAATATATATATATAAATATATCTTTCAGTAGCCATTGATTTGAGAAAATAACCATAACTCAACAGTCAATAGACCTTACAAAACAATCCCAATATCCAGGTCTTGAAACGTAATTCCTCTTTTATCCAAGAAAACGGCGAAGGAATTTTTTTTCTTCAACCACCCTCATCACATCAAAGGATATGGGGAAATAAGTTTGCTTTTTGTTCTTTTGATAGATGGGAACATGACCAATGGGATTTCCATGGATATCTATGTAAGATCCCATCTTGCCACGCCTTTAAGCAAAACGAAGAAGAATAAAGAAAACGAGGACTTCTACACACAGAAAGAAAAGAAAAGAAAAAAATCAATTTTACATAACATAGTTGAGAGATTTTTTCTTTATGGATCCACCTTGTTGATATAGGTCATTCCATTGGAGGAGCTCCTTCATATTTGCCGACTCTGAGGACACACTTGAGCATGCCTGGTGGCATTGAGTTCAATATTAACAATATTAAACAACCAAAGCTCCACCACTAACCAAACGCTGGAACAACCAGAATCGATTGTGATTATAGACAGGAAGAAATCGTGTGACGGGAAGAAGCAAGAAAAAAGAAGAAGAAAGGGATAGGATGTTAAGTTTGATTAGTTGGGTTAGGATATTGTTTTTCTTTTTTAATTAGAAGTAAATTGGGTTTTTGCTTAAAGAATGATGTGTCAACTTTAAGTCCCTTAGATTAAATTTTAATGAGGTGGCGTGTGGAGAGCAAAAGTAAAGCAGATCATGGCAGAGAAAATCAAAGCAGAGGATCCGGATCCCGATTAGAATGGATAAATCTAATGATTGTTGCATAATCATTAAACTCAGTGCCTCTTTGAAACTAATTCCACATAATGTCACTCCCTTTATATTTTGACAAATTTATCTGAAGTTAATCACCTTATGCCACATGTTCAACGATCTACCTCTAGCCAACCACCACCGTTGCCACTGCCTCTTGCTGGCCAACCCCCTCGCTAGTCAGCCGGGCCACCACCTTCAGTGCCCTTTATTCACCCTAAAAATATAAGAAAATTTTGTTCACTTAAAGGGACTTGAACCTTGACCCTCAAAGGAGGAAGCCTCAATTACAAACCTCTACACCAACCTTGTTTTTGTAATTATTATTATTTACACAATATTTATATTAACCATCAAAGGTGTTTTTTTTTTTGGTTTTTGTTTACAATTCATTTCAACATCGATTCGCGCATGATTTGTGCCAAATCCATCATACTATAGAGTTATACATAAACTGCAATCAACTACTACTCGAAAACAATACAATGTAGATATCAATAAAGTAAAACGAAATCAAAAACTTCAATCATTTACAACTATAAGAAAAACACAACAAAAAACAGAAACTGCAAAAAAAAAAAAAAAAAAAAAAAAAAAAACATAACATTTCTATTTCGTTTGGGTTTTATGCTTTTCAACAAAAATGCATGGGGTTCAAACTCACTCAATCACACTATATGTCAGTTACACACTAGAAACTGCATTGCAAGTCATATCTTGTGATACACACTGCACTGCACAAACTATAAATTGCAACTTTCACATAGACACTAAACAATCATCTAACATACACACAACATTGTCGTTTAAAAAAATAAATTGACAATGACTATAAAAGTAGTGACTAACAAATGCACACCAAGTCCACATAAAAAAATGCACACAAAGCCATAAACTTATTATAATATTTGCACAAAATAATAAATAAAAAAAGGTTTAGAGAGTGATTAATATTTCTGTATAACAAATTAATAACTTTTGTCGATCAACAAAATACACATGTATTGGAGAGAGAAAACCAATGAGAGTGGTGACAGAATCGTCAAAGGACAAGAAGGAACTTAATGAGCTCGGCACAACGACATGAATATTTAGCACGACGACGAGCCAATTATGGTGTTGAAGAAGTCCAACACCTTAACATAGTGTCATTCAATGAAGGCAGTAGCAATCAAGTTCCAAATACAATGCGTTTAAGTCATATAAGGCAACTAGCCCGTTCGAATAGGATACAATTGCCCATGGTGGAGTTAGACAAAGTTTCAATAACAATGGTAATCTCTCAATTCAACCTCATTCAATTTTGAAAAGACAAAAATAATACCTTAACTATATGGAGGTTCATTTCTTCCCCATTCCTTCATATAAAAGATATAGGAGAGCAAGCATTCCAGTCTTTTAATTCAGAGAATTATGCTCATCACCCTAGCAATCAAGTTCGAAGTACAATGTGCTTAAGTCATATAAGGCAACTAGCTCATTCAAACATGACACATTTGCCTTATGGTGGAGTTAGACAAATTTGCAATAACAATGGTAAATCCTCTAAATATTTAGCAAGTTTAATATTATTCAATCACAAATTACGGGGTTGTTTGATAACCATTTCATTTTTATTAGATTCATCTGTGGCAGTATGATGTGAAAAGCGCTTTTTTACATGGTGATTTATGTGAAGAAGTATATATGAGTATACCCCCTGGTAATAGTGTTACTGGACGAACATACATTGTGTGCAAATTAAAAAAAGGCCTTATATGGATTGAAGCAGTCTCCTAGAGTATGGTTTGGGAGGTTTCGACAGGCCATAAAGAAATATGACTATGTGCAGATCATACTTTATTTCTCAAGCGACAAAATGGCATAGTTGCCGCACTCATTATATATGTAGATGATATGATTGTGACATGAGATGATGTTGAGGAGATAGAGAAGCTGAAGACTTATTTAGTTTCTGAGTTCAATATGAAGGATCGTGGAGTATTAAAATATTTTTTGGGCATAAAAGTTACTCGTTCAAAGCAAAGTAGATTTCTATCCCAAAGCAAATATATTTTGGATTTATTGAAGGAAACTGGTATTGTAGAATTATTGATACGCCCATAGAGTAGAATTATTGTATGGAGGAACTCCTAGATCAGGTACCAACTAATAAGGAGAGATATCAGAGGTTAGTTGGTAGATTGATTTATTTGTCACACATTAGACCGGATATTGCATATGCAATAAGTGTTGAGAGTCAGATTATGCATAATCCAAGTAAAGTCCATACGAATGCAATGATGAGAATTTTGCGTTATTTGAAATATGCTCATGGGAAAGGTCTTATGTTTTTTTTAGGCATAGACACTTTGAGATTGCAGGATATATAGACTCTGATTGGGGTGGCAAAGGTTTCAATCGAAGATCCACTTTTGGGTATTTTACCTTTGTAGGAGGAAATCTGGTTACATGGTGTAGTAAAAAATAGAAAGTGGTTGCTAAAGGGACTATGCAACTTTATTGTGATAATCAGTCAACCATTAAAATTGCAGAGAATCCGGTACAACATGATAGTACCAAGCATGTGGAGATCGATCGTAATTTTGTGTATGAAAAATTGGAAGATAATATTATACAGATTCCATATGTGAAGATTACAAAGCTGGCAAATATTCTAACAAAAGTCGTATCTAGTCAAGCATTCCATGATTCACTTGTCAAGTTGGGCATTAGAGATGTATATGCACCACATTGAGGCAACAGTGTTGACATAAATCATGTAATTATTTTTATAGAAAATTTGGCATAAGTCCAATTATGAGGAGAGACTTCGGGTGCAATCAATGCAGAAATTGTTGTTGATCCAAGTCTTTTGACTTTTGCGCCACATAAGATTACATGCCTATTTCAATTTATTTCAATTTACTTTTATTTTTATTTTTATTTTTTATTCCAGTTATGCACCTAAAACATAAATAAGGTAAATTATGAATTCCTAAAACTGGTAAGTTATTGATTTGTAGGATATTAATTATCATATTTGATTTAAATTTAATTGCAAATCTATTTATTGAATTCTGAAATTTTCCCAAGGTATACCGACATCAAAATTTGTAATAAGAGTTCATAAAAAC
>NW_018921926.1:49735-89001 GCF_002207925.1 Prunus avium
TTTTTTTTTTTTTTTCTCCCATACATATTAATTAGGAAGAAAAGGATAGAATTCTTGTCCCGAGGACCCAATACATATTAAAGCTAGATTCGATACACTTACACGGGGGTGAAAAAAACAATTAAGAAAAATGTATTAACCAATAACCTCATGCTGGGTTCGGGGGTGAAAAAAAATAGAAGGGATGAGGGGTCTGTTGGGTGGGGGATTGGCCTGGGAGTGGGGGGTGGTTGTCATGGGGGAATGGGTGGAGAAGAAAACGGCAGGTGGTGGGGAGGGGTGGGTTTTGGGAGAAGAACAGAAAGTGAATAAGGAGAAGAGAAAAAAAAAAAGCTGGAGGACAGAACGAAGCAAGAAGGAGAAAAAAGAAAAAAAAGAAGAAGAGGGTTTAGGACGTTAACTACAGTTAGTTGGGTGTTAGGGTTTTTTTATTCTTTTTTAATTAGGAGTAAATTGAGTTTTTGATGTGTCAACTTTTAAATCCGTTAGATTAAATTTTAATGATGTGGCGTATGGAGAACAAAAGTATAGCAGATCATGGCAGAGAAAATTAGAGCAGAGGATCCGAATCCCATAAAAACTTCATACCTTAACAATAGGTAAGGTACCTATGCATACACCTCGTATGCAGTATGTAGGTAATTAAACCCATAAATTACCTTTGGTCCAGGTAATTAAATCCATAAATTACCTCTAGTTTAGGTAGTTATACCCTCTAGCCCAGCTAATTGAACTCATATAATATCTTGGTATGTATAAAAATATGAACCTCCAAAAAAAACTGCTTAAGAAAACTTAAGAAAAAAACACTTACTTGTAAGGCAGGTACATATATACTTGCATGTATGTCAAGGAAAAAAAAAATCAAAAATCAAAAATTGGAATTCAATTTTAAGGAAATAATGCATTAAATTTAGATTTTCAATGTGTTTTCCTTATTTACCTTAAAGAGTAAAATCGACACAACAAAAAAGTAATAAATGTCAAAGGATCTACATCTAAAACCAAAAACATGAGGACTAGACCCAATGACAGCTAATCGTTTTGGACCTAGATATAAGAATCCCTTATTTTTAATTATGATTTATAATTCCATATAATTATAGGATTCCGTATTAGATGGGATTGTAGTTACTTTCCTATTTGTTGTGTACTTGTACATATATAATTTCTCTCATAGCAAGAAGAATAAATCACTATGAATTATTCTACCCTAATATTTTAAATCTTTTTGAATTGGTGGGGATGTGCCAGGGGAGTTCCAATGAGGAGACCTGAAGTCCTAAACCCTCAGAAAGTCCAGAACTGACGTGGAAGCCTGGATTGAGATATTGCCACGTCCACTTGCTTGCGTGGAAATTAAGTTTCCTTTCTTGATTCAACGTTATCCATCTCGAAACAACAGGCAAATAGCTTACGCACGAAACGACAATCCAGAAAGCCGTTTGATCGCTAAAGTAGGATCACCTGGACCCGCATCATTCAGAGGTAATGCTGTTACAACAATAGGTCACCGCCTTGTGAATTTTACGTTTATTTCTTTTTTAATATTAAATGAAAAAATAAAAAAACTAATGCTACGATAGTCTCCCCCAACCGCCGAAGGAAAAGGAAAAACATCTTCTTTTTCGAACGAATTATAATTTGTTTCTTTCGACTTTCTCGGAAATTAATCACTCTCAAATTTCCCGGGAAAATCCCGTGCTCAGGTTCGTACCCTAAGACCTCATTTCAATTGTCTTTGCTTAAATCTTTTCTTCTTTTCCTTTTTGTTTTCAAGAATTGGTTCTATTTCTGGCCCATATTCAATTCTTTCGCATAGGTTAATCATCTCCTCTGTGATTGATGTTTTAGGGTTCTTCTTTTGATTTTTAGTGAAGAATGTGCCATTTATTCTTATTGATTGCTGTTGTTTGTAATTCTGCTTCTGGAAGTCAGGTTCTGGTGGAACTAAGTTGTTTGGGTTTGGCTTACAAAGAAAAAGTGATTTTCATTGTTTTACTTGGATGTTTAGCTTTATATTCAATGATTGGTTAGTAGAATGTGTTAATGCTTCATGCTTAATTGTGATAGTGATGATGAGTATATGGATCACTGTGTTTTGTATTGATTAGATGTATGTTATAGGTCTGTTAAGTGTATTAATTGTAGAAACTGTGACTTCTATAGTGCTGATAAGGTGCAAGGTGTTTCATTTAAGCTCCAAAATTTTTGGTCCAAGCCTTGACAAAAACTAGGAGTGGGCATGGAGTTGGGCGAACCTGACTAACCTGAATCCAACCCACATTTTGGGCAAATCTAGTAGGGATAATTGATAAGTTGAGCGAATAAATTTATAATTTTCTTAACCCAAACAAAAAGTTGGCAAACATGTTAGCTGGGTTTGCACGGTGCTTGTAAGGAAGAGATATCATGATGTCAGACATTTATGTCGAAAAGAAGCATTTTCAGCTTTGATAATGCACTATATTGGAGGTAGTTTATGTATTACATCATGAGTTAAAAGGATAGCTATTCATTATTATAAAGATTTTCTTCCTATTAAATGCTGTTGTTTTAATTTTCACATTAATTAAAAGTTTCCTTTTCTCATTGGAGATTTTGTTTTATTTATCCGGGCTTCTTCTTTTATGTCCTTACAGCAAACATTCGCATATGGCTTAGATGGTATGCTTGTACTGCAGAATATCTTCAAGGAGCTGTTTAACAGGCAAGAGGGTGGCTGGCTTTTCTCTATTGTGACACCATAAATTTTTTCCAGGAGCAGTTTTCTTAAAGAGAGGAGAAGAGGACCCCTGAAGGGAAGGGCTGATGAATTCATCTTGGACTAAATAGATCACTTAAGTGGTGTGAAAGCTCAAATAAAGTCTAACAAAAAAAAATTGATAAAGCACGTTTGGTTCACTGACTCTTCAAAGTTAACTTCACCATATAGTCCAAGACCCGGATTCAATGGGATGGAGGGGCATTTTATGCTCTTCCTTTTTCTTTTTATCCATGGTCGAGGCCTCCAGCAGATTAGGAGAAATGTGGTCACTTAACCTTGGTGCGGAATCAGCAGCAGCCTTCAGCTGGCCAATCCTCAGTGCTAGCATATTCGTATTTGTTGCTCTTCTTCTCTCCATGTACCTTATCTTCGAGCATTTAGCTGCTTATAATCAGCCAGAGGTTTAATCTTGTTCCTCTTGTTATTTGTCAAAGAAAAAAAAGAGTTTCTTTTTGCACTTTTTTTTGGTGATACCCTAATTATATATCTGCTCTCCTGTGAAATTTTGTTTTGCTTCTATCTAAAGATAACTTTGATTCATCTTTTGTGGTGACATCTTTTTTCTTCTCCTTTTATCTATTTTCAGGAGCAGAAGTTTCTGATTGGTCTCATTCTAATGGTTCCTGTTTATGCACTGGAATCGGTACGACATACTACATTCTGTGATCACTTTCTTCAGTTGTATGCTAGTTTTACTTATAACTCTATATGAGTTATAACTATTTATATTGTGATGGATCACACTTTCTTTTAAATATATTGAGTAAAGCTTAGAAACACATGAGTATATATAAATGCAGTTCAAGGGCTGTTTTAAATGAAGGCGTTTTACTACTTTACCCTTCTCAATTAGTTAGAGAATAGTTACAAATTTAGTATGAAACAGACTAAGAGGAAAAATCAGATTGGGACATGATGCTCATCCCAAAAACATGCTATTTACATAGTTATTAGTATTTGATATGGAGCTCAAATGAATGTGCATTCCTCTGGAACGCTTGTGTAGTAGATTTATTATTGGCCGGGTTCTATTTGGAAGGCTACAATTCCAAATGGGAGTATACGAAGAGGTCATGTTTTCTTGTGCAGATAAAACAAATTGTAGCATGCCAGATATTTTGATAAGTATATGGATTCAATTGCAATATATTAGTTCGATATTAACAACTTGTCGAAATGACAGATGGAGAATTTGGATGTATTTAATTTCTTTTGCTAGATTAGGTTATTACCCATTTTATAGATAAGTGAGTTTAATTTCTAATTCTTGTTAAATCCGGAGATAATTTGGCAAAGTTTCTCAAAGGAAGGAACTAAACTTTTACTGCAAATCCTAGAGTTATGACAGTTATAAGATTGGGCCCTTTGTCTACAGTTCTTTAAGAATTTCAGTTCTTGAAATCTGTTCTTATTGTGGAAACTATATGACAAAAGTAAGATTTCTGCATACAGTTGATCCTTTTATTTTTCTTAGTATCTGACTGCTTTTATTCTATCAAGTATCCAGTTCATACTGCTTCCCTTTTCATTAGTACTTACCATTTGATGGATTAGTAATATATTGCGCGTGATAACACTTTTGGCTGTAGTTTTTGTCGCTGTTGGACTCAAATGCTGCCTTCAACTGCGAAGCAATTCGGGACTGCTATGAAGCTTTTGCATTATATTGTTTCGAGCGATACCTGATAGCCTGCTTAGGTATGTAACTGAAATGTGAATGTTGAATCCTCTGTGATTATGAAGTACTTACTACCACACACAGTGGTTTGAATCAGTATTCTTTTTTTTCCTAAAAGTACTGTTCTTGTGTGCGCAGTCTGTGCATTCATGCAAACTTATATATTGATAAGTAATATTCCAATGGATGAGTAGTTAACCAGGTTTGTTGAACAATTTTAATAACATAAAGCCTGAAAAAAATCCTTTTTGTGGACAAATATTTTTCTATGTTAAGGTGGTGAGAAGAGGACAATTGAGTTTATGGAGAGTCAGAGCGTACTTGATTCCAGTACACCTCTTTTGAAAGATGCTTACGCTTATGGAGTTGTAGAGCATCCCTTCCCACTAAATTGCCTCATAGGTGACTGGCCTCTTGGTCCCACATTCTACCATGCTGTGAAAGTGGGCATCGTTCAGTATGTATGTACTCATTTCCTGCTGAAACTTTATTTCAATCGTTCTATTTCCTTCAAAGTTTTCAGCCTTATTTGGTCTTCTCTGACACATTATTTTCCAGATGATACTGAAATTGATCTGCGCTTTGCTCGCAATGATTCTTGAGACTTTTGGTGTTTATGGAGAAGGGAAATTTGACTGGAGATATGGGTAATATATTTTCTTTTGTATCATTTAGGTCTTAAAGCTAACCTTTACAAGTAGATAAATCTTTATGCCTGCTTAGATGACAGGTTGAGTATGTCTTATGTATTGATGCTTTATCCACACACGCACAGACACTTACACATACTGACACTTTCTTGCGCACAGAAGTTTTTGTGCGTGCTTAGGATGACTTGTTGGCAGCTCTGATTTTATTACATTTTGCTTTTAATGATGGACTTGTTTCTTTTGTATTTCTCATATATATATATTGTTCTGACTTAGTTTTGCTTGCTTGCAGCTATCCTTACTTGGCAGTTGTTCTTAATTTTAGTCAGACGTGGGCCCTATATTGCCTTGTGCAGTTTTACTCTGTTATTAAAGACAAATTACAACCCATTAAACCATTAGCGAAGTTTCTGACTTTCAAGTCAATTGTGTTCTTGACATGGTGGCAAGGTATCGCTGTTGCGTTTCTTTTCTCTATGGGTGCCTTCAAAGGGTCTTTGGCTCAAGAGCTGAAAACTCGCATACAAGACTATATCATATGCATAGAGGTGAGTAATTTAACTAACCATCTACATGTACTGTTAAATTGTGTTGTGTTTGATGTTGTAGGGCATGAAGGCCTGATATATCTTTAACAATTTGACATGCAAACATAAGTGAATTGAAATTGAAAGCGTCAAATTAGTTTCGAAAGGAAGTAGATAAATTAATTAGTTGGACCAATGTTTTGGATGATCAGAAGAATCCCAGGATCTCATTGGAGATCAAGTTTATCCCTTAGGTGGGTAGTTCTAAGTTATTGCACTATAAAGTAGACTCTACTTGAATTGTAATCATACCATGTTCCTTTAAGGAAAACAATGGAAGAACCTCCTTTTTGTTACTGTCAGAGTAAAATCCTGAAGTTCTTAAAAGAAATAGAAAAACCAAAGGTTATCTTTCATAACAAGATGTTAAGAGGCTCTTGTATAGAACCCGAAAACCCTAACTAAATTAAATTCTATCTTTCAAAATAATCAGCAGTCCAAAATAACTGAGTAAGAACATGGAAAAAGCATTTAATTAAAATATTCAGCTACAGTACTATGAACAATTACTAGAGCTGTGTGTGAAGAATGACCGGAAAATTGTGTACGCTTTTCTAATAAAAGTTTTAAATTCTGGTTCACCATTATTTTATGAGAATTTTGAGTCAAGTATTAAACAATTTTTTTCGAAGTGGAAATAAAATGACTTTGGTGACTTAAGCATACCAAGCTTATTCCAGTTGTGGCCAAAGTTTAGCTTGAAATCTAACGAATCTTGGTGTTCAAGGTTGTTTTGTTTTGAAGGATGCATAAACGAGAATCAAGTGTAAAACACTTCTCAGTCTGTGTAGCCTTTTGCAAATATTTGGAAACGGCATTTTCAGATGATTACTGTAGAATTTGAATTTGAATTTGAATTTGAATATATCTAGAAATTGATTCTCTGTTCGTGATAATGATTTGTATATTTAGTATCATTAGTAAGTCAATAGGAAAATTCAGTGATTAGTTTTATGTTAGAGGTTGTTACCATTGTATTTATGCTTATTTTCTTAATTCAACGTTTGTTATATTTATTTGTCTTATCAGCATTGCTTTTGTTTTTAGGTTTTTCAATATTATATCTTATTTTTTGTTAGGTTATTTCATCAAAGGTGTGGGTCAATCATAAAATATGAACAATAAAAGTACAATCTCATTTACGTTAATCTTAAAGTTGGAGAATTAGAGTTATCCATTGTTAGTAATAAAAAACATAAGTATTTAGATACTTGAGAAATTGAATAAATTACTATGGTTATGTTTCCAAAAAATATTCAACAATTACTCCGATTTTATGTGTATAATAGTTTATGATACATGAGTCAAGTATTTTGAATAGGTTCTATGTGTACCTGTTTGTTGTAAGTTCTGGTTGATGTTAAGTCCGTAGAAGCTTTTCCAAATATGATCCTGAAGTTCAAAGGGTTGTGATTTCAAACTTGTCAAACAGATGGGTGTGGCTGCTGTGGTTCACCTTTATGTCTTTCCAGCAGTACCTTACAAACGAGGAGAAAGATGTGTGCGTAATGTTGCTGTGATGACTGACTATGCATCATTGGGAGCACCTCCTGATCCAGAGGAGGTACGTGATTGTGAAAGAACAACCAGAGTGCATCTGGCACGGCATGATGAGAGAGAAAAGCGCTTGAATTTCCCCCAAAGTGTTCGTGATGTGATTTTTGGAAGCGGTGAAATTGTGAGAAGTTAACCCTAATAAGTTATTCCTTCACTTTTTCATTTAAAACTCTTTTCTGGACTTCATCGTCACTTTTATGTTCTCATTTGTTGTTTCAGATTGTTGATGACATGAAGTATACAGTTTCCCATGTGGTAGAACCAGTCGAGAGAGGATTTGCGAAGATAAATAAAACCTTGCATCAGATATCTGAGAATGTGAAACGGCACGAGGAGCAGAGGAAGAGCATAAAGGATGATAGTTATGTTATCCCCTTGAATTCATGGAATAGAGAATTTTCTGAAGTTCGTGACAATCTTGTTGAAGGGAGTATCAGTGACAGTGGTTTGTCTAGTGGGAGGAGACAGCAGTCCCAGTCTAAAGCTTCAACATCTCGGACTAGAGCATGGAGATGATGTTAACAAAAGTATATGTAAGACCATCACCGGAGCAACTTGTAAATGGTGTCGTGAGTTCAACGTGATTTTAGAAGACGTTGATATACATCAGCTGGCCAGAAGAGCTGGTGGTTTATGGAGCTAACTCGTCAACAAAAACAAATATTCATGAATTTTGGCATTGAGAAGGAATCTTCGTGATCAAGAAAGGATTGTTTTTTATGTGCACAGTACAGAATGGCGGAGCAATGGACAGAGCTAATACCACTTTGTCTATGTGAACGCTAGGCCACATAACGATTTGAGTACAAGCAATGGAAATAAAATTTAATTTTGGCAGAAGCTATTCTAGTACAGGATGTGTTATGATAGCCTGTTTCATCGCTCTCTTGATACATGCTGTCTTCAGAAAACTACATTTGATTAGGCCAGACTCACTACCTTCTATATTGTAAATTTAGTAGAAAGGGATCTTTGTGCTCATTATAATTTGGTTACCAAATTGCATTGTGTTTATTTTGGGTGTGTAGAGCATTATCCCAAGTCAAAATTGTTTTTGTCTTTCCTCTCAGATCTTGTCCCATTTAACAATTTGTCTACTTATTTTGAAAACGTGGGTAATGAGATAAGATTGGACCTATCCGGTTTCCTCTAATGTAACAAAAAAACCCTTTGATTTTCATTATTGATGTCTGTTTTATATATATTTTTAAATTATCTCAAGAATAATTCATCGTAATTTATTGAGAAATGTAAATTTAATTTTTTTTTAAAAAAAATGCTATATCTTCCTTTAAAAAAAGTTAAAGCATAAAAAGTTAGAAAAAAAATAAAATCCTATGGGCCTTCTCTTCAGATTCCAAAACCTCATTAAAAAAAGCCCAAAACACTCAATAGGGCATCAAAGTAATTTAATAATCAAAATTAAATTTAATAAGGCCAGCTATCATTTTTTGGGTTTGTTTATAGAAATTAAATAGTGTAGGATTTATTTATAATTTTAGTGTTAAGAATGGGTATATGACTAAAATATATATATTTCTTGAGGAATGCTATTCACAATCGCTCTAAAGCGATTCTCACGACACTTGCTAGACACATGTACACGCGTTCCCAATGTATTCTCCTTTTTATTTTTTTATTCTTCTCTCTTTATTTCTCTCGGTTGCCTCGCGCTCTCTCTTATCTCTCTTCTTCTTCTCTCCGTCTCCCTCCCTCTCTTTCTTTTTTTAATTTTCTTTCTCTTTCTTCTTCTACTTTTGTCTCTCTTTTATTCTTCTTCTTCTTCTTCTTAGTCTCCGTATCTCTCTCTGTGTAAATTTGGTTAAATGCCAGATGCCAAATACTGGAGGCAGAGATTTGAGAGGGAGGGATTATAGAAACCCCCAAAATTTCATAACCCAGAAAGGTTCACAACCCCCAATTTTTTTTCCGATAGTGCGAATATGGCCAAAGAAGAAAACTGGCGGAGAGAAAGTAGGAAAAAAAAAAAAAAAAAAAAGAGGAGAGAGAATAAGGGGGAATTCGGAAGAAAAAGAGAACAGAGAGATAAGAGATAAGGAAATAAAGAGGAAGATTTGTGTTTAGTTGTTCTCTGGGCTTAAGCCCCTTTGTTAAGAAGGAGAAGAAGCAAGAGGAGGAGAGAAGAGAGGGAGAGAGATACAGATAGAAGTAGAAGAAGAAAGAGAAAGAAAATTAAAAAAAGAAAGAGAGGGAGGGAGACGGAGAGAAGAAGAAGAGAGATAAGAGAGAGCGCGAGGCAACCGAGAGAAAGAAAGAGAGAAGAATAAAAAAATAAAAAGGAGAATACATTGGGAACTTTAAAAAAAGTTAAAGCATAAAAAGTTAGAAAAAAAATAAAATCCTATGGGCCTTCTCTTCAGATTCAGACCAAAAAGAAAATATATGGGCCTTTGCCCTCCTTTGCTAGGGTAAATTTGTCTTTGCATATCATAAAATTGGGGAGCTAGGTTTTTTTTAAAGGAGATTCATTATTATACCCAATATAGGAGCTCAAATTATAAAAAAACCTTATATAAAATGGACTTTAGAAACACACCCAAAACTCATTTACAACATAACAAAAAGACTTTTAACTTCTTTTAAATTACAAAACTGCCATTGATTTCATAAAACAAACTCAACCCTAAAACCTCATAAAAAAAAGCCCAAAACACTCAATAGGGCATCAAAGTAATTTAATAATCAAAATTAAATTTAATAGGGCCAGCTATCATTTTTTGGGTTTGTTTATAGAAATTAAATGGTGTAGGGTTTATTTATAATTTTAGTGCTAAGAATGGGTATATGACTAAAATATATATATTTCTTTTATGTCTCTATAAATAAGACTGCGAAAGCACTCTTGTAGCATAGCGCTCTGTTATTTTTTATGTAATTTGTTTCTCAACCTCTCTTCGTCTCTCGCTCTCTGAGTTGATGCGTCTGTGTGTTTCATATTTGGGGCAGTGATGAAGAACTGAGGAAGTCATGCACCACTATGATGATTTTAATCAATCTGTGCTGATAACCTTCTTCATACCCATTGATTCTGAGCCTCCTTTTTTATTCTTATTAATTTTCAGTTCATGTTTTTTCAATTTCACTTGTTTTTCTTTTCAAATTTCTGGTATTTATGCTTTATTTGAATATAAAATTAACAGGATATTTATTTAGTCAATTATCTATTAGTTTATCACAAAAAATTGGAAGGAAATGCATTGCATGATGGGTTTAACTAATTTAAGTTGATTATATAGCTAGCTGACAAACACTGTGAGTGTAGAAAATATGTAGTAATTAATGAAAGAAGATTAAACACACCATAATCATTTATATATAATGATTTACTACAATATTTTACACTTTATACATTGCATGGTAAGATACATGAGTGGCTAGTACCACATAGAGTTCCCCTTTACATATTATCACAAATACATAAGCAACATAGTGGTTAAGGCATTGGAGGAGTGAAAATGGCAAGGGTTCGAATCCCCTTTGCATGTGTGCTGTGTTTTTTTTTCCTTTTTTCTATTACATTGATGTTTTCGATATATTATAGCGATATTTTGACAAAATATTGCTGAAATGTGAGTGAAATTATCGATATCGATATTTTCCGATATTATTATTGATATTTATTCAATATGTGTATGGATACGTTCCAAAATATCTATGACTTGAAAAAACGATAATATCCTCGATATTATCGATATTTTAGAATATGATTAATACACGATAGACAAGGAAGCTCAGTAGAGCTGACTTCAGGTAATTTCAACAGTAAGGTTCAAAGATGCGTTCCTTGAAGTGCAAGGCTGATGTTATCTTAATATGACTCCAAATTGCGTAGTATTGATGCTTTGTCCAAATGGAAGTTGCCAAATCTTAGTATATTTTCAGTTGCAGCCACCCCTTGTGCTGTGTTTTTTTTTCCTTTTTTCTATTACATTGATATTTTCGATATTATAGCGATATTTTGACAAAATATTGTTGAAATGTGAGTGAAATTATCGATATCGATATTTTCCGATATTATTATTGATATTTATTCGATATGTGTATGGATACGTTCCAAAATATCTGTGACTTGAAAAAACGATAATATCCTCGATATTATCGATATTTTAGAATATGATTAATACACGATAGACAAGGAAGCTCAGTAGAGCTGACTTCAGGTAATTTCAACAGTAAGGTTCAAAGATGCGTTCCTTGAAGTGCAAGGCTGATGTTATCTTAATATGACTCCAAATTGCGTAGTATTGATGCTTTGTCCAAATGGAAGTTGCCAAATCTTAGTATATTTTCAGTTGCAGCCACCCCTTCTAGATAGACTTGACGATGACCTTGAGTATTTGATTGTTCTCAAATTGATTTGAGTGAATCACATAAACACAAGTTGATCTAATTTTAGACATTAACCACTCTCGTATTGCATGACAAAGATAATTATTGGCACTTCCAAACTTGTTTTACCTGATGTAAACAAGGAAATTTTGCTAAAGTGATAAGATATGAAACTTATGCTAAAAAATTGCTTATTATTCTTTTGTTGTGCCCTGTCGATGAATTATTGGGGATTTAACAAAGGCAAATCTGATGTGACATGGTGTTAGTAAACTTGTGTTGGGCTTGGCCTAACATGTTCATCTTGCCTTCTTAGTTAACGTTATGCTCAAGATACGCAATCAATAGATGGTGAGAGTGCCATATATGAACCATAGATGTGGACTTTCATATTAACCATTTGATTTCATTTAAATAGTAACTTCACTATAGAATTTCGCGTAAATATTCAATACTTATCATATTAGGACTCTGAATGAAATCAAGCAAAACACATTTCTTTACGCATGGCCTTTCTTTTAACTTCTTCAACTGGAAAATACCAATTCAGTGCCATTTAGCATTGCTTATTTGGAGCCATAAATGATTTTTTTGATATTTTTGAAATCCCAACTCGTTTGGTAAAAGGTTTAAAAATCACTTTTGTGGAATAATTGATCCAAATGAACTAGAGACAAATGAAAAGCACAATGAATCGGGAAAAAAAAAATCTTTCTTATGCACGGTTGAAAATTATAATTCCCTCAAAATTTGAGAATTCACGTGGCTTTAGTCTGTATAGCTCAAGTAGTATTGATTGGACATAAGAAAGTTCAAGAAAAATGAAAAATGAATAAATCTCAAGAATTGGTTGGACATAAGAAAGTTCAAGAATTGAAGCAAGAACCTCTTTCACGTTTCTAAACATCTGAGAGTTGAACCTCAGATTTTGGTTTTTCATCCTCCTCATCCCAGTTGGTGGTCTTGTAGTAGGTGGCATATAGGATGAGCTGCACCAACCCAGAAATTGATCCCAAACCATTGGGAACCTACCAAATTTTTTCAAAGAAAAATGATTATTCACTCTTCTTTTTTAAAATAAAAATAATTAAATAAACGTGTACATACTTTAAACAACAAAAATGTGTAGAGAATTACCAAAATGTAGGGATCAAATTTGATGAGTGCATAGATGAACCAGACAATTCCATTGCAGAAGTTAGCAAGAGAGAGGGTAAATGGCATATATTTCACACTTTTTGTCTTGATGACCATTTTCTGCCATCCAAAAAGTAAGATATATAAAGCCGTGGTGAACGATTTTCAACCCTAAGATGATGATTCATCCAAAGGTTAAAAATGTGTGTCAAATTATGTGGTTTTTTGTGTGTCCCCGATTCCGACCCAAAAATATTTAAGACATGCAATATCTATGCAACATAATAATATATGGAAATTACTTATTTCTACATACCATGATTGTCAGGGGTGAGGCATACATAATGATGTTGCAGACAATGCACAAGATGCCAATTATCATAGATCGGCCTTCAGTGGTATGGAGAAAGTGCAGGGTAACGAAAACCACAACAGCAAATAAGATAACTTCAACCAGAAGAGCAATAAGGATCCTTCGCTGCAAAGGAAATAAGGATATATAGAAGTTTTAATAAGGTATTAGCATTCCATAGCTCATGATATTTCACTTCTTAGTAGTATTACTTACGCGTTTTGCGTTAGAAGAGTATGTTAAGAAGATGGCAATGTAGATGAGTTCGATAACGAATCCACAGCCGTTGATTGTAATGATAAGAACACTATCAGGATGGACAAAGGGCATGCCATAGAAAGACCACATAGCACAGTTGAGCAATGTTGCTACATAAGGATCCGCCTTGAATTCTCCTACTGATTTTTGCTTGATTATTTTCACAAATGTTGGGCTGCAGTATTTTCATAATTCATCACATAACATAAGATCTTCGTAAATGCATAGATTAGAGATCAGAAAAAGATAAAGACAAAGAGAAAGGAGCTAGAGCTTACAATGGGGAGGTAAACAAAAAGAAAGAGATGACATTACCTATGAGAAAAAAGGAAGAAGAAAAAAACAGTATAGGTAAGATAAATGTGAGTAGAAATAATTGTATATTTCTCACCGGTGTAGTAGTGTCACCAAAATAGTAATGGCAGAGAGCTAGATTGAAAATAGAGGAAAACAAACGGAAGCGCTAAACAAATAACTGACCGATAATGCCTACAATGATTCTGATCGCTTCTACATTCACCATTTTTACGTTTAGCGGAGAATCAAAATATGGCGAATGTTTCCTCGATCGTTACACAAAACGTAAGAACAGAGAAGATATGAAGACTACTTGGGGTTTTGATGAGGTTTACATTGAAAACTTAGAATTATTTAAAGGGCCATTCTGAATTAGAAATTTATTTTTAGCCAATCCACAACAAAATGTGACACATATGGGTGTAAGTGACCTGCCTCAAAGTGTTCTATTGTTAGATCAGGTGGCTCGCCTGGGGAAGTAATATTGTTATCTGTTATATGGTTGTAAAATATGCGCACACTAGCAAAAGATTGTTCACAGAGATGTATTGGGAAAATGCACACCTGTCTGTGGAAATTCGAGCTGTTACATATTTATAGAGGGAGGTCCCTTTCATTGTTGTCCACGGCTAAATAAACCTCCACACGTCGACACATACACCAACAGAGATAGAAATGATGCAACTCAAATAATAGTAAAATTTCCTAACTTTGATGGTTACATATTTTGCTTTTTATTTTTTATTTTTTATTTTTTGTTGTTAATGCACATTATTTGCAAATGAACGAAATCCGTTTTGTTGTATTTGTTTTCAAGTAATAAATTTTTTTAAAGGCAAAAAGAAAAAGGGTTTAGTTAGCCTCTTGTTTTTCATTCAAATCCCATTTAAACAAGTTTTCAAAGATTCAGGGCTCTCATGGAGTTTTTATTTATTTTTACCTGAAGAAGAACTTTTACTAGAATGTCGAAATTTTTGTCGAAAATTCAAGTATTTCTTGAAGAACATAAACATTTTAAATTTTTTTGGCCAAATGCAGCTACAAACGCTTTTTGTTCAAAAGGGCATTGATTGACAATCTCAACCAAAAAAGTAAAATCATGAGATAAATTTGAAAATTACTAACCCCTCCATATTCGTGAATGCACAGAAGCACACAAACAAACCAAATTTTATGTTAAAAAATGGATCCAAAAAGGGCTAATATGTGCTTCAAATAGAAATTTTATGTCAAAAAATGAATTCATAAGGATATATATATATATGCTTCAAATTCAAAAGATAAATTGTTCGTGTATGTAGAGAAACTCGCTTAATCGCCTGACAACATGTCTAGATTTTGGGTGGGTAAAGCATTATCCCAAGTCAAAATTGTTTTTGTCTTTCCTTTCTGATTGTCTCATTTAACAATTTGTCTATTTATTTTGAAAGCGTGGGTAATGAGATAAAATTAGGATAGGTTTACCAGATCGGTTTTCTTTAATGTAACCCAAAAACCCTTTGATGTTCATTATTGATGTCTGTTCTATTTTTATTTTTTAAAAATTGTCTCAAGAATAATTCATCGCCATTTATTGAGAAATGTAAAAACAAAAAAAAACAAAAACAAAAAACGAAAAAAAACTATATCTTCCTTAAAAATGTTAGAAAAGAAAAAAAAAAATCCTATGGGCCTTCTCTTCAGATTCAGACCAGAAAGAAAATATATGGGCCTTGCCCTCTTTCGCTAGCTTCACTGGACCGATTTCCTCTAATATAACCAAAAAACCCTTTGATGTTAATTATTGATGTCTGTTTTATTTTTATTTTTTAAAAATTGTCTCAAGAATAATTCAGCGCCATTTATTGAGAAATGTAAAAACAAAAAAAAACAAAAACAAAAAACGAAAAAAAACTGTATCTTCCTTAAAAAAAAGTTAAAGCATAAAAAGTTAGGAAAAAAAAAATCCTATGGGCCTTCTCTTCAGATTCAGACCAAAAAGAAAATATATGGGCCTTTGCCCTCCTTCGCTAGGGTAAATTTGTCTTTGCACGTCATAAAATTGGGGAGCTAGGGTTTTTTTTATGTCTCTATAAATAAGACTGCGAAAGCACTCTTGTAGCATAGCGCTCTGTTATTTTGTATGTTTTTTCGTTTCTCAGCCTCTCTTCGTCTCTCGCTCTCTGAGTTGATGTGTCTGTGTGTGTTTATATTTGGGGCAGTGATGAAGAACTGAGGAAGTCATGCACCACTCTGATGATTTTAATCGATCTGTGCTGATAACCTTCTTCATACCCATTGATTCTGAGCCTCCTTTTTTTTTGTTATTAATTTTCAGTTCCTGTTTTTTCAATTTCACTTGTTTTTCTTTTCAAATTTCTGGTATTTATGCTTTATTTGAATCCAAAATTAAAAGGGTATTTTGAATTCATCCCATCTTTTGATTTGGGATTGAATATCAGAATTGGAGGGACCAAGTGATGGGATCTTTTGATCTAACCATGATGCGGACCGTACAGCTCTTTGCTAATGGGGATGAAAATTTGGTGTCTGATGGTTCCTTCTTTAACCCTTAATTTTATTTATTTTTAGTTTAATATTTTAGTTTCTATATGTAACCCATTTCAGGGAATTTATTTAGGGTTTCTTCCACTAAATTTTACAAAAAAAGGAAAAAAGAAACGCTTTTGCTTACACTCACACTCAACTGAAGTCAATTCAATTAGCAAATTGTTAGAATGTTGGGCCTAAAAATTTGCTTAATTTCAGTTGATTAATTCTCACCCCTATGAGATGAGGAATAGACTTTGCCTCAATGAAAACCCAAAAAAGTAAAAGCTGGCAGAGGCGGGGAAGGACTGTGAATCAATTGTTATATTATGTTATATGTTTAGTAACTAAAAATAAATACATTATTTTTCAGGCCGAGTTCTGGGATGGGATAACAATACCATCATCGGCCAGTCTCCGATCGAGTATTTTCAAAAATCGAGGATCCCTGTATCCATCCCCATTTTCCCCTAAAATCTCCTGTATCCATCCAAGTATTTGTTTTAAAAACGCAGTTTTGTGCCTCTGTTTGCTGTGAAAATGGGAACAAAGTTCAGTTTTGAACCTCTATTTGCTGTGAAAATGGTGGTTTTAAATAAAATACAGAAGAAAAACGAGAGGAGAGAACTCACAAAAGGAAGAAAAGAGATGGCATTCCATGCTCTCTAGAAGAGAAAAGGGTAAAAATGTGAAAATAAGAATTTAATGTATTCGAAAATTCTTGGAAATTCCAAAAGACAGTTGGATGGCTCTACAGGGCGAAAAAAACTTGCCTGCACCGGGAACTTTGTTATAAAATGGACAAATGGCGGGCTCCGATTGGAGGGGGATAGGACTACAGTCCTATCCCGGTGCAGGTAAGTCTTTCTCCTAGAGGGCGCCTCTGATGGCAGTCGCTTTTTGGCTTGGGGGTTTCTTGGGACTCAAAGATTACTCTTGATTTAGAATTGACACTTTTAGCCCTTATTTTGATTGTCAAACTGACAGATTATCACGGTAGGACTCAATTACAACAACTTATCGAGTAAATTTAGAGAACTCTACACTTCAAATCCTAATCAATTACTACCATCTATTGTTTTCCATATATGTGTTCACTTTTTCTCTTTTTCTTCTATCTCCTTATTCCATGAATTTTGCAACAACTCTCTCTCTCTCTCTCTCTGCGGCTATACTATTTATAAAATTTTTTAAAAAAAAAATCCCCTGCAAGAGTGGGTAGAATAAATTTTATCTTTTAACTTCTTTCTTCTTTTTCCTTATGCTAACTTACCTTACTACCAAGCATATGAATAATCATAAAGTTCGGCCACTATATAATAATTTAATATATATTATGTTTATTCAATAATACGTAAATTTGTGTGTATAATATGTGAATTTTGTGTGTATTGTTGATAATTTTGTAAAAATACATGTATTAAACATGAAAAATGCGTACGCATGTGTATTGTATATTTTTCTTGTGTACGGAAAATGGAAGTGTTGTTGAAGAATACATATGTATGTGTATAACACGATTATTAAATGGCAATATATTATATTTAAAAGTATAGCTGCACGGCTATACTATTTATTATGAAAAAAAAAGAGAAAAAAAAAAAAGAAGGCCCCATGTGAATTAATTAAACTAATTTGAATTAATAAATAAATTTAAAAAATAATTAATTCAGAACTAAATAATTAATTTAAATCTGAAATGCCCAAGTGCTCCAAGGCCCAAGGCCATCTTCTTGATAATTAAATATTAATATTATATGTTCTATGCCCAATTTGAATTTGAAGCCCAATTGGCTTCTACTTGGGCTAACTTCTAATTACCTAGTGTGGGCCAACTTCCTATTACCCAATGTATTTTAATAGTATAACCGCGCGGCTATATTATTTAACAAAGAAATAGTCCATTGTATGATTATAAAAGGGTAATGGATGATAAACAACTTGAGCTGTTAGTGTTTCTCTTTCCCTATTGGATTTAAACAACATAGATAAATGATAAAAGGTTTCTTCTAATTAAGAGAAAAGAAACCGAGGAAGTAGAAACACATCTTCTGCTTGCAATTCTATTCAAGAATGGATGACCAAGTAATTTGGAAACAAACTTCGCATAACTGAAAACATGAAGAAAAAAAATTCATCCACCTTTCAAAATCAATCACATAACATAACACTAATAAGGTTAGTTATGACAAAACATTCATGCATCCATCAAAACAAAAAAACAAACTCAACTCCAAATATGAATATAGTCAAAAACCTTAAGAAACCTATAAGCCTCAATTCATTCTTTCCTCAAGTCAAAATTCATTGCTTTTTTTTTCGACCATGGAGTTTTGGGTGCGAGCAACGACTCGAACAAATGTCTCAACATGATTTTGATGTCAAGAAAATCATCATTTTTCGACTTATCTTAATATGTAACATCTATTCTCTCTAATAAATCACCGAAGTTAATGATCTTCAAACCCTTATTGCCCATTACATAATTTTTCTTCTTATTTAAGCTACCATGTAAGAATCCTTTGTCATAAACGTGAGTCACAGTATTAATCAATTGACTACAATATATACAAGACACATAAATTAGATAACATAAACATAACATAACAAAAACTTTTGACAAAGTTCAAAAAATTACCTTATCGTTTCTATCCAATAAAGATGAAGATAGTCTCTTACATTCTTAACAAGTTGTTTGCTACTTTCAGTATAAGAATAACCATTATCACGCTTCACTCTTCTAACCCAATCATATAAAGACTCGTCATAGTTGTCATAACAAACCGTCCATACATCCTTCACCAACTCTTCATCACAAGGTAAACTCTCAAAATGCTTCTGCTTACAAAACACATATAACCACGGGCACAAAATCTCCTCATTAGATATTATTGAAGAATGTTTAAAAGCACTTCTAGCTGTTTCCTCCTTATCCACCTTAACAAACTTAACATGTACGATTTCATCATCTTTCTCATAATATAAACCAGCCTTGTATGCCTTGTCCTTACTATTATTCCTTATTACGAAGTTAAGTTTATAAATGCATACTCAGGCGCCAAAAACCTCAATAACAGAATTATTATTCTCGTGTTCACCTTTGATGTACTCAAAAAAACTCTGTTAGCTTTTTTGGGATGTTAGATATTCATAAGAATTGAGATGATTAATTGTCTAATACTTAAAACAAATATGATTACAAATATACAAAGGCACAGTCTCTTTCGAAAAATCCTTGTTTTCGGAACTAATTCGGGAAGTAAAGTTGGAGGGGAAGTTAATCACGCTGTTTACAAAATATATGTGTTTTTAATATGTTCTTAAAAGACGCATTAAAGAAGATCAATTGGATGTCAGGGATGCATATAAGATTTTGTGTGAATATGTCAAATGAGGAGTTTAAACATGTTATCATTTTTAGTCTATTATATAATTATAAAAGGGTGATGGATGACAAACAACTAAAGCTGTTAGTGTTTCTTTTTCCTCATTGGATTTCAACAACATAGATAAATAATAAATGGTTTCTTCTAATTAAGAGAAAAGAAACTGAGGAAGTAGAAACATATCTTCTGCTTGCAATTCACTCCAACCTATGCTTTGAACTCTTAAAAAATGAATGGCAAAGCAATTCGGAAACAAACTTCACATAACTGAAAACATAAAGAAAAAAAAATCATCCATCATTCAAAATCAATCACATAACATAATACTAATAAGGTTAGTTACGACAAAACATTCATGCATCCATCAAAACAAAAAAGCAAACTCACCTCCAAATATGAATATAGTCAAAAAACTTAAGAAACCTATTGTTGAGGCCCAAAAAATCCACGGCTTTGCCTAAATGAATTCCCGGCCCAGCGCAATACTTTATTGAGAAAAAACCCGACTTGGAGCACACAAAAGTCCGCCATGCACGAGTCACACTCCACGTGCCATGCCAAAGAAATAATCCGTCATGCTATGAATCAAGATTAAGATTATAAAGTGCATTAGCTCTGCAAATCCATGCTAATTATCTCATCAATCATAATTATAAAGTGTTTTTTTTCTTCGACCATGGAGTTTTGGGTGCGAGCAACGACTCGAACAAATGTCCTAACACGCTTTTGATGTCAAGAAAATCATCATTTTTTGACTTATATTAATATGTAACATCTATTCCCTCCAATGAACCACCGAAGTTAATGATTTTCAAACCCTTCTCACCAATTACTTAATTTATCTTCTTATTTAAGCTACCATGTAAGAATCATTTGCCATAAATGCGAGTCATAGTATTGATCAATTGACTATAATATATACAAAACACATAAATTAGATAACATAAACATAATAAAACAAAAAATCTTGACAAAGTTCAAAAAATTACCTTATCGTTTATATCCAATAAGGATGAAGATAGTGTCTAGCAATCTTAATAAGTTGTTTGCTACTTTTAGTATAAGAAGAACCCTTATTACCCACCACTTTTCTAACACAATAATATAAAGACTCGTTATAGTTGTTATAACGAACCGTCCATATATCATTTACCAACTCTTCATCACAAGGTAAACCCACAAAAGGCTTCTGCTTACAAAACACATAAAACCACAGGTACAAAATCTCCTCATCAGATATTCTTGAAGAATGTTTAAAAGCACTTATAGCTGTCTCCTCCTTATCCACCTTAACAAACTTAACATGTACGATTTCATCATCTTTCTCGTAATATAAACTAGCCTTGTATGCCTTGTCTTTACTATTATTCCTCACTACGAAGTTAAATTTATAAATGCATACTCAGGCGCCAAAAACCTCAATAACGGAATTATTATTCTCGTGTTCACCTTTGATGTACTCAAAAAAACTCTGTTAGCTTTTGTGGATTGTTAGATATTCATAAGAAATGAGATGATTAATTGTCTAATACTTAGAACAAAGATGATTACAAATCTACAAAGGCACAGTCTCTTTCGAAAAATCATTGTTTTCGGGAAGTAAAGTTGGAGGGGAAGTTAATCACGCTGTTTACAAAATATATGTGTTTCGGCTCTTGAAAAACGCATTAAAAAAGATTAATTGGATGCCAAAAATGCATATAAGATTTTGTGTAAATATTTTAAATGAAGAGTTTAAACATGATATCCTTTTTAGTCTATTATATGATTATAAGAGGGTAATGAATGACAAACAACTAGAGCTGTTAGTGTTTCTTTTTCCCCATTGGATTTCAACAACACAGATAAATGATAAATGGTTTCTTCAGATTAAGGGAAAAGAAACCGAGGAAGTAGAAACATATCTTCTGCTTGAAATTCTCTTCAGTAATGGATGACTAAGCAATTTTGAAACAAACTTCACATAACTGAAAACATGAAGAAAAAAAAATTCATCCACCTTTCAAAATCAATTACATAACATAACATTAATAAGGTTAGTCATGACAAAACATTCATGCATCCATCAAAATAAAAAAGCAAACTCACCTCCAAAAATGAATATAGTAAAAAAACTTAAGAAACCTATAAGCTTCAATCCATTCTTTTCTAAGGTCAAAGTTCATTGCTTTTTTTTTTTCAACCATGGAGTTTTGGATGTGAGCAACGACTCGAACAAATGTCCCAACATGCTTTTGATGTCAAGAAAATCATCATTTTTCGACTTATCTTAATATGTAACATCTATTCCCTCCAATGAACCACCGAAGTTAATGATTTTCAAACCCTTCTCGCCCATTACTTAATTTTTCTTTTTATTTAAGCTACCATGTAAGAAATGAGATGATTAATTGTCTAATACTTAGAACAAAGATGATTACAAATCTACAAAGGCACAGTCTCTTTCGAAAATCCTTGTTTTCGGAACTAATTCGGGAAGTAAAGTTGGAGGGGAAGTTAATCACGCTGTTTACAAAATATATGTGTTTCGGCTCTTGAAAAACGCATTAAAAAAGATTAATTGGATGCCAAAAATGCATATAAGATTTTGTGTAAATATTTTAAATGAAGAGTTTAAACATGATATCCTTTTTAGTCTATTATATGATTATAAGAGGGTAATGAATGACAAACAACTAGAGCTGTTAGTGTTTCTTTTTCCCCATTGGATTTCAACAACACAGATAAATGATAAATGGTTTCTTCAGATTAAGGGAAAAGAAACCGAGGAAGTAGAAACATATCTTCTGCTTGAAATTCTCTTCAGTAATGGATGACCAAGCAATTTTGAAACAAACTTCACATAACTGAAAACATGAAGAAAAAAAAATTCATCCACCTTTCAAAATCAATCACATAACATAACACTAATAAGGTTAGTCATGACAAAATATTCATGCATCCATCAAAACAAAAAAGCAAACTCACCTCCAAAAATGAATATAGTAAAAAAACTTAAGAAACCTATAAGCTTCAATTCATTCTTTCCTAAGGTCAAAGTTCATTGCTTTTTTTCTTCAACCATGGAGTTTTGGATGTGAGCAACGACTTGAACAAATGTCCCAACATGCTTTTGATGTCAAGAAAATCATCATTTTTCGACTTATCTTAATATGTAATATCTATTCCCTCCAGTGAACCACCGAAGTTAATGATCTTCAAACCTTTCTCGCCCATTACATAATTTTTCTTCTTCTTTAAGCTACCATGTAAGAATCCTTTGCTATAAACGCGAGTCACAGTATTAATTAATTGACTACAATATATACCAAACACATAAATTAGATAACATAAACATAATAAAACAAAAACTCTTGACAAAATTCAAAACATTACCTTATCGTTTCTATCCAATAAGGATGAAGACAGTCTCTTGCTTTCTTAATAAGTTGTTTGCTACTTTCAGTATAACTACTCTCAAAATATGTCCCCATAAAACTGTACATTATTGATTAACATCTGTAGGCAGTAAATCAAACATGTTTTAGTAATCACCAAGTTTTATCACACATGAATTTCCTGCATGAATGATCTTCTCACATCTGTGGATAGAAAGAAGATTTCATTAATCCATGTGTAATATCCCTTGCATCACGCCACCATAAACTCCAATAGAATCAAACATCAACATCTGTGGACAGAAGGTGCATCCAAACTACAGTAGTTTATAGTGCAAATCTGGCCAAAAATATTTAGAATACATGAGTATTAGGTCTAGGTCTCACAATTGCATTAGCTTTAGGTCTCCCAATCCACAATGAGATAGGATATCTTCTAACTCTAGTGATTGACTTCAAACATTTCTCCTTATCAGAGTAGCAGATAAGATTGGTTCCAAAACTCCTAATCCATGTTAAACTCTAATACTTTAATCCGATCATCAGACCACACTTAGTGAGTCAAGACACAATACTGCTCCATTGTACAACGGTGATAATGCTGCTCCATTGTACAAGTTCTTGAGGTTAGGCAAATAGGGATTCTTTGATGATGATATTCAGTGGAACTTTGCTAAGTTTCTTGTTGACAAGGGAGGGAAAGTTGTCAATCGTTATTACCCAACAACTTTACCCTTTAGATTTGAGGTAAAAACCCAGATGTCTGATTCTTACAGATAATTATGTTATGCTGCCTCGGTTGTTTATTTCAGTTGATCATCAGTAAGTTTTCTCAAGTAATAATAGCTTCCTGATATTATACTATCTTTGCAGCATGACATAAAGAAGCTGTTGGCGGAGTCTCATGAATGCTGAGATAAAGACTCGTTATAGTTGTTATAACGAACCGTCCATATATCATTTACCAACTCTTCATCACAAGGTAAACCCACAAAAGGCTTCTGCTTACAAAACACATAAAACCACGGGCACAAAATCTCCTCATAAGATATTCTTGAAGAATGTTTAAAAGCACTTATAGCTATCTCCTCCTTATCCACCTTAACAAACTTAACATGTACGATTTCACCATCTTTCTCGTAATATAAACTAGCCTTGTATGCCTTGTCTTTCTATTATTCCTCACTACGAAGTTAAATTTATAAATGCATACTCAGGCGCCAAAAACCTCAATAACGGAATTATTATTCTTGTGTTTACCTTTGATGTACTCAAAAAAACTCTGTTAGCTTTTGTGGATTGTTAGATATTCATAAGAAATGAGATGATTAATTGTCTAATACTTAGAACAAAGATGATTACAAATCTACAAAGGCACAGTCTCTTTCGAAAAATCCTTGTTTTCAGAAATAATTTGGGAAGTAAAGTTGGAGGGGAAGTTAATCACGCTGTTTACAAAAGATATGAGTTTTTTATCAGCTCTTGAAAGACGCATTAATTAAGATCAATTGGATGTCAGGGATGCATATAAGATTTTGTGTGAATATGTCAAATGAGGAGTTTAAACGTGTTATCATTTTTAGTCTATTATATGATTATAAGAGGGTAATGAATGACAAACAACTAGAGCTGTTAGTGTTTCTTTTTCCCCATTGGATTTCAACAACACAGATAAATGATAAATGGTTTCTTCAGATTAAGGGAAAAGAAACCGAGGAAGTAGAAACATATCTTCTGCTTGAAATTCTCTTCAGTAATGGATGACTAAGCAATTTTGAAACAAACTTCACATAACTGAAAACATGAAGAAAAAAAAATTCATCCACCTTTCAAAATCAATTACATAACATAACATTAATAAGGTTAGTCATGACAAAATATTCATGCATCCATCAAAATAAAAAAGCAAACTCACCTCCAAAAATGAATATAGTAAAAAAACTTAAGAAACCTATAAGCTTCAATTCATTCTTTCCTAAGGTCAAAGTTCATTGCTTTTTTTCTTCAACCATGGAGTTTTGGATGTGAGCAACGACTTGAACAAATGTCCCAACATGCTTTTGATGTCAAGAAAATCATCATTTTTCGACTTATCTTAATATGTAATATCTATTCCCTCCAGTGAACCACCGAAGTTAATGATCTTCAAGCCTTTTTTGCCCATTACATAATTTTTCTTCTTCTTTAAGCTATCATGTAAGAATCCTTTGCTATAAACGCGAGTCACAGTATTAATTAATTGACTACAATATATACAATTGTGCTGACGGGTTCAGCTAGCCATGACATGAATCGAGACTGCCAGCTAGCCCTAAACCCTTTTTCAAACTTTAGAGGGAAAGATGGAGTTGTGGCTGTTGCTAGCCAGATTAACTCTCGAGTTCAACGGGTTTGACAGAAGTGTTGAACCTAGTTACCTTGAACTATGTAAGAACTGGGACACAGAGTATCTTGACATTAAGCCTCCAAATTGGCATATCATATTGTCAGCTTCTCGTTCCTTATTTGGCATAGTGAATCATGCACATCCGATCATGCTGTTAGTAAAGGGCCGAAATCAAGCTGAGCACAACATTTTTGTAAGATTATGACTTTATATAGTTTTGGGTAAAATATAAATGATCTTGTGTTTCAGGTTAATGGAGAAGTGGTATATATCACAATCTTATCTAAAGCATGGCCAGAATATCTATCCATGCTGCTTGTTGTCGTAATGAAGCACTATAATTCAAAAATTAGCAAAAGGTGGAGCAACATATTATGGTCAAGTGTGAGTGCGGAAAATTGAAATTGTTTTTATTGTTTAATAATTGCGTTTTTATTTGAATTTGATTGAACAAGCAATTTTGAAACAAACTTCACATAACTGAAAACATGAAGAAAAAAAAATTCATCCACCTTTCAAAATCAATCACATAACATAACACTAATAAGGTTAGTCATGACAAAATATTCATGCATCCATCAAAACAAAAAAGCAAACTCACCTCCAAAAATGAATATAGTAAAAAAACTTAAGAAACCTATAAGCTTCAATTCATTCTTTCCTAAGGTCAAAGTTCATTGCTTTTTTTCTTCAACCATGGAGTTTTGGATGTGAGCAACGACTTGAACAAATGTCCCAACATGCTTTTGATGTCAAGAAAATCATCATTTTTCGACTTATCTTAATATGTAATATCTATTCCCTCCAGTGAACCACCGAAGTTAATGATCTTCAAACCTTTCTCGCTCATTACATAATTTTTCTTCTTCTTTAAGCTACCATGTAAGAATCCTTTGCTATAAACGCGAGTCACAGTATTAATTAATTGACTACAATATATACCAAACACATAAATTAGATAACATAAACATAATAAAACAAAAACTCTTGACAAAATTCAAAACATTACCTTATCGTTTCTATCCAATAAGGATGAAGACAGTCTCTTGCTTTCTTAATAAGTTGTTTGCTACTTTCAGTATAAGAATAACCATTATCACGCTCCACTCTTCTAACCCAATGATATAAAGACTTATCGTAATGGTCATAACAAACTGTCCATACATCCTCCACCAACTCTTCATCACAAGGTAAACTCTCAAATGGATTCTACTTACAAAACAAATAAAACCACGGGCACAAAATTTCCTCATAAGATATTCTTGAAGAATGTTTAAAAGCATTTCTAGTTGTCTCCTCCTTATCCACCTTAACAAACTTAACATGCATGATTTCACCATTTTTCTCGTAATGAAAACCACCGTATGCCTTGTCTTTACTATTATTCATCACTGCGGAAGTTAAATTTATAAAAGCATACTCAGACGCCAAAAACCTCAATAACGGAATTATTATTCTCGTGCTCACCTTCGATGTACTCAAAAAAACTCTAATAGCTTTTGTGGAATGTTCGATATTCATAAAAAATGAGATGATTAATTGTCTAATACTTAGAACAAAGATGATTACATATCTTCAAAGGCAGAATCTCTAGTGAAAAATCTTTGTTTCCTGAACTGATTCGTGAAGTACAATTGGAGGGGAAGTTAATCACGTTGTTTACAAAAGATATGTGTTTTTAATTGGCTTTTGAAAGACGCATTAAAGAAGATCAATTGGATGCCAGAGATGCATATAAGATTTTGTGTGAATATTTCAAATGAGGAGTTTAAACATGATATCCTTTTTAGTCTATTGTATGATTATAACAGGGTGATGGATGACAAACAACTAGAGCTATTAGTGTTTATTTTTCCCCATTGGATTTCAACAACACAGTTAAATGATAAATGTTTTCTTTTGATAAAGAGAAAAGAAACCGAGGAAGTAGAAACACATCTTCTGCTTGCAGTTCGTTCAATACATCCTCCACAATCACATAGTTGTGATTGAGTCTATGATTTCCTATTTGCTCTTTGAAGAACATTTGTGAAGAATGTTGGGAATTGCCTTCATTGCTATGTTGAGCTCTACAATGATTGTTTTGAAGAAGAAGTTGGATATCCTTGCAATCATCAATTTCACAAGACCTGCATTGAGGAGAGCGACAATGTTCCCTGTCCTCTTTGTGAAGACACACACATGAACATCAAGAAGCAGAAGAAGTACAATTAAGAAGACATGAATAAAGATGTACTTGCCAGAAACCAAGGTTGTAGTTATGTTTACCACTTTTGAGAAGAAGACGACTTTGTAATTGGTATTTGTGAAAGTAATCTAGTCCCTCTACAAATGTAAAGTTACTTTTCTAAAACATTGATAGGAATTTTGAATTCTTCAATATCTCATAATACAAATTTTCTTTTTCTTTATATATTGAAATTTTTGATGTTCATATAAAACGAGTTGATTAATTGTCCAATACTTAGAACAAAGATAATTACATATATACAAATTTTCTTTATCTTAGGAAATTTTTAATGTTCATACGAAACGAGATGACTAATTGTCCAATACGTAGAATAGAGATTATTACATATCTACTAATACATAATCTCGGATGAAAAATCCTTATTTCATTCTTGTCTATCTGCATGAACAAATAACAAATCATATATCATGTAGTACCTACAAAAAACCTCCAAAATATCCTAACATGTATTTGATGACAAAAAAGTCGTTCCTTTTCAACGTCTTGCTTCATATCAACTAGTACCTTCAAAGAACCCCCAAAATTAATAATCTGCAAACCCTGCTCACCAAGGACATAGTTTTCCCTCATCTTCAAGCCACTATGATAGATCCTTTTTATGAATGTGAATTCTTTAACATCTCATAATAGGAATTTTCTTTATATTGGGAAATTTTCGATATTCATAAGCAACGAGATAATTAATTGTCTAATACTTAGAACAAAGATGATTACATATCAACTAAGGCACAATCTCTGATGAAAAATCCTTGTTGCCGGAAGTGATTCATGAAGTAGAGTGGGGGTGTAAGTTAGTCAAGGTGTTTACAAAATATACGTGTTTTGAATCAACTGTTGAAAGACGCATTGAAGAAGATCAATTAGATACTAAGCTTGCGTATAGGATTAGGGAACTACTGAATTGGTTTCGAAGATTTTGAGAAGAAGAAGGTGACTTTGTATTTGTGAAAGTAATATAGTCCCTTTACAAACGTAGTGTTATTTTTGTGAAACATTGATACGAGTTGTGAGTTCTTAAACATCTCATAATACAAATTTTCTTTATATTAGAAAATTTTCGATGTACATTCGAAACAAGATGATTAATTGTCCAATAGTTAGAACAAAGATGATTACATATTACTCATGCATAATCTTGGATGAAAAATCCTTATTTCATTCTTGTCTGTCCACATAAACAAATAACAAATCACATGTTATCTAGTACCTTCAAAGAACCCCTGAAGTGTCCTAACATAACAAAAGAATGTGATAAATAAAAATAGTTTTAAAATTTAATTTCTAGTACATGAATATGTAAAACTATAAAAATGCGCATATAATATATAAGGATGGCCCTAACTCCACAAATTGGCAAACTAAGCTTTCAAGCTATTGTAGACGGTTTTAGTAAAATTATGCGACACAAATATAGATATATAGACTATATTTCTTTAAAATGTCTAATTTGGATAATTCTTCGTAGAGATGATTCTTGAATAGATACCCAAAAGAGCTATTTACACTAACACCCATTAAGGTTCTTGGTGTCTTCACAAAACCCCTTGAGGTGTCGGAAATTACACTAACACCCCGTAAGATTTCACATTTTCACAAAACTCCTCCAATTGTTATTAAAAGAAACTTAGCGACACATGTTTCAAGAGTACTATTTAGTAAACACAAAAGGTAAAAAAAAACACAGTATCGCCGCGTCGCTATATTCTTGAAATATATTATATTCAACAGTATAGCCGTGCGGCTATACTATTGCATGGCTATACTATTTATTAAAGAAAATTTTAAAAAATCCCCTGCAAGAGTGGGTATGAATCAATTTTGTCTTTTAACTTCTTTCTTCTTTTTCCTTAGGCAAATTCACCTTACTACCAAGCATATGAATGATCAAAAAGTTCGGCCACAATATAATATTTTAATATATATTATTTTTATTCAATAATACGTAAAATTGTGTGTATAATACGTGAATTTCGTGCGTATTGTTGATAATTTTGTAAAAACACGTGTATTAAACATGAAAAATGCGTACGCACGTGTATTGTACATTTTCTTTGTGTACGGAAAGTGGAAGTGCTGTTGAAAAATACGTATGTATGTGTATAACACGATTATTAAATGGAAATATATTATATTTAAAAGTATCGTTGCACGGCTATACTATTTATTATTGAAAAGAAAAAAGAAAAAGAAAAAAAGAAGGCCCCCGTGTGAAATTAATTAACTAATATGAATTAATAAATAAATAATTTTTTTTTTAATTCAGAACTAAATAATTAATTTAAATCTGAAATGCCCAACTGCCCCAAGCCCCAAGGTCATCTTCTTGATAATTAAATATTCTATTCCCAATTTAATTTGAACCCCAATTGGCTTCTACTTAGCCCAACTTCCAATTACCCAGTGTGGGCCAAATTCCAATTACCCAATGTATGATAATAGTATAGCCGGCTATACTGTTTATCAAAGAAATTTAAAAAAACCACAGTATCGCCGCGAGGCTATACGCTTGAAATGTGTTAAGTTTAAAACGTATAGCCGTTCGTCTATACCCATGAAATATATTATATTCAATTGTATAGCCGCCCAGCTATACGATTTATTAAAGAAAATTTTAAAAAATCCCCTGCAAGAGTGGGTATGAATCAATTTTTTCTTTTAACTTCTTTCTCCTTTTTCCTTATGCTAACTTACCTTACTACCAAGCATATGAATGATCATAAAGTTCGGCCACTATATAATATTTTAATATATATATTATTTTTATTCAATAATACGTAAAATTGTGTGTATAATACGTAAATTTTGTGCGTATTGTTGACAATTTTGTAAAAACATGTGTATTAAACATGAAAAATGCGTACGCATGTGTATTGTACATTTTCCTTTTGTACGGAAAATGGAAGTGTTGTTGAAAAATACATATGTATGTGTATACCACGATTATTAAATGGCAATATATAATTTTTAAAAGTATAGCTGCCCGGCTATACTATTTATTAATGAAAAGAAAAAGAAAAAGAAAAATAGAAGGCCCCCGTGTGAAATTAATTAAACTAATATGAATTAATAAATAAATTTAAAAAATTTATTAATTCGGAACTAAATAATTAATTTAAATATGAAATGCCCAAGTGCCCCAAGGCCCAAGGCCATCTTCTTGATAATTAAATGTTCTATTCCGAAGTTGAATGTGAAGCCCAATCGGCTTCTATTTGGCCCAACTTTCAATTACCCGGTGTGGGCCAACTTCCAATTACCCAATGTATGTTAATAGTAGAGCCGGTCGGCTATACTATTTATCTAAGAAATTTAAAAAAACAATAGTATAGCCGCGCGGCTATACGCTTGAAATGTGTTATGTTTAAAGAGTATAGCAGCGCGGCTATACCCATGAAATATATTATATTTAACAGTATAGCCGTTCGGCTATACGATTTATTAAAGAAAATTAAAAAAAATCCCCTACAAGAGTGGGTATGAATCAGTTTTGTCGTTTAACTTCTTTCTCCTTTTTCCTTCGGCTAACTTACCTTACTACCAAGCATATGAATGATCATAAAGTTCGGCCACTATATAATATTTTAATATATATATTATTTTTATTCAATAGTACGTCAAATTGTGTGTATAATAGGTGAATTTTGTGCGTATTGTTGACAATTTTGTAAGAACACGTGTATTAAACAAGAAAAATGCAAATGCACGTGTATTGTACGTTTTCCATGTGTACGGAAAATGGAAGTGTTGTTGAAAAATACGTATGTATGTGTATAACACGATTAATATATTATATTTAACAGAATAGTTGCACGGCTATACTATTTATTATTGAAAAGAAAAAAGAAAAAGAAAAAAAGAAGGCCCCTGTGTGAAATTAATTAAACTAATCTGAATTAATAAAAATAAATTAAAAAAAATTATTAATTCGGAACTAAATAATTAATTTAAATCTAAAATGCCCAAGTGCCCCAAGGCCCAACACCATCTTCTTGTTAATTAAATGTTCTATTCCGAAATTGAATGTGAAGCCCAATTGGCTTCTACTTGGCCCAACTTCCAATTACCTAGTGCGGGCCAACTTCCAATTACCCAACGTACGTTAATAGTATCGGTCGGCTATACTATTTATCAAAGAAATCAAGGCCATCTTCTTGATAATTAAATATTCTATTCCCAACTTGAATTTGAAGCCCAATTGGCTTCTACTTAGCTCAACTTCTAACTACCCAATACGGCGATACCACACTTATAAGGTTTTCAGTTTTTCTTCTTTATACCAATGTGGGACAAAAGTCCTTGAATTTCATTCAAACTTCCAACAACAACAACGGAGAAATAAGTCCTCGAGAGAGAAGGGAAATAAATTAAGCAAGTCGTAGGAGGTCCAACAATTATTCTTGGCTCCTGTGGTAGAGTGAAACATTGTATATAAACGCGACGTCTTTCACCTCTATTTGTGCTGGCGACAGCAGGTCTAGCCAAGTCCGTGGAACTCGAAGCCTCATCACCATTGATCACCACCACATTCAACATGTTATTTGCTAGATGAAGGCAAAACAAAAGAAGTTATTTGCTAGACATCTTCATGTAGTGACAAGTAACAAGAATTTGATTTGTCATGGTTCTTTAAAAAATATTATCCTAAAAGTGAAACAAAAGCTAGAGGAGCAGACAAATTTGATTTGGTCAATGGTTCTTCCGAAACATAAGGAAGATGTATTAGTTGTTTAAAGGAAACAAGAAGTCAATGATCATTACTAGATGTATTAAAGTAATTAGGTTGAATAATATGCAGTAGCTAGTGAGATTTGAAGGGCGAATGCAACTTCGGGACCCTACTCGTTTAATTAATCGTGTTGTATGATTCAACATTACTCTATATAAGATCCTATTCAGGTTTATTCATATATATATATATATATCACGGACTATTTAATTACGCTGAATTTTCTTTATCTATATATATGAAGGCAAGCAGAAGGTCTTATTTTACTAAAATCGATCACTTATATATTATTTATAACATAAATTTTTACTTAAGCATGATACATCAAAAATCATAAAAGAATAGCCATATAATTGTACAATTTATTCATACAATACATAATTAAAAATGAATTATTATTATTTTTCGAATAATGCTCGTTAAATGTGATTATCTTGTCGAAATTCAAATACGATTACTCATTTTTCACATTAATTTATTATTCGTATTAGATTGCAAGTTGTGTTATAGTAGTGTTTTGTGTGGAGGAATGATCAACCCACCTAAACTTATTAAGAGAAAAGATAGTGTGTGTGATTTTGACATTTAACAACTTCACATTATTTTCATAAGGGTTATGCGAGGGAGACCAACTTGGGATACCAACTTGTGTACCAACTCTCTAATAGAGGTGGAGCCCACCAATACAATGGGTCTCACGCTCTATTAGAGAGTTGATACACAAGTTGGTATCCCAAGTTGGTCTCCCTAGCATTTTCCTTTTGATAACCGTAAATACCTCATACACAAGTTGATATCCCAAGTTGGTCTCCCTAGCATTTTCCTTTTGATAACCGTAAATACCTCCTCATCAGGATGAGATATATGTGGATATCTTCATCAGGATGAGATAAGTATGCAGGCCTGTTATTGATGTAATTATGTCATTGATGACTTTTGTAGGCAGGTTGTATTGGGTATTGAATAATATTTGGTTTGACTGTATTGGGTATTGACTAATATTTAGTTTGCTAAAAAATTGGGTAGGCAGCCGCCTACCCTGCCCTTAGGGTAGGACCGCCTCTGCTTTTGTGGTGCGACTATTCTACAATGATTAATTCTAATTTTTATTTTTATAGATATCATTACTCTTTGCCTATATAATCAAAACCCCTGTTAAGAAAACTGACAAGCGAAAACATATTATCTACTGGTCTTGTTTTGTTTATAACATATGAGCATGGCATCCTCAGGTGCTGAAGGAGGAGACAAGTACCGTTCTTATTTGAGTGGAGAAGGAGAAAAGAACACCAAGTGGAAGTTTGGTGCCCCTCCTAGCTATGATGTTGTGAACAAGCTCTTCGAAGAAGGCAGAACCAAGGTCTCTCTCTCTCTCTCTCTCTCTCTCTCTCTCTACTAGCTAATATCTATTACATTTTTGTGCTGCATTTTTATTTTTATCGTTTTATATGTATAATTTTCTTTGTTGGGTTATAATTGTATGTGTCTGATATTTTCATAGCCATATAATATATATATATATATATATATATTTTTTTTGGTGTGAAATTAATTCTGGATGGAACTATGTATATGTCAGATATGGCCACCTGGGTCACTAGAAGATGAGGTACAGAACCTTGTAAAGACATGGGAGATGGAGCTTTTCCATAAGGGCAACCTTGATGATTTCAAGACACTTGATCCCAACAAGTACACTTTCAGTCTAAATGGTAATAATTAATATCTAATGATATTTAATTAGTACTAATTAATTAATTAAGCATTGAAATAATCAATCATTAATCAACAAATACCAGGAAGGAAAGGCATAACCCTGGAAGAAATAGGCAAACTTGGAGGGGGCTACAACCCTTTGCTTCAGACCTCACTGCCTGAGAATCTGAGAGGATATAATCCTGATAAGGAAACAGCAGAGTCATCCCATAAGGCTTTCACAACAACATTCCCTCGTGGGTTTGCCTTGGAGGTCCTTCAAGTCTATTCTGGGCCACCAGAGATTGTGTACAAATTCAGGCACTGGGGTTACATGGAGGGGCCTTTCCAGGGCCATGCCCCAACTGGAGAATTGGTTGAAGTCTATGGAATGTCCATTTTTACGGTACTTTCTACCTTACCCTACTCGGTCTCTCTAAGTAGTTAAAAGCTCGTTCGGTTTGGATCTTTAGATGTTCAACTGTGTTTATGTACACATTTTATAATTTGAGTGGATTTGTGACACTATGTCGGACTGCCACATAATTTTAGTGCAAATCCGAAAAAATATCAATTTTGGTATCAACAATCTTATCTTTGTCCATTTCTTTTAATTAATTAATTAATTGATCAATTGTTTTTCCCAAACTACTTCCTTTTCGGTAAGTTGTAACCCTCCAAGTTATCCTCTATGTGGCCCAAACAGGTGGATGAGAACAACAAAATTGTGAAGGTGGAGTTCTTTTACGACCCGGGACAACTGCTTGGAGGTCTTTTGAAGGGTGAAAAATTGGGTACTTCTTCCCAAGAGACAGCCTCAAGCTGCCCTGTACTTAAGAGTACAGGGTAGTTCATAAAACTGCTTCCTAAAACTTAATTGTACGCTTCTTATACACAGGCATGAATTGTAGTAGTGTCATCAAATTCCCGTAGATCGGTATATGTTTATGTAAGCTATTCAACATATATGAACTGATTGAATTGAATGGCGAAAAATGTTATCAATTGCGATATATAAATCTCTCGAACGATTATTAGCACTCTAAAATAATCGTCTCCTAATATTCATTTTTTATTATTTTCATTAAAAAATAGTGCATGATAATTATTTTTACGTGTTAATAACAAGTACATGTATATGTACATATATAGGCCAGAAAAATAAAAAAAGAAATTGTTTCATGTTAGAAGACTAGGACAAAAGAACACCAAAATTAAACAGTGTCTGCCACAGTGCCACCTCTAATAACATAACGAGTAATGCTATTTGGACACACAACATTGACATACAGGAAAATTAGGTATTAGACATAATTAACTTTAGTAATTTGGATATGAGACATTAGGTATTTTGGTTTGGGTTTTAATACCCATAAAAGAATAGGTATTTTAGATTAGGCCAAAGAGTAGGCCCAGATTTGTTGGGCCAGCTAAAATTAGACAATTATACCCTTTTTATTAAAATATTAGGGTTGGTCTCCCTTTTTATCAGATTAGATCTCTCTCTCTCTCTCCGCAGCAACGACTCTCTCTCTCTCTCTCTCTCTCTCCGCAGCAACGGCGACCACCATAACTCCAACTGCTCATCTTCCTTTTTTATCAGATTAGATCTCTCTCTCTCTCTCTCTCTCTCTCTCTCTCTCTGCAGCAACGACGACCATAGCCTTCACTTGCGGCCGCGATGGAATTCTCAAGCTGCTCATCCCTTCGGCCTTCAGCGGTAACTCCAAGGTCTTCTAGCTCAAGATGAAGAGCGATTACGATCGCTATCTTGCTGAGTCTACAGGTCTAGCATCTGCTACTCTTGGTTGGCTTTGTGGTTGTGGATCTGTGTCCCTTGAGCCGGGGTGTAAGAACAAAAAAAATTTGGTGGAAGATGATCCTACATGGATTTTGTACATAATATTTGGATTTATATTCGATTTGGGTATGATTGATTGTATTTCTTCATGTCTCTGTCTTTTGTTTCTGCTTGCAGCATTATATTTCTTTATTTTTCAGTAGGTGAAATTTTATACAGGTTCTACATGGCAGTTTTGGAAACTGCATTGCAGTTTTCATTTAATTACAATTGGATTTTTGCTCTTTCTTTGGCCTTCAACCTCACCAATTTGAAGAGTAAAGGCTACCCAGATGAGGAATTGGGTGGGCAAGAGAAGAGTAGAACTATTTCCTTGGCATTGCAGTTTCCATTAATGCTATGCAGAAAACCCTATTTTAAAAAGAGCAATCCAAAAGGCTTTTAATCAAACATAGAAGACATATAAAATGAGCAATTCAAAACACAAAACGAAAACGAAAACGAAAGCGGAAACTGAGATGCAGAAAACCAAAACGAAAACGTAACCCAAAACCAGAAACTGCGATGCAGAAAACGAAAACGAAACCAAAACCAGAAACTGAGATGCAGAAAACTGCAGAAATTGAGATGCAGAAAACCAAAACCAAAAACTGAGATGAAGAATCTGCTTCGATCGTTGGTGGTCTTCGATGATCGTTGGTGGTCTGGAGGTGAAGTTGAAGAGGTTTCTGGAGGTGAAGTTGAAAGGTCGCGCGAATGGGTTGTGATTCAATTTCGGTTTCAGTTGATGTCGTTTTGGTTCAGTTTTAGTTTGATGTCGTTTTTCAGCTTTGGTTTAAAACTAAATACTGAAAATGGCATATGTTGTAATTTTCATATTTTGTAATGGTATTTTTGTTACATTTTGGTGTTTGGCCTTTTGCTAATTAGACTAAATTGTATTTCTTTCTACTAAATTAGTAAACTATATTATGGTTTAAAACTAAAGCTCCCTAATTTTTTTTGATATAAACAAAAAAATATAGGCTTAAAGTGATCATTAACTTTCCTAAGGCCATCTCCAACCCAACCAGGGGAAACCCAAAATTTGGGTTTTTTATCCCGAAAACCTCTCCAACCCTTGTATAGGAGCAGGTTAAAATTTCCACAGATTGGTTTTTGGGGTCAAATAGCAGTCTATGTTTCAGTCTATAATTTAGTGGAGCCCACGCCAATGTATGATGTAGCCCATGTGAGCAAGGGGCCCGCGTTGTCAGGACACATGACGCATTGGGATGAAGGGTTGTAGGAATCCAACGATTCCTTCAAACTACTGTTTCTTTTTCTTTTCCAATTTAGGCTAAATTGTAACAATGGTCCCTGGACTAAGACTAAACTTTACTTTTCGTCCGTTATATTGCTAAATTGGGTGATACTTTAATTATGCCTTCACTTTCAGAAATTGTCCTTTCCGTAATCTCAGTCAACTTTTCTGTTAAAAATGAGGGCATATTTGTCTTTTCTTGTGCTGGATTGAAAAGAGACGCCACTAACAATTTTTTTTTCTCGTTCCTTTTTTGTTTTCTTTCTTTCTGAGACTTTATTTTTATTTTTAAATTTTGTTGTTTGGTTTTTTTTTTTTTTTTTGGTCGTAAAGGAAACTTCATTGAAGGGCAAGCAACCCAAAAGGAACAGAAACAAGGAAAGAAAAAGATAGCAGCCTAGGGGACAGACCCACCCATGAGCAAGTAGAAAAAACAGAGACAGGCTAGAGAAAAGAAAGCACAAAGTAACAGAAACTAGAGGGCCACAAACTAGGACGTCACCAAAGGAGCACGTCAGCCTCTAGCCAACAGAAGGAGATTAACATAGGGGGCAAGGCAGTCCATCCGATTGAAGAACAAATACAAGGGAAGAAGGGGGTCTGTCAAGCCAAACCATATCCCACTTCGTCCTCCTAGCAATAGCAACAACGGCGTCAGCGGCCTTATTGGCTCGGCGAGAGATCCATCGCCAATCACAAGAGATAAAATTGTTACAGCATCTTCTAATGGCAGAGAGGATGGGGTAGATGGACCAAATTCCTTTACGAATTTTGCCCCTTGCGCAATTCACAAGCACTTGGAAGTCCGATTCGATGACAACATTCGCCAGACCCATCTCAGCCGCAAGAGATATACCAGCAAGAGCTGCGTGGGCTTCAGCTTCAAGAATCGAATTTGCATTTTTACAGGCAGCAAAACCACCCATGAACACACCACCAGAATTTCGAATTACCCCTCCAAGACCAGCATCAGGATGAGTCGTTGTCCAACTAGCATCCACATTTAACTTGCACCATGTAGCAGGCGGGGGGGACCAAACATCATCAATGGTATAGGTGGTACCAGGTTGGTGCATGGGAAGAGAAACATCTTTCAGCATATCAAAATCAGAGATCATGCATTTTATATGAGACAACGTTTGTATCGTAAAGCCACTTAGCCATAGAGGTGACACGATGCCTGTCAACATAATAATTCATGGGGCTGCCAAACCAAACCAACTTGACCCAATCGCATAGAAGGAATAAGTGTTCCAAAGATTCAGATGTCTGCTCACACAAGGGGCATATGGGGGAATCACCAAGATGCTGCATGAACAAATTCTCCTTCGAAGCCAAACAACCTGAGAGAACTCTCCACAAGAAGTTTTTTAATTTTGGGATTGAGGGGGAGTTCCGGATCACTTTCCAAAGAACATCAGTAGGAGCATGAAGACTAGAAGGGCGCAAGTCAACATTGGAGGAGTTGCTGGAATGAATAAGGTGGTAACCGGATTTCACAGAATAATCCTCATTGTGGTTCAAGGGCCAAATGACACGATCAGATTCACTTCCGTCACCCAAGGGGAGAGTAAATTTTTTTTCCAAATCACGATCAGAAATGGCATCACAAATGCTACTAAGGTTCCACTGCATAGAAATGGGGTTAATAATAGTAGAGACCATCATAGTATCATCTGTTGTGCTTCCATCAGTGGGACGGAGGATAGGATTGGCAACACAAGGGAGCCATTTGTCAGTCCAAAGGTGAACTCTACTACCATCAAGAATTTGCCAACGAGCTCCACGAAGGATGAGATCTCTTCCAGCAAGCAAGCTGGACCATGCCCAGGAAGCTCTGGCACCCTTGGGAGCCAGGAGAAAATCACAGTTAGGAAAGTACCTGCTTTTTATCACTTTAGCCCAGAAAGAGTCAGGCTCAGTTAAGAGTCTCCAGCACTGCTTAGCCAACAAAGCTAGGTTGAAATCATGCAGGTTTCGAAACCCTATGCCTCCTTCATGTTTTGGCATCCCCAAAGCCCGCCAGCTAATCCAATGGATCTTGTTTTTGTCCCCAGAATGACCCCACCAGAAATTGGCCAAAATACCATCAAGCTCACTGCAGAAACCCTTAGGAAATAGAAAAATTGACATGGGATAAGTGGGAATAGCAAGAGCAACAGATTTGATGAGAGTTTCC
>NW_018921926.1:96326-110653 GCF_002207925.1 Prunus avium
ATTGCCCATCAATTTCCAGCTCACAAATATAATATAAAACTCATACTTTCCTTAAAGCCTTTGCCCTTGTCCCCTTTGCCATGATGAAGTCTTGACTTCACAAAGATGCCAAATGCTTCAGAATATATCTCTTTTACAAAGGTAATTCCTTGTTACCAAGAGTTATGGTAACAAGAAATTAAGATGACACAAAGGAGGTAAAAGCTGGCCAAATTCGGATTTCCAGAGCTGTGGTAACATGCTGGATTGGTTGGATAGGCAATACTTGTCCAATGGAGCTCAAATTTGGATATGTTGTAGTTAACATCCATTGGAACAAGTCTCATGAAGATCATGACCTCATCCGAGCACCAGAGCATGTTGATCCCAGGCCAAGAAGTTGACCTACGAAAATGAACAAAAACAAAGTTTATAACCAATAATGCACTTTTAGCTCATTTTCATTCCAACCAAGGTAAAATCTAAGAAAACACAAAAAGGAAGTAAAAAGCTATAAAATGTCAAGAACTAACTCAAAATAGTGGGTGAATAACATGAAAAATCATGTGTAAAAATAAACCGAACAATATGCATATGGGCAATCTCTAAGAAATAATGCTTGTAGCCCATTCCATGCACCCCGCATATTACTAGCACCATCATATCCTTGACCTCTCATTTTATCAATACATAATTCATGGAAATCAAGTACTTTCTTGATCTCTTTTTGAAGTGTCGATGTAGTAGTGTCTTCAATCCACACAATGTATAAAAAAAAGATTCTAGTAGAAAACCATCATTATCAACAAATCTTAAAACAATAGTCATTTGCTCTCTATTTGATGTGTCTTGTGATTCATCAACAAGGATACAAAAAGCAGCATGCCCAACTTCTTCACAATTTTTTTTCTCTCACTTTGTTAGCAAGAATATTTAAAATCTCATTTTGAATCATGGGTGAGGTATATTTGGCATTTCCTGGCGTATTCTCTAAAACAACTATAGCCACCTCATCATTAAACTTTGCTGTATGCTTTACCATTTCAATAAAATTTCCACGATTTTTAGAATCCAAAGTTTCATCATGCCCTATGAAAGCACATGCCTGATATGTAAGCCAACGAATACACTCTATTGTTGTCTTGAGCCGTAATATGTTTTTTAAAATTTCTTCCTTTGATTGTTGCTTAATAACTTTATCTTATCGACATGTTGAGATGGGTTCATCAAATCCTCCACACATCTTTCACAAGTATTATGCGATGAAGATGGACCTCCCATGTGTGTCAAAAATGTACAATTCTTTCCATTATTAACTCTTTTCCAATTACAAAACCCCTCAATAGTTAGTGCATGATGACCACTACCAAAAAGAAAGCATGGAAAACAATAGACTTTATCTTCTAAAGGGGAATATTCTAACCATGGAAATTGGGAAAACCAAGAATATTGAAATCGACGATACTGCGATCCAAACTGAGACCTCGGATATTCTGAAAGTTTTGGTTGGTAAGGTCGAACTTTGATATAAGCACGTCGAACCTTATCATATTGATTAATATGGTATTCAGATATTTACGTTTCCCAGGGTCTCGTTCCAAAAAAGTAACAACAAACTCATTAGGTTCAACTACAGGAGATGTGTGATGAGGTAGCTCAGTTGATAGTGAAACCTTCTCATTGTCTAATTTATTACCACCATTTTTTTTTCTTGAAGAATGAATGAATAGTTTTTGCTCTTTTACTTGCTTAGTTTTGATGTGACATTATAATCTAATAACACATATCAACAATAAAACAATTTACTTTATAAAGACTAAATGAATAAAAATAATTAATTTTCACATATATATTAGTTGTAAACACAAAAACAATGAAGGCAATTGAATGAAAAAGATTAAATTAAAGAATTATGGCCAAGAACTTTACCATTATTGTGCGTTTGAACAATCGAATAGACTTTGGTAGCACGAAATAAAAAACGTTGTAGATATCTTTTGGGGACTGCTAGGCTAAGTTTCACAAATATCAATTTTTTTTTTATCAAAGACTGACTAGGATACTCATTGCATAGTAGGACAAACTAGGCTGGGATACTTAATCATGTCAGACTATAGGATCCTTAATTAAATGGGAAACCGCCCATATTCCCAAAAGAGCCCAGCGAGGAAGTAGTGCTCAAAGTGAGAAAGTTGAGGTGATGGGCTACATTAATCCCCTTACTTCGGACCCAAGACTCAGAAGCCGAGACACGATGTCGGGACACTAGTGCCAATAAAGGATATTTATATTTTCCAATCCAACGTAATCCAATACAATATGCATTACTTATCCGTTTGAACCCTGGCCTCCGATAGAAACCGCTCCAACCCGTATAAGGCACGGCACAAGTAAGGAAACCAAGGTCTTACTTTCTCCCTTCAACCCGTATATCCATGCCACTTGTTGAGCTAAAGGCTTTTGGGCTCAAACTATACTTTTTTTAACTTTGGAAAAATAAAACCAACTTTGAAAATGTTAAAAACATGTATTTTTTTTTTCTTTTCAAACAATAAATACATAGACATTTTCCAAATGTTTTCATATTTTTCATTCTTTTCCATCACATTGCATTAATTGAATTGAAAAGTCTGCTGGGGCACAAAATATTAAAGTAGCAAATAAAACTTTTCAAATTGCCACGTAGGTTAACAGCAAACTTCAATTTGAAGAGTTTGGTTTGCTATTACTGTTGGAAATGCTCTTACAGGTTTTAGTGTTTATATATAAATTCAATGCAACAAATAGGTCTTATTATAAATTTCTCATTTTGGTATGATCATTTCCTAATAATAAAACCTCGAGCAGCCTTACTAGATTTTCCTGGGATGTGCATGTGGAACAGACAATTTAGTTTATAAAGAAATGAAGCATCTTATACAGAGTAGTTGATACGTCCAAGATTAATTAGGTGTTATGCACCTAAACAATAGTTTAAGTCTCTTTCTCTTATATATTGGAGCGGCGGGCACTATTGATATACGATACAAACAAAAAGAAGAGAGCACATGACGCTTACCAATCTTGGTGCTATTATATATAATTTCTTATTTATTTATTTATTTATATATCTACTATTATTGTCACTATTTTTTGCCTATATATAATCAGGACCTTGTTGAGAGAAATTACACGATCAACAGTATCCAAGTAACCTTGTTTCTACCATTTGAGCATGGCCATGGGATCTTCAGATGTTGAGGGAGACAAGTACCGTTCTTATTTGAGTGGAGAAGGAGAAAAGAACACAACGTGGAGGTTTGGTGCCCCTCCTAGCTATGATGTTGTAAACAAGCTCTTTGAAGATGGCAGAACCAAGGTCTCTCTCTCTCTCTCTCTCTCTCTCTCATCTTTTGCCCTTTTGGGTAGAGTGTGCATGGTGTCAACTATATAAAACATGTCTTTGATATGCATCATTTTTTTTCTTGGATGATACGGATCTCATGTTTCAGATATTTTCCCTAGACATCTAATTAATTAAATATCTGACCTAAATTCCAACGGTGTATAGCTTAGTGATAAGAGCATTTTCCTGCAGATCAGTGATCTCAGGTTCAAACTCAATGACCCCTCCCCTCCCCCTTCCAAATTTTGACAAAAATAAAATTAAAAAATTTGCCCCAAATTAACGCTGCATGGACCTTCATGTATGTCAGATTTGGCCACCTGGGTCACTAGGAGAAGAGGTGCAGAACCTTGTGAAGACATGGGAGATGGAGGTTTTCCATAAGGCCAACCTGGATGATTTCAAGACACTTGATCCCAACAATCACACTTTCAGCCTAAATGGTAATAACTATACAGTGATACATTATTTAGTACTAATTAATTAATTAAGAATTGCAATAATTAACCATGAATGAACAATATATATCAGGAAGGAAAGGCATAACCCTGGAAGAAATAGGCAAACTTGGAGGGGGCTACAACCCTTTGCTTCAGACCTCACTGCCTGAGAATCTGAGAGGATATAATCCAGACAAGGAAACATCAGAATCATCTCATAAGGCTTTCATGATACGGATCTCATGTTTCAGATATTTTCCCTAGACATCTAATCAATTGAATATCTGACCTAAATTCCAACAGTGTATAGCTTAGTGATAAGAGCATTTCCCTGCAGATCAGTGATCTCAGGTTCAAACTCAATGACCCCTCCCCTCCCCCTTCCAAATTTTGACAAAAATAAAATTAAAAAATTTGCCCCAAATTAACGCTGCATGGACCTTCATGTATGTCAGATTTGGCCACCTGGGTCACTAGGAGAAGAGGTGCAGAACCTTGTGAAGACATGGGAGATGGAGGTTTTCCATAAGGCCAACCTGGATGATTTCAAGACACTTGATCCCAACAATCACACTTTCAGCCTAAATGGTAATAACTATACAGTGATACATTATTTAGTACTAATTAATTAATTAAGAATTGCAATAATTAACCATGAATGAACAATATATATCAGGAAGGAAAGGCATAACCCTGGAAGAAATAGGCAAACTTGGAGGGGGCTACAACCCTTTGCTTCAGACCTCACTGCCTGAGAATCTGAGGGGATATAATCCAGACAAGGAAACATCAGAATCATCTCATAAGGCTTTCACAACAACATTCCCTCGTGGGTTTGCCTTGGAGATCCTTCATGTCTATTCTGGGCCACCAGAGATTGTGTACAAATTCAGGCACTGGGGCTATATGGAGGGCCCTTTTAAGGGTCATGCCCCAACTGGAGAATTGGTTGAAGTCTATGGAATGTCCATTTTTACGGTACTTTCTCTCTAACCCTGCTCGACCATAATTCAAAGAGAAATATAACGATGATATATGGTTGGAGTTATTTTTTCTTTTAATGTTTAATATTACATTTCTCTAAATTATGGCTATTGAGCTCCTTTTAGCTAGATCCTTGGACATGCTTTTAAGTAAGTGAAAAGTAGAACCGGTTTTCCAACGGGGCCTAGCCCAGTGAAAAAGGAGTTAGTGGTCTTAGGTTCGAACCCCATGACATCTTAGTAATTATAGAATACTCCCCTCCTCCAATATCTCTTGTATAAAATAAAAAGTTCAACGGGTTTTGAGCATCATCATCTACATATGTTTTAATTTCTGTTAATTAATGAATTCTTTCTATCTGGAGCAAATAGGTGGATGAGCACAACAAAATTGTGAAGATCGAGTTCTTTTATGACCCTGGACAACTACTTGGAGGTCTTTTGAAGGGTGAAAAATTGGGTACTTCTTCCGAAGGGACAACCTCAAGCTGCCATGTCCTGAGGACAGGGTAAAATCTCCAAGTGTTCTATAAAACTTAATTGTATTGCTAGCTAGCAAGCACCAATAATTTATGCCCATATAGGCATACACAGGCTAGCTAGCTATATGGTATGGAATTATATCAGTCGTCAGCTGTTTCTTGTATTTTTACGTTTCTGTCTATCAATGCTAAGAGTGTTATTCAAGAAATATATATTGAACTTTGTGGATTGCATGCTACAAAACTGATACATTTCACTGAAAAACATGGATTTACATGATTGGTGGAAAAACTTCCCTATTGTCAAATTAAGGAGAATATTGAAGGTTGAGTAGAGATAATGGAGAGTGTAGAGAATTTTGGGAGCTATGCATATTTTCTGATTTCAACATATGTTCATTCTATTACACATCAAAACATATATACATCCATTGAAACTACACAGCAAAAGCAAAGATCTTCCTCTCTCTCTACAAGTCTTATTCAGTCCTAATCTGATATGGGATAAGGTTTGTGCGTGTATTTTGTGTATGAGAGTGGGGATCTAAGCCGTAGCTTTATAGCCTTATCACCTCCAGAATCCACAACCTGAGGATAGATAAGAACCTTATGTACAACGAAGAATCAGTTCCTTGTGTGCACATAATAGAAAGGCCACTTGATAACAATATATATCTCAAACTTAGTGACAAATATCATCAACTCAATGGACTACAGACATGATTTCCAGCTAAGATGGTATCATCCACCTATAATCACAACAAATGAGCTGAACTGTGAAGTCTCACACTAGTCATGCGAATGGTCCTCTTTATGATTACTGAGTGATCTAACCTTAAGGAACAGTTCCTTGAATCAACAAAAACATCTTCAGTCATATTGCCAAGTTCATTGAAAACAAGAGCTGTATCATTCAATCATCAAACTGAAATTAACACATTTGTCCTCTATGAACTTCTCCCTTACCAAGTAAATACTTGACATCCATATGCCTAACTCCAGAAGGCCTCTTATTATTCTTCGCAAAAGACTACTGCCCCTTTATTGTCACAAAACAATTGAACTGGTCTTTCTATGGAGCTAACCACTTTCGAGTCTTGATGCTAGGCCAGCCGTTTAACCCGTCTTAAAAAAAAAAAAAATTATTTTCATATTCCAATAAGATTTTTGGCACCAGACTGATTGTGATCCATTTGTAATTAGTACCTAATTTCTTTTTTAAATGGTTATGATCCTGCTATGATGAAAAATTAAAAATTAAAAATTAAAAATTTCTCATTTGCTAATTCAAAATCTTTAATATGTTTTTTGGTTGTTGGGTGTATTGAGTATTGAGTGTCTTTAGACACTTATTGCCTGTAACAACTCCCAAGCTTATGGCTCAACTTAATATTACATACAAAACCTGTCATTTCTTTGAACAGGTAAAAAAACTATACAGAGGATGGATGAGATCATAGCTGGGGGTTTCTTTACACATTGTAGAAGCTTTAAATGGAATATGAAGACAACATTTCTTATCATAGCAAACCATATATAATTTGTACATATTTACATAAAGAGGAATACGGGGCGCCGTATGATTCATGTCTGTACACTAATTCTGCTTTTCTTTATTGTGTATGTTCCTCAGTTAGACTTCAACTTGTCCAAATGATAAAATCTCTGCAAAATCAAGTATAACGAAACATATTAAAAAGGTTTTTTATTTTTTTGTTTTTCTTGAACATGTTAAAAATTTGTGTGAGCCAATAAAAAGAAGATAATTAGTGAATGCTAAATGTTTGAAGAATAATACTGCACCAGAATGGAGTGGATCTGTTCCAGATAAGGCACAAGCAAGGAAAGAAAGGTCTCAATTTCCACTTTCAATTTGTCATAGTTTTCATCTTTTGCCATGAGGCTACTAAAGAAGGTTTCATTGTCAGGTACTAGCATAAGAGCCACCTGCAAACATTACATTTGTTAGTCCAAGCAGAATTTGAAGCTATATGTAAAGCTTAACTTAGGTAGTTAAATTGGAGACAATAATATCCATGTCACTTGAGCTAAAGGCGCTCATGGGCCGGTCTGGACCTTAGCGATTTAAACAAATGTCATCTAAGAAATAATGAATCTGAACTAAAAAGAAGGTAGTACTTTAGAAGCAGCTGATGAAATCCATCTATGCCATGGCTTCAAAGTGAGGTTATAAGACTCTTCCACTGCCTGCTTCATATTCTTCCCAGGATCTCTTATTAAATTTTGAAACAATGCCACGGTAAAATCAAGGGATCTGGATGTAAAACAAATCAATTAGTTTATAAGGAAAATGAAGAATCGTGTGCGTATACAGTTGATAAATCCAAGAATATATGCACCTAAACAGTGGGTTATGTCTATCTAAGGTTGTTAGCATTTGCATAAAATGACAATTTTGATGAATGTGTAACGTCCAACTGAAGAAATGTAAAAGTGGGCTGTTTATTATTGGATCAATTATACAAGTTGAGTGATGTGACGTAATTGAGACAATTGTTTAATTCTTGCTTAGCTTTGGCTGGCTTTCTAGTTTCCATTAAAATAAACAATAAAAATGAGGATTAAGGCTGCGGTTGTACTGTCAATGAAACCTAGTCCAGTAGAAAAGGGTATTGATTTGCATATCAGAGATCTCATTTAGTTTAGACTATCGTTTGTACTAAAAAAACAAGACTGAAGGTTGTACTAATAATGTCAACTTTGAAGATTAAAATTTAGCAATAAAAAAAGAAGAAGATATTCTCCAAACCAAAACAAGAGAGCATACTGTGCTGCATGACAGTTCATACATCATCTAAAACCATAAACTAATGCATATTTGTCGTTAATTAAATCAAGCTGACTTTGATTTATGAGTAACTGGAAAGATAAGTACGAAATTAATAGTGATAAAGTAAGCTGGGTAACAGTAGATTTGGAATAAATTATTGATTGTTGGTTGAAATTAAATATTTTAGTCAAGGACAAGCACAATAATTAAATATGTTTATTAAATTACCTGACGAGGCCAACAAGATTACCTGGTGAGCCAAACGACGGCTCTACTAGAACTAGTAACATTTCTTGCAATGCCTTCGGTCGCCTCCATTTTCAAAATCTCAACCATATTTGAGTATGTTGAAGGATCAGATTCATGTTTCACTTCCAATCTCTACACACAGTAACAAATAAAATGGTAACTAGTTAAGGCCTTTTGTTAATTATTTTCTGCCACCATGAAAAGTCAAGGAGAGGTAGAGTGGAATTAAAAAACAATTTTCACAATGGAAAATCCATTGCTATTGAGTAAGATGAAATTAATGTTTTACCTAGAAATTTCATGTTTTCTTTACAAAGATATATCTTGTGAGATGAATCTAAACTATTTTGATTAAATTAATTGTTATGAATGTGCAATTTTAAATTTATGACCAAACATTGTATCATAAGTCTGATAAGAGAACATTATCCTATATACAGGCGCGTGTGAATGCATATTTGTATTGTTCATGGATATTGATTGAATGGATTACTAAAATATATACAGATGCATACATCAATATATGTAAGCTTGGTTTTGCAATTACCCGAATATTCTGATGAATATCTTGCCTGAGAACAGCCATTGTTGGTCCAATTTTATCTGCAAAAAAGGTACACGACTATAAGGTTCAATGGGTATTCTCTGTGTGAGAGAGAGAGAGAGAGAGAGAGAGAGAGAGAGACCAAGAACTTGAAGAAGCAAGCCGCAGAGAGAAAGGAAAGGCCTTGTTGGAATATGGGCAGCCTCGTGATTGATAAAGGCAGCATCACGATCACGTGCATGATCATCAACATCACCATGTTCAGCAACTGGGACCAATGTTGCACTTCTAACTTCGACCATCACCGACAGTTCTTCAATGGCACGCATAATCTCTGATCCTTTTTTCTGATCCATTATCTTTCTTTTCATCTTGCTCCTCTGCAACTTCAAACTACTGCAGAAATGAAGTCGTCTTGGATTTATAGAAAGAGAGAGCTCTTATGTTTGCATCACTGCCGACGACTATCTTCTTGTCTAGGTCTTTGTGAGGCACGCTATGCCCCCCCATTTGTTAAATATGGTGTTGATGAGAGCATGGCCAGCTAGCCCTGATCCCATCATTTAGTTATTCTGATTAATTTTTTCCCATTCTGTGGTTCCGAATATTTTTGTATAGAATTGTTTCTGTTATATATATACTCTGATGGTGACCTTAGTTTTGACTTGTCATCTTAAATAACATTTTATTCTTAGCTTGACCTTGTAGTTATCACTTATATCTAGTGGCGGATTCAGAATTTCACATTAGATGGGCCCTTCACAAAATTTTAAAAAATAATTAGAGAGTTCTCGTTTTATTTAGTGGCTCAAGCACTAACCGGTTAATTAGTTAATACTACACTATAACTACTCATTTTCGCCCACTTCATACTATCATTTCATATTGATTAATAAAATATCCATTCATTACAATCATATTCTGAATTTCAAATTTAAAAATGGTTGAAGATTAATCTCATCATCTACGCTATTCAAACTCAAAAAAAATACGAAAAATATTCATAAATCCCAAAGGTAAACAAAAGAGGAAGAGAAAGATTTTTTAAACATCACGAGGAAAAACAAGCTACAAGGTAGAGAAACCAAAGCACAATCACAAAAGCCAACAAGAACTAAAAGCTACAGGGGGAGAAACAAATGACCCAAAACACCCAATTCGTGTATATATATACATATATACATAAGTACACATCTTGTACACGATTGATTGTTAGCATTTTTTTGGGTCTAAATACCAGATTGTTAGCATAGAATGTGTATTTGGGAGAAATATTTGCATATGACGAGCACATGGGATAGTGGTCACATAACCAACACATGAGAGTTATCATGTGAAAACCCACTAAACACAATAAACGAGCAGTTCCACGATGCATGACGGCTTACCTAGCTCATGAAGAAACGATAGGTGAAAAATTCTTTGATACGACGATAGATCAAGTCACTCGTCTGGCCACATACAGAAATAAGGAGATGCCTTGTATTTGGGTACCACATGGCGAATTCAAGAATTTTTTAGGGGAGGGACGATATATATATAAAAGAATAAAAGCTATAAAAAAAATTAAAAATTTAGACAACCAACAAATAATTAGTAAATGCTTTGTCTTCAATTCAAGTGATAAGTCATGGTAAGGCATGTTTTCTCTTTCTTTATTTTTATTTATTTAAAAAGAAAACATAAACGTGTTGCGCCCGTGTTGTGCTTGAAACAAATAACAAACCCTCTTTAAGAACAATTTGTGGACACTAGCAGAGGAGCAATTTCCGACACCTATAAAACTTTTTTCTCCGAAGGAAGGTGCAACTGCTGATTCCACCCGAATGCAAAACTTTCTTATTATTGTATGAGTGGCTGGATGTGTGACGTTCCACCGCCAGATCAAAGAATTTCTTCAAATAGACAGGCAAAGAGAAGACGAGCGTATGGGCTAGATTTTTGCCATTCTATTTTCATAAATATTTTTTTTGTCAAGTTTCAAAAATATTGTTTGAAGTGATCGCGAGTCTGTAAAATAGAGTAGAGAATAACGGTGGTCATAAATATTTAGAAACATTATCTAAACCAATAAGTTTCTTATCATCAAAGACATACATATATAATTAAAAACAGGTTTCTGCCACCTCTCAAATATACAAACAATATACTTGATGCATTAATTCATTAAAAACAGGTGACAATTAATATTCGTTTTTCAACAACTTGTCCAATATTTAAGTTGTGAATATAATCTATCACGTACGTATAGGACAGCTCTATATATATATATATATAAACACACATACAAGGAGCTTCAGTTAAGGGATCCTTCAAATAAGCTTATTTGAGGGATATCCTTGTAGGGCCCACTCCGTATTGTATTTAACTAATTCAAACCGTCTATGTTGTAGATACTTATTCAAAAATCATCTCTACAAAAAATCACTTGAATCCGATATCATTTGACCACTCAATTGAATTATTGAAAATTTAGTACTTTCTTCAAACACCATGTTCATTGATTTTGTAGGATACAATTGGATGTCGAAACAATTTCCGATTTGTCTAATTTTTTGCAAGGATGATCTATGAATGTAGACTTAAAAAATAGATGGTTTGGATCGTTGAAAAAACATTCGTAGGAAACCCTAAAGAGTGTCCCTCAAATAATTTATTTGAGGGATATCTCAATATAAGGGGACTGTATGTATGTATATATATATTGGTATAAAATATAAAATATAGAGAGAAAGCAGATTACCGAACAAACAAAATGAAAATTGTCCTCAACAGATTGCAGATGCAGCCAGAGATTTGGTGATTAAGGTCAAAGAGTATAAGCCAAAACCGCTCCAGGTTTTATTCAGGGAAAGAAGAGACCTAGCAATTATATAATTATATTTATGCTCACTTTTTGGTTTATCTTCTCTGCAGAACCATGGCCTACAAGTTCTAATTATAATTAGCATAAAATAATTCAGTGGAATCCTGGATTAAGCTTCTAAAGTGTGAACGCGAGGGATTCCTTTGAGTACCAAAACGTTTTAAAAGCAGTTGAACTTGAGAGAGTTTCTATAAACAACATTTTTCTGCATAATTTACTAAGCATGATCCATGCTGGGCCAAGTCTCATCTTGCTATGAGCCCCTTGTGAGATAGAATTTAAGTTATTTACACTTACACTCCCTGAGGTTTTCGGTCTTTTCACAAAATTCATTGAGATTTTAGAAATTACACAAACACCCCTTGAAGTTTTAAATTGTTTTCACAAAACTCATTTTCATTGATTTTCATCTAAAGATTGATGATTTTATACAAAAAAATTCTCCATATGACAAAGTTGGCCTTTGAGGTTAGATTGCATATACTTCATTGAGGTTAATTTTGTCATTTGCGTGAGTTTTGTTTCAATGAAATCATCAATTTTTGGACAAACAATCAATGAAAAGCGTTTTTATGAAAACAAATTGAAACCTTAGGAGGTGTTCGTGTAATTTTTGAGACCTGAGGGGGTTTACATACATTATATTTTAGGTGTTTTATCAGGAGCGCCAGTCAATTGGCTAATGAAATTTGTGCTTCTTTTCTTTCTTCTAATTCTAAATTTAGGCTGAAAAATGACAATGACACATTTGTTACAATGGATTAGGACAAGAATTGGATATTTAGCACTAATCTTGTCTTGGGCCAAACAAGTAAGTATTTAACAATTAGACTAGGTAGGATCAGATAAGACTCAAATTAAAATTGGGCCTTAATTAACATTAGCCTAAAATAAGACCCATATTTAAAATAAAAAACACGCGAGCTTTGAAAATACGATGTGTTTATAATGAGCGGTCTCTGGTGCGGGCTTATTTAAGAGGGTTCCTTGATAGCCTTTAGATCGGTACAATGGTTTAATTTAAGCATTTTCTTTAGGGTAATGCTATACTTACCACATAATTATACCACATTTTAATACCATCTCACATGGCAGTTGAGGTGGACATCCAACTCATTAAAATTATATTAGTTTTTTTTTTGGACTTATCAATTTCTTATTATTTTCATTAATTAAAAAAACCTAGCTCTACTGGATTAGAGAGTCTTCAGATTTCACATTGTATGTCGACCTCCCCTAATTCCATCTCTCTCTACTTCCTCTCCTCCCCATCGGCGTCACTCTGCAGGACCTATGCAGCCGATCCATCGCCTCTTCACCGCCGCAAGACTCCCTCCTCCTTGGCTTTTTGGTCAATACACATGTAATAACAACTACAAATCTGCTTGATCAAGACCCATATCATGATCAACATCATCGCGGTATAATGGTCCTTCTATGAGAGGTTATGGAGGTGGTCCGAGCTAGTGATGCAAGGAGCAGTGTTATGACCCCTCAACTACCATTGACCATAGACTATATAGACATGATCTCAAAGGTGGACTAACACACCAAATGACTCCTCCCACCATATTATGACGTTGGCCAAGTTTTGGGCTCGATCCGAAATTAATAAGTCTAAGAAATTGGACAATTCAAGTTCGTACGAAGGGTTTAGGATTTAGGGTTTAGGGTTGATTGACGGCAGAGGAAGAGAGGGAATTTGGGGAGAGGGGAGAGGAGAGGAAGAGGAAGAGAGGGAATTTGGGGAGGCCAACAGATAACATGAAAATTGAAAAGTCTCTAGGGTTAAGTTTTTTAATTAATGAAAATTATAAGAAACTGATATCTTTAAAAAAAAAATATTTAATTTTAATGAGTTGGATGTCCACCTCAACTGTGGTATTAAAAATGTGGTATAATTATGTGGTAAGCATAGCTCACCATTTTTATTCCCAACTAGCATATTTACTTCCCAAGCTCTCCTTATCAAGGGCATTCATTCATTCTGAATCTCAAGATATATCTTAACAATGTGTAAATTGCATTAGCTGCAAATAAAACCAATTCAATAAGATGTGTGATGAACAATGTTGGCCTGGGATCTACACAGACTAAAAAATGTTGAAGTGAGTCTCCTAATTAATCAAGGAGATTTATTTCCTTAATTAATTAGGGGATTTACTTTCCTATTTTATAGATTTATTTCCTTTGGTTAATTAAGGGATTTACTTTCCTATTTTATATAGTTGTCAAATCATTGTATAATTAGGAGATACTTTCCTAATTCTTTACTGGATCTAATTCCTTGTAAAGCACTCATGTAAACTCTTATATATACCTCATTATGGAGAAGAATAAAATAAGAACCTAACATATTAAAACTAAATATCATATTTTAGCATGGTATCAGAGCAATCGATCCTCGATTGTCTCTAAATTCTCATATCAAGATTTCTCCTCCCCTCCTCTTCAAGGGGGGAAGGGGGAGTAAACAATGATATGTTTCTCTTTATCATGGAGATTTTGCCTCTTTCTTGACTCTGAAATACCCTTCTCTTCAGGGGGAGAAGAGAATTGAAGAGAAGTTTCTATGTCCTTTAGCCGTGTTCACAGGGTTTCTGTGTCC